>CM022300.1:489161930-489488426 GCA_011799875.1 Thinopyrum elongatum
GGCAACAAGACCGTAGAAGTCTACCAGCAAGAGTTCCTTGAGCTGTCTCGCTACGCTGAAGAAGACATCCCCACTGATGCCCGAAGGCAAGAGAAGTTTCATGAAGGGCTGCACCATGACATTCAGTTAGCCCTGCTCGTCCAAGACTATCCTGACTTCGCCACCTTGGTGAACAAGGCCATCATGGTCGAGACTGGACTGAAGAAGCACAAGGAAGCTACCAGACGTACTCGTGAAGCGGGCTCATCTTCGGGCTCGTCCTCCCAGAAGCGCCGCATATGTATTCCACAGAGCATGTACCGTCCAACAGCTCCAGTGTACAGGCCAGCATATGCTGCACCTCGTCTGCCTCCACCACCACCGAGGCAGCCTCTTCGAGCTCCACCACCTCAAGCTCCCGCACCATGTCCTGACAGTGGACTATGCTTCAAGTGTGGCCAGCCAGGTCACCGTGCCAGAGACTGTTCCCAGAATCAGAATCAACTAGCCCTGCCTTCTGCTGGCCGTGGTATTCCTCAGCAACGTAACAATGATGCCAGACCTTCTTATGGTCGTGGGCAGAACTATCACGTCAACATGGCTGAAGCTCAAGATCAACCTGAAACTGTGATGGGTACACTTCTTGTTAATTCAGTACCAGCATCTGTTTTATTTGATTCAGGAGCATCGCATTCATTCATGTCGAAAGAATTTGCATTCATGCATGGCATTAAATATGAAAGGTTGCACCATCCGTTAGCGGTAAATACCCCTACGGGCCAGTGCCAAGCTTCCCTATTCTGCCCCGAAGTTACTATTGAAATTGAGGGGTTAAAGTTCCAGGCATTTCCCATTATTCTGAAATCCTCCAAGATTGATCTTATACTGGGAATGGATTGGTTGAAGGCTCACTATGCCTCAATTAATTGTGCCAGTAAAGTTGTACACCTTCTTCATCCATCAGATGAGTTAGTGAATTACCGAGCTCATATCACTCAGAACGCCGAGGCTCAGATTTATGTCTTAAATGCGTTGAACGCTTCTCCACTTGAGGGGATAGAAAACGTCCCAGTTGTATGTGAATTCCAGGATGTTTTTCTAGAAGAACTTCCAGGAATACCCCCTGCTAGAGCTGTCGAGTTTGTTATTGATTTGAAGCCTGGCACTACTCCTATTGCGAAGCGTCCTTACAAGATGCCTCCGCACCACCTACTTGAACTTAAGGAAGAAATCGATAAATCACTTAAGATGGGCTTCATCCGTCCTAGTTCCTCTACCTGGGGAGCACCGTCTCTCTTTGTCAAGAAGAAAGATGGTACAAATAGGTTGGTCCAAGATTACCGTCCCATCAACCAGGCAACCATTCAGAATAAATATCCGCTTCCCCGAATCAATGACTTATATGATCAATTTGCTGGATCTTCGGTGTTCTCTAAACTCGACTTGAGGTTGGGTTATCACCAGATCCGTGTCCGTGAAGAGGATATTCCCAAGACTGCATTCGTCACTCGTTATGGTTCTTACGAGTACACCGTCATGTCATTTGGCCTAACGAATGCTCCAGCTATGTTCTCCCGCCTGATGAATTATATATTCATGGATTATCTCGACGAGTTCGTCGTGGTATATCTAGATGATATTCTGGTATATTCGAAGAATAAAGAAGAACATGCCGAACATCTTCGTCTTGTTCTGGAGAGACTTCGAGAACACAAGTTGTATGCCAAGTACTCCAAGTGTGAATTCTAGCTTTCCGAAGTGACCTACCTTGTACATGTGATTTCCAAGGATGGTATTGCCGTTAACCCGGAGCGTGTTCAGGCTATTCTTGACTGGACCCCTCCGAAGAATGCCAAGCAAGTCCGAAGTTTTCTCGGCCTTGCAAGTTATTGCCGTCGATTCGTCGAGAACTTTTCCAAGATTGCCAAGCCCCTGACTAATCTGCTCCACAAAGGCGTTAAGTTTGAGTGGACAGACAAATGTCAAGAAAGTTTCCAGACCCTCAAGGACAAGCTTACTTCTGCTCCAGTGCTTGCTCCTCCTGATTCTCGTAAGGACTTTGTCATATATTGTGGCGCCTCTCGTCAAGGATTAGGCTGTGTCCTAATGCAAGAGCGAAAGGTAATTGCATATGCCTCGCGACAATTGCGTCCACATGAAGAGAACTATCCAGTGCATGATCTCGAACTCGTTGTTGTGATCTATGCTTTGAAGTAGTGGCGACATTACCTTCTTGGAAATCGGTGTGAGATTTATACTGATCATCAGAGTCTGAAGTATTTATTCACTCAAACGGATCTTAATCTTCGTCAACAGCGATGGTTGGAAACAATTACGGACTATGATTGTGGTATTTATTATACCCTTGGCAAGGCTAATGTGATGGCTGATGCCTTGAGCCGCAAGTCCTATTGCAATAACCTCATGGTTAAGCAAGCTCAACCCCAGCTATATGAAGAATTGCGCAAGTTGAACATCTGTATCGTTCCGCAGGGTCTCTTAATAACCTTGTGGTACAGCCAGACCTTGAGAAAGCTGTTAAAGAAGTGCAAGCCAAAGATGCTGAAATCGATCTGATGAAGAAAGAACTTCACCTTGAGAAGTACAGGGATTTCTCGATTGCTGAAGATGGAACCTTATATTTCAGAGATAGAATTGTCGTCCCTCGCTTCGAACTGGTGACAGACAAAGTTATGAAGGAGGCTCATGATACACCGCTGTCTATCCATCCTGGTAGTACCAAGATGTATCGTGATCTTCGTCAAAGGTACTGGTGGTCTAAAATGAAGCAGGACATTGCTCGCTATGTTGCTGAATGTGACGTATGTCTTCGCGTGAAAGCAGAACATCAGAAGCCTGCTGGAATTCTTCAACCACTCCCTATTCCTTTGTGGAAGTGGGATAAAGTGCAAATGGATTTCATTACTGGTCTTCCCAAGTCTCAGAAAGGTCACGATGCTATTCTTGTCGTCGTCGACCAACTTTCCAAAGTTGCTCATTTTCTGCCTGTCAAGGAGACTATTACCGCTAGCCAGCTAGCAGAATTGTATATCTCCAGAATTGTTTCACTCCACGGAATTCCGAAGGAGATCAGTTCAGACCGTGGCGGTCTTTTCACGTCCAAGTTCTGGGAAAGTTTCCAAGAAGCTATGGGAACTCACATTACCTGGAGTTCAGCTTATCATCCCCAATCCCAAGGCCAAGTCGAGCGAGTAAATCAAGTGCTTGAAGATATGCTTCGGGCTTGTGTTATATCGTTCGGTAAGAAGTGGGAGGAATCTCTCCCGTATGCCGAATTCTCTTATAACAACAGTTATCAAGCCAGCTTGAAAATGGCCCCCTTCGAAGTGCTATATGGGCGTAGATGTCGAACCCCTCTGAATTGGTCAGAAACTGGGGAATGACCCCTCATGGGACCGGACATTATCCAACATGCTGAAGAACAAGTTAGAATTGTCCGAGAAAATCTCAAGGCGGCTCAGGACCACCAGAAGAGCAACTATGATCGCAAGCGATGGGGTCTGACTTATCAATCAGGTGATCAAGCTTATCTTCGTGTCACACCTATGAAGGGCACCCGTCGTTTCGGAATCAAGGGCAAGCTAGCTCCTCGCTATATTGGTCCTTTCCGCATCGTGGCTAGACGTGGATAGGTGGCATATAAATTGGAGTTGCCACCACAATTCTCTCATATCCATGATGTCTTCCACGTGTCACAACTCCATAAATGCTTCAAGGAATCTCCACACCGCGCAGTGGATCACGAGATGCTCCAGCTGCCAGATGATCTTTCTTATAAGGAGCATCCCATCCGCATCCTTGATGAAGCTGAACGTCGAACTCGTCAGAAGACGACCAAGTTCCTGAAAGTGCAGTGGTCGAATCATACTGAAGATGAAGCCACTTGGGAACGCGAGGATCATCTCCGGGAAGAATATCCCGACCTTTTTCCTTCTACCTCCTAAATTCTCGGGACGAGAATTTCTTTTAGAGGAGGAGAACTTGTAACACCCCTGTGTAACTACCACTGTGATCAATTGCTAATAATGCCAAGTCATATCATTTGCAGTGCTTAGTCATAGTGGTTAACCGAAACAATTCAAACTCTATTCTGGAAATCAACTCAAATTCAAAACTGAAATATGGAGTTGCTCATGCATTGTTGGAAAAATGTTCACTAAATAGCAAATATTCCAGAAGCACTCATAAAAATATAAACAATGATGTTGGAGTTAGTTAAATGACTCAAACCACATGAAACAGCACCAAAACAGCATTATTTAAATCATTTATAATAATAGCAAATCCAAAAGAAATCCAAATTTGCCCAAACCAATTTTTGGTGGAAGGGAATATTGCATTGTAATATTGGGGACAACTCTCATATTTTACAAAAATGCAAAAGTGACCTAACCATTTCAAAACAGAAAAGAAATAAAAGAAAATAGAAAACAGAAAACAGAAAAATAAAATGAGCCACTGTGCACTGGGCCTAAGTGCATAGTGCCCCGACCACGGCCCATCGGGCCCATCTCCCTCTTCTCCCTTGCGTGTCAGCGCCGGCGTGGTCGAGCGCGCGCTCGCCGGTGCAGCGTCGACAACACGGCGCCCGCCGACACTACAAGGGCAGTCGAGGGGATAAGCTCAACCTCGTGCGCCCCCCTGGTCCTCCTCCGCCATTTCCCCCTCTCCCCTCGCTCGTTCCTCCCCTTTCTCCCCATCGTCCGAGCGCCACCGTTGCCGCACCTCTACTCCGCCACGGCCACCGGCGGCCTCGTGGCCACTGACCTTGCCCACAAGCTTCGCCAGCGTCCGCCATGTCCACGGGTGCTTGCAGGCGGAGCCGGAGCGCTTCCCTCACGCGAATCGAGCCTGTTCCCCATTTCTGGATCGCCGGCGATCACCGGCGTCCTCGACCCCCCTGCTGCAACTAATCCAACGAGGGCTTTTCATAGCCGCTCGGTGAGCTCCCCTCTTTCCTCTCCATCGATTTGCGCTGTCTGCCGTCGCCTGTAGCTAGCTGCCGTCGATGCCGTGAGCTCGCCGCCGCAGAGCACCTCGCCGCCGTGGCTATAGCCCCTGTCGTGCTCGCCTGGGCACGGTGTCGAGCTCCTGGTGCTCCCCTGAGCCCAACGAGCTCGAGCCCGTGCCTCCCCGTGTCCTCTACCCTCTAGCTCGACGCACGCCCGAATGCGCCTCCACCACAGCTCATCGCCGGTGCCATTTCCGGTCATCTCTGGTCTATACGAGCCCACCACTCAACGCGCGAGTCTTCCAGCTTTCGAACGCACCTAACCACGGCTCGAACCGAGCCCTGTAATGCGATTCCGAGCAGCTCCGGCGGTCGGCCGCCGCAATATTAGTCGCCGGAGCCTGTTCCGGCGACGACGCCGATGAGGCTGAGTTGGCCTGACCAGTGGGGCCGCCTGAGCCACTAACGGGTGGGCCCAGTTGACCCGTTGACTGGGTCAACCCCCTGACGTGGCATTCACTGTCGCTGACACGTGGGCACCACCGCTTATTAGGGTAAATAAAACATTTTCATAAATAAAACTAATTAGATTAACTAATCACCCACTGACACCCGGGGCCCACATCCCCTAATTAACTCTGATCAGTTTAATTCACTGTTAAAAGTAACAGAGGCTGACATGTGGGTCCCACTGGACCCACATGTCAGGTTTGACCCTGGTCAGCCGCTGTTGACTGCTGACGTCACAGTGACGCCATGCTGACATCATATATCATTTTCTGTAGATAAAAAAAATTCCAAAAAAATCAATTAAATCTTTGAAAATTAATAACTTTTAAACCGTAGCTCAGATCGAAAAACTTAAAACGAGAAAGTTGCTCAGAACGACGAGACAAATTTGATCGTGTCGTCTGTTTCGATGTTGGAACCTCCTACGTAGGAGAACCCGTATCTTTTAGACCGATTCCAGTAGATGAATAGTGCATACTTACCGGTTAATAAATCCAACTTTAATCCTAAAATAACTAAAATGACTTAGGCATACTTTAGGCAACCCTGCACTACATCCTATTCATGACATGTTCTGTGCTGCATCGTTAGCTATGTATTTATATGTTTCATCCCCCTCTTCTCTCTCGACTAGACCCCGACGTTGACGTAGCTCCTGAGGCAGACGCCGCTCCGGAGTACGACTATGTCCCGACGACCAGCCACTTGCCCCAGAGCTTGCAGGCAAGCACCCCCTTTTTGAGCATTCCGATATCGCCCATTCTCTTCTCTCTTATGCTTGCATTAGAATCTGCTGCTGTTAATGTATCCTATATCTGCTGCATAGCCTGTTTACTTGTAACCTGCTTTTGAGACTTACCTGTTATCCTAAACTGCTTAGAATAGGTTGGGTAGAGACCATCAGAGACCCCACTTATCCCGACTGCCCCGCTGGATGATCAGAAGACCCATGCAACGGGATTGAAGACCAGGCCCCGACACCGCACGTCACTTCCCTCTTAGTTGCCGACACTACTGGGTTACTATCGAGTGCCGAGGGTGATACCTCGTCAGCACTTCTGATGATAACCTTGTAGGTTAGTTAATCGGTCGTGGTAAGCGAGGGTGATTCCTCCTACACCACCCTCGATAACGACATCGTCGTGCAATGCTTCAAGTGTGGACCTCGAGGGTGATTCCTCCTTCGTTCACCTTGACGAAAACATCAAGTGGGATTCCATCGAGGGTGATTCCTCAGGGTCCCTTTGGTGTCAGACACACGGATACTTTGGTTACTATGACTGAACACTGTAACATGATACTAAAGACGGGTCGGCCCTGAGGGGTACCCGCGCGAGCTTAATAGCGAGTAATGTGGAATCGGGTGGACCTGGATGGTGCCCGAGGGTTGAACACGAGGCGTGGCCGGGCATTCCTCGCCCTTGCCGCAAGTCCTCGAGACGGGCCGACGGGGTCACATCTTTCGTGAGTCTCTGCTCGTTTCCGCACTATCAACACACTAACGGTTTGGATATTTGCTCCGAGAGGCCTCTGGCCTGATAGCACTAACCATCACGTGGGCATAGTATGGGTGTTCTGCGTCGTATTCTTCAGCCGGAGCTTAGTGGACGTCAGCGACTGAGCGGCGCGCGCCGAGTTGGACTGGTTACGCAACTGCGCTTGTATTAAGGGGTTGCTAGTGTGACGACCCCGGCTTAATCGTGCACTAACTATACACGCAAATGCACACGATCAAGCCTAAGGACTCACTTGAAGATATCACAACACAACTCTAAAACATAAATAAATTCATACAAGCTTTATATTACAAGCCAGGGTCTCGAGGGCTCGAATACATAGCTCGATGGCATACAAGTGTCAGCGGAAGCATCAGATATCTAGGTACAGATATATTACAGAAATAGAGATAAGCCTTTATGAAGGTGGGGCAAAATAAAACACTATGATCGAAAGGCGTAGGCCTCCTGCCTAGGACCCTCCGAATCCTACTCCTGGTCGTCTGTCGGCTCCTTGTAATAGTACTCGCCTGGAGGGTAGTAGTAGTAGTAGCCATAGTCGTCGACGGGGGCAGGTAACTCAGGGGCTCCGTCATCTGGCGGCGTCAATTGTATATGGGGAGAAAAAGAAAATAAAGCAAACGTGAGTACTCATCCGAAGTACTCAACAAGCAAGGATCTACACTACATATGCATCATTTTCAAAGGGGGCTGTATATGTGGACTGGGCTGCAGAAATGCCAGAATAGAGGGGAAGAGCCTAGTCCTATCGAAGACTAGCATCTTCAAGCATCTCCATCAGTCTTGCAGCATAAGGAGAGTGCAGAATAACATAATGTAAAGTAGTAGTAGTGTCATCAACCTCGGCCAGAGATTCTTTCTCGACTGCCTGTGAGAAAGCAATCCCAGAGCCATACTATCCATTTCTTCTCAAGTTCTAGTTGTACCGATCGGGATACAACTCCGAGTGTCCGTTACCGTAGGACAGGCTATCGATAGATTGTTTCTTCCCTGCAGGGGTGCACCAACTTACCCACCACGCTCGCTTAACTCCGGCCGGACACACTTTACTGGGTCATGCCCGGCCTCGGCTAAGCAACACGCCGCAACCCGACCTAGGCTCTAAAGAGAGGTCAGCATGCCGGACTAACCTATGCCCCCAGGGGTCTTGGGCCTTCGCCCCAGGAACCCTGCACGTTGCGAGGATGTTTCGGAAGCAGACCTAGCAACCCCTTAATACAAGCGCAGTTGTGTAACCAGTCCAACCCAAAATGGGCCGCTCCTCGCTGACGTCAATAGAGCTTCGGCTGATGTATACGACGCAGAACGCCCATACTATGCCCACATGATGGTTAGTGCTATCAGGCCAGAGGCCCCTCGGATCAAATATCCAAACCGTTAGTGGATTAGGAGTGCGCGGTAACGATCAGAGACTCACGATCGATGTGACCCCATCGCCTCGTCTCGAGGACTTGCGGCAAGGGCTAAGAATGCCCGGCCACGCCTCGTAGTTATCTCGCGGGCACCTCTCATGTCAACCCGACTCCACATCACTTCGCATTCATGCTCGCGCGGGTACCCCTCAGGGCCGACCCATCTTTAGTATCATGGTTCAGTGTTCAGCCATGGTAACCAAAGTCTCCGTGTGTCTGACACCAAGGGGGAACCCTGAGGAATCACCCTCGATGGAAACCCTCTCGATGATATCATCAAGGTGAACGAAGGAGGAATCACCCTCGAGGTCCACACTTGAACAGTTGCACGACGGCGTCGGTATCGGGGGTGGTGTAGGAGGAATCACCCTCGCTTACCACGACCGATTAACTAACCTGCAAGGTTATCATCAGAAGTGCTGACGAGGTATCACCCTCGGCACTCGATAGTAACCCAGTAGTGTCGGCAACTAAGGGGGAAGTGACGTGCGGTGTCGGGGCCTGGTCTTCAATCCCGTTGCACGGGTCTTCCGATCATCCAGCGGGGCAGTCGGGATAAGTGGGTCTCTGATAGGGCTCTACCCAACCTATTCTAAACAGTTTAGGATAACAGATGAGTATCAACAGCAGGTTACAAGTAAACAGGCTATGCAGCAGATATAGGATAACAGTAACATCAGTAACTTCTAATGCAAGCATAAGAGAGAAGAGAGTGGGCGATATCGGAATGCTCAAAATGGGGGTGCTTGCCTGTCTGCTCGACGGCAAGGGTCTGATCGTCGGGGACGTAGTCGTACTCCGGAGCGACGTCTGCCTCAGGAGCTACGGCAACGTCGGGGTCTACCGAAAGAGAAGAGGGGGAGGAAACAGGTAAATATAATGCAATCAGATGCAACACAGTGCGTGCTATGCTATGATGCAGTGCAGGGTTGCCTAAATATGCATCTAAGTCATTTTAGTTATTTTTAGGATTACGGCGGGATTTATTACCCGGTGTGTGTGCACTATTCATCTACCGGAATCGGGCTCGGAGTTACGAGTCCTCTTACGTAGGAGGTTCCAACATGGAAACAGACGGCACGATCAGACTCGTCTCGTCGTTCTGAGCAACTTTCATGTTTTAACTTTTTCGATCTGAGCTACGGTTTAAAAGTTAATAATTTTCGAAGTTTAAATGATTTTCTGGAATTATTTTATTAACATAATTGAATTATGGCGTCAGCATGATGTCACAGTGACGTCAGCAGGTCAACTGCGGCTGACCAGGGTCAAACCTGACATGTGGGTCCAGTGGGACCCACATGTCAGCCTCTGTTATGGCTAACAGTTGATTAACTATTTAACAGGGTTAATTAGGGAGGTGGGCCCAGTCTGTCAGTGAGGGTTTAGCCACTTAATTAACTAAACTAATTATTTATCTAATTATCTATTTATTTTAATTAGTTAATTGAAGTGGGGCCCGCGTGTCAGCGACACTAGACCGCCACTTCAGCGCGTTGACTGGTCAAACCAGTCATCGGGGCCAGCAGGGCCCGCTGTCAGTGGCCCTGGGGCGACCCCAGGCCATCCAGCGTGGCGGTGGCCGGCGTCTCGCCGGCGGCGACGCCAAAACACGGCAGAGGGGTGTGGCCGGCGTCGGAATCGCGCCACAGGTCACCATTTCGCGCGTTCTTGGATGCGTTCGAACGAGCGAGCTGAGCCGCATCCAACGCGGGTGGTCTCCGGACCAGAGGTGGCCGAAAACGACGGCGGCGACCAGCTACGGCGGTGGCGGCGTTCGGGCGAGTGTGGAAACGGCGAGGCCGCGCGCGTTTGCTTGAACTAAAGCGGCAGGAATGCTCTACGCGTGCTCGCGAACTCGATGGACAAAACGGCGCGGGTGTGCGGGCACCGGAAGGCAGCCGGCGATGAGCTCGGCGGCGCTGAGCTCGGGTATGAAGGGGAAAGGCGTCCACGACGCGTCAGAGCGCGATGAGAGTGGTTGAAGAGGAGCTAAAGCTCACCTAGCGGTTATGGAAAACCGTCGACAGTTTAGTAGCCGCAGTCGAGCTCGAGCTTGTCGGAATCACGCCAGAGATGCAGAAGAAGGGCGGAGCTCGGTACGGTCAGGGGAGGGTTCCTCGGCTCCGGCTCGCAGGCGCAGGCGACGTGGATGAGCACAGCGCAGGACTACGGCATCGTGGCGGGACGATGCGGTGACGGCGGCCGCGGTGGCGCGGGGCGAACGGCGGCGATGGCGCTCGGCCAGAGAGGGGAAAGAGAGAGCGAGCGCTGGAGAGAGGGAGAGAAGTGGCGCGGCGACCAGGGAGGATGAACGGGCGAGGCCTCATCCTCTCGCTGGCGCTGTAGCGTCGTTGGCCGTCGCCGTGTCGGCCTGCGGCCAGCGAGCGCGAGCTCGGCCACAGCGGCGGCGACACTCACAGGAGACAGAGAGGTTGGGCCAGGTGGGCCGGCGGTCGGGGCACTGTGCACTTAGGCCCAGTGCACAGTGCCTCGTTTTATTTTTCTTATTTCTGTTTTACCTTTTCTTTTATTCTTTTCTGTTTTGTATTAGTTAGGTCACTTTTGCATTTTTGTAAAACATGTGAGTTGACCCAAATGCTACTGTGCAATGTTAGCTTTCACCAAAAATTGGTTTGGGCAAGGTTGGGTTTCATTTGAATTTGTTATGATTTTAAACGGATTAAATATTGCTGTTTTGGTGTTGTTTCATGTGGTTTGAACCATTTAACTAGTTCCAATTCCATTGTTTATATTTTTATGAGTGCTCCTGGAATATTTGCTATTTAGTGAACATTTTTCCAAAGATGTTTGAGCAAGTTAATTTTGCACTTTTGAATTTGAGTTGATTTCCAGAATAGGGTTTGAATTATTTTGGTTAACCACTATGTTTAAGCACCGCAAATGATATGACTTGGCATTATTAGCAGCTGATCACAGTGGTAGTTACACAGGGGTGTTACAGCTAGGTCTGCTCTCGGCCGCGTTCGCAACGTGCAGGAGTTCCCGGGGCGATGGCCCAAGACCCCTGGGGGCATAGGTTTAGTCCGGCGTGCTGACCTCTCTGTTAGGTATTCGGTCGGGTTGCGGCGTATCGTTTGGCCGAGGCTGGGCATGACCCAGAAAAGTGTGTCCGGCCGGAGTTAATCGAGCGTGGTGGGTAAGTTGGTGCACCCCTGCAGGGAAGAAAACATCTATCGATAGCCTGTCCTACGGTAACGGACACTCGGAGTTGTATCCCGATCGGTACAACTAGAACTTGAGCTGATAACTGGATAGTATGGCTCTGGGATTGCTTTCTCGCAGGGAGTCGAGAAAGGATCTCTGGCCGAGGTTGATAACATTATTACTACTTTACATTATGTTAATCTGTACTCTTCTAATGCTGCAAGACCGATGAAGATGATTGAAGATGCTAGTCTTCGATAGGACTAGGCTTTTCCCCTCTGTTCTGGCATTTCTGCAGCCCAGTCCACATATACAGTCCCCTTTGAAAATGTTGCATATGTAGTATAGATCCTTGCTTGCTGAGTACTTCGGATGAGTACTCATGTTTGCTTTATTTTCTTTTTCTCCCCATATCCATTTGACGCCGCCAGATGACGGAGCCCCTTAGCAGCCCCCCGTCGACGACTACGGCTACTACTACTACCCTCCCGGCGAGTACTACTATGAGGAGCCGACAGACGACCAGGAGTAGGATTCGGAGGGTCCTAGGCAGGAGGCCTACGCCTTTCGATCGTAGATTTTATTTTTCCCCGCCTTTCTAAAGCCTTATCTCTGTTTCTGTAATATATCTGTACCCAGATATCTGATGCTTCCGCTGGCACTTGTATGCCATCGAGCTATGTATTCGAGCCCTCGAGGCCCTGGCTTGTAATATAAAGCTTGTATGAATTTATTTATGTTTTAGAGTTGTGTTGTGATATCTTCAAGTGAGTCCTTAGGCTTGATCGTGTGCATTTGCGTGTATGGTTAGTGCACGATTAAGCCGGGGTCGTCACAATAACTATGCGCTTTTCTATCAATTGCTCAACAGTAATTTGTTTACCCACCGTATGTTTTCTTCAAGAGAGAAGCCTCTAGTGAAACCTATGGCCCCGGGTCTATTTTCTATCATATTATTTTCAGATCTATAAAACCAAAAACTCAAAAATACCTTGCTGTAATTTATTTATATTTACTTTATTTTACCCTTTTACTTATCTTTTATACCTATCTCTATTAGATCTCACTCTTGCTAGTGACCGTGAAGGGATTGACAACCCCTTTTTCGCGTTGAGTGCAAGTGTTTGTTAGTTTGTGCAGGTGCATCTATTGTGGACTTGCTTGTGCCTCCTACTGGATTGATACCTTGGTTCTTAACTGAGGGAAATACTTATCTCTACTTTGCTGCATCATCTTTTTCTATTCATGGAAAAAATCAACGCAAGCTCAAGAAGTAACAACTGTCTCCGCCATGGCGGGCACCGGATACGAGTCCTTCACCTCCAGATCCATCGCCCCCGAGCTCATCCACGCGGCCCCTGATAGCCTGCAAGTGCACAAAGTTTAGTTGTAGCCTTTTCGAAGTAAGAGTATCGATCCCATAGGGAGCATAGGAATTAGGCTTTTGCCACTTGTAAAGAATTATGTGGCTTTGTACCTGCAGATAATTGTAGACTTGAAGCAGAGTGGGGGCGAATTTAAATAAGGATTGAGCGAAATGATGACGTGTAAATAAATAGCATGAAAATAAATTAAAGGCAAGGACGGTAAATAACAGTGAAACAACAGAATTAAGAAGGCGTTCTCAGGGAGTCTGGAATCCCCATTGGTATGTTTCTAGTACTACTATGTATACACATAGCATGGGTCGGATACTTGAGCCGCTGTTGACAATTATGCTAGGCGGAGCCGGGTACAGAACACGTTCTACTCGTGGTAGACTTTGTGCCACGCACGCCACCACCATAGTCTCCCCCTGAGGGTTACAACTCATGATAATTAAGGGTTTCCCCATGGACGCGGCCTCACTAAGGGTTCTCCGTGATCCCTGGTCACTTGTAAAGGTTAGGAGCAGTAGGCTTTTACTGCCACCTCGAATTACCTCCACATCCTAAACCTATGCAAAGACAGCGATATACTTCGTGGCCAATGAAGGCATAAGTCCTGAGTGGGGCCCCTTCACAACATTTACGAAGTTATTAAACTAAGCATTCAATAGGTGATCACATATCCGCAATAAAATGTTTCAGATCCTACACATACCAAGGTTCATCCATATCCCCGAGAATTAGGGGTCTACTCACACATGAGAACAACAATCATCATGATGGTAATGGAATACATGGGGGACTGATTCAACTGATACACCAAAGGATCCACTAGGGTTCTTGATGTTGTAGATGATAAGGATGTGGATGATGATGACGATGATGATGTAGATGTTGATGATGATGCCATTCCTCGTGCGGTGAGAGGAATCCCCCTCTTCTCCTCGTCGATCCTCCCTTCGGATGGCTCCGGAGGCTAGGGTTCTGCCTTTTGGATGAGTTTTTGGAGACTTTGTTCGTCCCCTCCACGATCCATTTCCACGGGGTGAAAATAGCTGATCTCCTGGAGGCGACGGCGTGCCAAACGACCACTCACGCGAGCGCGCGCGGTCGCATGGAACGCGGGCGTTCACTCTGCAAGCGCAACGACGGATGTTTCTTTGTCCTTCTTGATTGGTTTTTCTATGAAACGTTTTTATCACCTTTAATACGTGATTTCATTGCCATTTTTAGGTGTTTTCTCCATTAAATGAATATTGCTCCAAAAGACATCACCTGAAGGATCATCAACAAAAATAAGTGCGCGGACACGGTAAAATTCCATAAAGACACCTTGTAGGCACAAAATATACGGGAAAACATCACGTAAATCGGACTCATCAGCCCCTAGGAGGAGATGGTCGTCCGGCTTGCGCTCCATCGCTCCCGGGAGGAGGCCCGCGCGCGGTAGCGCACGGACTCCTTCCGTCGGGAATCCATTGCGTCCGCCCAAATGGCGCATGGATCAGGCGCTAGGTGTGTCGTCGCTGCCTCACCGAAGGCAGTGCGGTCCGTCTGTCGTCCGAACGCGATGGTGGACGCACAACCTCTCCGTTGGCGCACCGAGCACCGGGACACACCATGGGCGTCGTTCGATGAAAACATCGCCCGCCGTGCCCGCCGTGCGAGGTAGCGGGCGCGGCAGGCGGCGGCAACCCTCACGACGGTGGACGTCGGCGAGGCGGAGTCGCATTCTCCGGCGCCCCGTATGGTGCACCAGTCCGGACGCCGCAACCACATCGTGGTGGATGTCGCCGGCTCGTCCCACGATGGACCCATCATCGATCTGACGTCCACCGGCACCGTTCGGGTTCCGGGCTCCAACGAGGAAGAGTAGGGCATGGGAGACGGCGGCGCCTTGAGTCCCGTGAGCCTGCTCGTGTCCCATGCCCTACTCTAACTTGCCGGTGACCGGACCAATACTCTGGTGAGCATAGCCAGCCGTCGGACATGGGCACGACGGAGCCGGATGAGCTCCGCTCAAAGATCACTGCGTTGCATGCAATAATATGGATTTGAGATTTTTAATTTGAGATTTCCGATTGTGGAATGCATTATTTGAGGCGTGACCGGTCAGTGTCAGGCACGTCCGCGGACATTTGAGAGTCGGATTTTATCAAGTCCGGCTGTAGATGCTCTAACCAGGATGGCCACTCGAGTCCAAATATAAGATCTGTGTAGGATCTCCATCAGTCGCTAGCACCCATGTTTTTCTAGGAACCCTCTATCTTGTGTGTACCACTTAATTTCACTGCGGACCTTACAATGTCAGTAGTATCTAAAAATATGAAGGAACACGTGTAGGACGTGATGGTAGATACTCTAAAACCCGCTAATTTTTTTTTAAATAATACATTTTTTTAATAAATTTGAAAAATAATACGCAGTTTGAGTTATTTTCAAAAATAATACACCATCGGCCAGTGGTAGGCCGATTGGGACTAATTGGCTTACTATAGGCCGATTAGCTTCCTGTCGGCCTATCCATGGCCGACTGGGTTTCAGTCGTCTTAGGCTTGGCCGATAGGCAGCAGTCGGCTTATAGTAAGCTGATTAGACTAATCGTCTTACTATAGGCCGATTAGACCCGATCGGCTTACTATAAGCCGACTGCTGCATGGCTCCAACTTTTGAATTAATTAGCCCTCCGGGGCCTGCCACCACCGACGGCTGCTCCCTGGGCCGGACGCACAGCTCGCTTTTTCCCATGCGCAGACGCTGATTCCGATGCCCACACTGCAGCAAAATGCGCTGATTTCCACGGCAGATTGTAGTGATTGACAGAATTGCACCGCGCTGATTTCTTTTGATGACGGCGCTGCTTTTTATGCAAACGGCGCTGATTTTTAGGCAAACGGCGCTGCTTTTTATGCAAACGGTGCTGCTTTTTATGACGGCTGATTCCTACTGTCTGCTTTGTCTGAAACGCCGGAGACAGCGGTGCGGTGCTGTTGCTGCGGCGGACGCGCGTGTTTTATTTTCTTCTACCGACAACACAGTGCTCCTCATCTTTATATACGAGATGCCGTTGCCTGCTCTCTCACGCTCTTCTCTTTGCTTGTGCCCACACTGCTTGCTCTTTCTCACTCTCTTCTCCATCGTCCAACCGCACTTGAAAACACCAACGCGCTAGTCATTATGAGTTTGCCTTGCTCGGATCAAAGCATTAGGCCTACGAAAATGAAGAGTGCGACTTTGCCTCGGGGGGTGGAAGTACTTCGTTGTTGGTGTGGCGATCTCTGCAAGGTGAAGGAGGTGACGGATTTTTCAGATTGGTTGGGCATGAAGTTTTTCATGTGCGCCAATTATGAGGAAGATCCACCCATTGCTACTTCACCGTACATCAGGCCTCCGGTATGTTTAAGTCCCCAAGAATAAACACGTTGTTGATATTATTGTTGATTTGATATTTATATTTCTATTTTTATTGTAGTCTCCTCCGCCTCTATGCATGTACTATCGTTGGATTGACACGAAAAAACCGGACTGGGCGGTGAACGAGATTCGTGAAAGAGGTCGTCGTGCATGGGAAAGTTTGGACGTGGAAGAGCGTCGCGCGAAGGCGGTAGCAGAGGAGAAAGCAGAGCAGGAGAGAGAGAGTGGCAAGAGTACTGTGTGAAGCAGAGGGCTTTTCTTGATGAGATGAAGAAGAAAAACCGAGAAGAGGGACTTCGACTGGCGGAGGTTCAACGACAGCGACAGGAGGCCCGTGAGGCTGAGAGGCAGATAAAGAAAGAAAGGGCTCGTGCAGCCAAGGCAGCAGAAGAAGCTGGTGATGGAAAAGGAAAATATCCACGTTGGACTCAGTAGATTTATGTTATTATATCCTAAAATTTGCATTGCAGCAAGTTGTATCTTAAAATTCACAGCAAGTTGTATCTTAATTTGAACATGTTAATTTTTATGTATCTTATTTTATGCATGTTATTTTCGATGCATCTTAATTTCAACAATTTAATGTATCTTATTTCAGTCGGTGTGGAAATGTAACTCGAATAACAATGCGAATTAATAGTAATATGTCTCTCGCATACATAGGTTGAAATATGTCTCTCGCATACATAGGTCGAAATATGTCTCTCGCATACATAGGTAGAAATATGTCTCTCACATACAAATACGTCCCTCGCATACATAAGTATCAGCCACATCGTGTTCGTCCGCGGCGTGGCTGTGGTGGAGGGGGCGTCGACCACTCATACCTGTTCGGTGGCTGAACGTTACGAAGAGGAATCCAAGACCCGTCCTCGCCATACTGTGTGTCTTGTGTGGGCTGTGTGGGCTGTGTGGGATCTGGTGGAGGAGTAGAATAATACGTGCCCATCCAGTTGGCGATGTGCTGCGACACCTGATCCTGTGTGTTGTGCCCACCTTCCGGAGCACTTTCAAATGTGGATTCGGAATGGGAGGCCTCATGTCCGGACATAGGCGCCCTATATCCGTAGGCTCCTGCGACACGGAGGCCACATAAGTAATTAAGAAACAGGTAGTTCCAACTGATATTGAAAAGAATAGATATAAACAAACATACCTGTAGGATGTTGATGCATCACGAAGCTCGGCGGTGGTCGAAACCCGTAGCCCGACGTGGGATCATGGTGGTGCTGCCACGCTAAACTCCCGGCCTGGTCAGGAGGTGGTGGCCTACTCATCCACTGATGGTCTACACGTGGACGCGGCTGATGTCGGTGTTGTGTGGGTTCCTGCTGCTGGCCCGTTGAGTGACGAGGCGGGAGTACCTGGGTCTGCTGGAGAACAACGTCCGTAGAGCGAGTGCACGTGATAGCCTGATATATAGCTCGTAGTTTTCCCTCGATGCGCGTAAAGAAGGAGTGCACTGGACGAGGTTCTAGAAGAGCAGTAGACGATAGTTGCCGTGTATAGCTGGCCACCTCCTCGTGAAGCTCGAGTGTCATGTCAGCCTGAAATGAACTCGAAGATTATTACGTCTGCACGACAAAGTATGTAAGAACTAGATGCATTAGATAAGTTCAGTATATGTTACCACGTTCTGTCTAGAGCCGGAAGTATCATAGCTCGGGTACGTATCCCTCGTAGCAGGGGCCGGTATCTCCTGTCTCTAAGGGTGGTTAATGATGCGTAACCGTGTCATATCACTGTACCGATTCCAATAGGCATTGAACTCAGTCGTATCGAACGCGCGATCCTCATCCCAAATCCGTGTCGTCGCAGTCTCCCACTCTGCAACGTAAATCTGAACACGTGCCAGCCACTGATCCATGGTCCTGTTAATCCCCTTCCTCGTGTTCCTGAAATTGCATTGTGTGTGCAATGATTAAGTAATTCTTTGGTATTTCGAAATGTGAAGACCAACCAACATTGAAATACTAGACATACCTGTGGACATCATCTAACAGCCGACGCTCAGTAGGTGGGGGCTGGGCCAACTGTCGAAGACCAAACTGTCTCATGACCCTCTGTTGGGCCATCTCCTCGACGAATACATCGAAGATGATCTTCGATTTTGTCATCCAGTAATCCCGATCTCTTGTGCATAGCTCGGAAATACCACCAGGATATCTAGCATCTATGGCTGCCTGCGTGTACGGCTGCCAGATCACCCCAGTGTACACATCGAACTGCTCGTTCAATGCGGTGTAGGCTCGCCTAGTCTGTTCATGAGCGAAGCTTCTCTGCACGAACAAGAAGTTATTTTCCGTCATGGTGTACATAAGGGCATGGTTTACATGACACATACTTGCCGACGTGTCCAGATCATACCGAAAGTAGGCATGTCGATGCCCTCAGCATTGAAAAGCTCGTTCGAAGGCCAAGCCTCGTCCACATTTATGTTCGGTCGTGCAATAGAGAATCTTTCCCATGACCACAGCTGTAAAAATAGAGGGCAACCAAGAAGGGCCGCCTTCTTCCCCTCTAGCCGGCAGCCGTTGCACAGAGCTCGGTATGTAGCCGCTAAAACCGCAGAACCCCAACTCCTCTGTGTGATCTGCTCCAGGCCCGTAGCTGTAGCGATCTCTAATGCAATGGGGATGTATCGCGCGGTGCAAGTGGTGACATGATTCTCTGTGATTGATGAACAAACCTCGAATTGACCCAACCAATCAAACTTAGGTCCGTGCTTCTCCGCGGCTAATGCCGGAGCACCGGGATAGAGATTCTGGAAACGTTGACGAAGTTGCTGCTCCCAACCAGCCGGTGCCTCCAACGGTCCTATGGCATGACCCGACAAGGGTAGTCCCAGCAAAAGTGACACATCCTCCAGAGTAGGAGCCATCTCTCCCCAACGGAAGTGAAACGTGTGGGTCTCCGACCTCCATCGATCCACTAAGCACGTGAGCAAAGAGTGGTCAATGGCGACGTGTCTCCGGCCTCCATCTGTGGCCTCAACAAGACGCGCGAAAGGTAAAAGCCCAGCCCATTTCAACCTGCGTATAACAAAGCACAAAGGTTCAATGAGTTGTTATCGGAAAAAACACCTAACAAAGAACAAAATTAATAAAACCCGTACCTCTCAGTCCAATCCGGGTGTATCCTCCAGTCATGCTTAGGAGTGCGAGTGACTAGGGGTAACAGAGGGCGTTCATCTAACATCGTAGCACGATGGCCACTATCAATGAGAGGATCAATCAATGGAGGACGTTCATCCTCCATTCCTGCACTTATGAAAACACAGTTGCACGCACCATACAAATTTAAACAAAGTGCCACACTTAATACAAATTAAACAGAGTGCCACACTTAATATAGAATTAAACAAAGTGCCACACTTAATACAGAATTAAACAGAGTGCCACAAACGGCTCTTCATGTACTTCCATTCCTGGTTCTGCTTGCAGAGTTTTTTGAATAGATTCATAAGGTTCTTATTTCTGAACTGCGAGAAGAAATTGGCCCCCAGGTGACGCATGCACCAACGGCTCTGCAGGTCCTGCCATGGAGTTGGCTCATCAGGCCCAGGGTTTGTCAGTGTCCTTATCGCACTCAGTATACCTGCATGCCTGTCATGAAGGATGCAACCATTCGGCTTATCCTTCACAACTGCTATTTTCAGTTGCCTGAAGAACCAAGTCCAACTTTCAATATTCTCGCTCTCCACAAAAGCAAATGCTAGTGGGACTACTTGATTTTGACCGTCTTGACCAATGGCGGTGAGGATCTGACCCTTGTACTTGCCAGTGAGAAATGTGCCATCTACACATATCACCGGTCTACAATGACTGAAAGCTTCGATGCATACACCGAAAGAGAAGAACAATCGATGCATCACCATCACAGTTGGGAACTCCGGCATGACCAAGTCTTGGATGTCAACATAGGTGCCTGCATTCCGGTACTGCAGTGTGCGGAGTAAACGGACAACACCGTCATATGCATCAAAATACGAACCAAATCTCTTCTCAAGCGCCATGTGCTTAGCCCTCCAAGCCTTGCCATAAGAAATTCTGTAATTGAACCTGGCGAAGACTTTTGTTTGGATAGCCTTCACTTCCATCGCTTTGCTCTCCACTATCTCGATGTAAAGCAATCGAGCAATAAGCGTGGACGAAAGGTTACCATGATCTTGAGGGATATACGGAATAACACATGTGTGCTGTACGAAGTCACTGATCACCCAACTTACGCCATACTTTGGGAGATAGCCATGCACCCTAGCGGGACAATCATCGTTCTTGCATACCATTGTCAAAAATTTCTGACTAGACACCTCAGCTCTCAAAACCCTTTGCGTGGACATTGCCCACTGAGTGATTGCATCCTTCAGAGCTTCCTTGTTGGGGTACATACCACCCGTAGCAATGTTGTTCTGGTGATATTGCCAGGCAGAATCATGGCCATCATTCACGGTCATTGCAGATGAGAAGTCATGATTCCAAGCTGTAGGATTAGGCACCACCTCTATGTTCTCATCTTCATCCGACTCGTCGGAATTATCAGCATGAACAATATCAACATCTGTATCTTCATCTTCCATCAGGTTTTGCATTTGGCCATCTACCTCGTCAGCATCAGCCTGGCCAACGTCATAACCATCAGCATTTCCTTCTTCTACCTGACTACTCTGCCCTGATTCGTGGCCATCATATCCATCATTTAACGGATCATCTAACATAGATAAATGTATCCCTGCACTGCTCTGGCCAGGATCATAACCACCCTCGCCTTTAGGGGCACTGACCTCCTTCATGACAGGAAGCACTAAGGCGCAAGGATTTACTATCCTTTTTGCACATCCTTGCAGCCATCGCACCCACTGAGAGTCCCGCTCGATTGGCCTCAAATAAAAGAAAATGTTCGAACTTGACCGACTCCACAATGCATGAACACCGACGGTGTGAGTTTTAGTATTATACCCTAAACATCTTGTCAACCACTCTGTCAACTGACTAACAGACCATGTTTGAGGGGCACTAATTGGCACCACTATGTTCTCGAACTCACTAAGATCAACTCCCAACTGATTTGTGTTGGACAGTACCATGACCGTAGAAAAAAGTGAACTTCACTACATCTGACATATCTGCCGACCTAAAATATTCAACATGGAGAACTATTCAGCAGCAAGTCAAACTTATAATATATTATGGGATACTATCGGTGCACTTAAAAATATTCATAAACTGAAATATCATACATCTAAAAATATTCCGGAATATTATCGATCAACTAAATATTAATAGACAACTCTACATTACCAGACGCCTACGTATTACCGGTCACCTAAATATTACCGGACACCTAAATATTAAAAGACAACTATATATTATCGGACGCCTAAATAATAACGGACACCTAAATATTAACGGACAACCCTACATTACCGGACGCCTATATATTACCGGTCACCTAAATATTACCGGACACCTAAATATTAACAGACAACTATATATTACCGGACGCCTAAATATTAACGGACACGTACATACTTGACAACAAAATATTATCGGACCAACTAAATATGTTAAGATATATTACCGAACCAACTAGAAAATCGCACAAGTAATATGACACACAAAATGTAACTTGTATTATACCCTTCAACCGTGCGAAGAAACGACGAACGACGGCCCTCAGTCACCGGAGAGCACCACCACCACCTCCACGTGCAGCACCCCCTCCTCCACGTGCAGCACCCCCTCCTCCACCTCCACCTCCACCTCCACCTCCACCACCTCTTAAAAAATGCTCACCACAACCACCACGAGCTATCCCATCGCGAGATCGAGGTCTTCCTTGCCTCCTCCTACCCTCTACAATACAACTACGGTGGAAAACGGGGAAGAAGTCGGCTAGAAAATGGGTATTAATTCGGTGTAGTTTCGGGTTAGAAGACTAGAAAAGAAGTAAGGTGGAAGAAGGAAAGAGGGAGGAGGAAGAAGGAGCCCCGTGGGCTTAACAGGTCCCTGTCGGCCTTGAGGAGGCCGACTGGAGCCTTTCGGCCACGGGTAAGCCGACAGGATGCCAGCCTGGCCGAGTGACGTGGCCCGGCCAATGGTCGGCTGCCACGCGGCAGAGTTGACACTTGTCGGCTCCTTATAGGACGACAAGGTCCAGTCGGCTTTGAGGAGGACGATAAGCTCCAGTCGGTGTAGGCTAGGCCGACGGTGTATTGTTTTTGAAAATAACTCAAACTGCGTATTATTTTTCAAATTTATTAAAAAAAATTATTTAAAAAAAATTAGCCTAAAACCCCGGAGTATAGTCGTACGCACTCGTCACGCCACCGGCGCGACGGCCACGATCGAGGAGCGGATAAACCAGCTGAGCACGATCGATCGTGGGCGCTGACGTAGGGGTGGTGGCCTCGTGGCGCGTGGAGAAGTGGGCGTTTGGACTCACTCACCCCGCCCGCCGCATCGGCGTTTTCACCGCGACCAAAGCGATAGTTTCCTCGGGATGGGATGGAGACGAGCCCCCTCGTTGGCCACGGCGCCTCGTCTTACCCGCTCCCCGCGTGCCCTACATGTAGCGCCCCTCGTTCCTACGTTCATTTTACTCGCTGCTCTCTTTGGCATTCACAGTCCTGGACTCTCGGGCTGCTCTTCCTCCTCTGGCCAATGGTGAAGCGCCCGACGAGGCCAGCAGCAAGGCAACGCGGCGGGATCGTGCTCCCGTGAGCGTCTGAGGCGCCTGCTCTATTGCTCAAGGTATGATTACCTGTTGATTCCATGGTCTCGATGTTTTTCTCCTATACATGAATCGGAAGGTGAATCTGCCATTTGAGAAGTCTGACTGTTTACAAAATGTGTGCGTTCTCTGAATTTGGTACAAAATCGATCGCTGAGCGATGTGTACCCATTACCTGTGAACCTGCCGATGGTTTGAAGTATTCAGACGTGTAATCAACTGAACTTCTAGACTTACTCAACTGAAGTTGTTGGCAAACTGACAGACAAATCTGAAGATGCTTTGACAGTTGGTTAAGGCATAAAGTGTGTGAGTAGGCCGTAGGTTTTCATTACCAGTAAACAGTCGGTTGTTAAGATAGGCATTTCACATAATTTCCGTCAGTGTATTACGCTTGTTTTTATTTTTTTTGAGGGGATGTGTATTACGCTTGATGCATGCTTCTTGTTCAACGCGTGCAGGAGACTACACTAGGGCTGACTGAATTGACACAAGGCAACCAGTCGCGCGTACAGATGGCCGAGATTGACACGAGGCCCCTGGAATCTGTGCAGTCTGCCTTGAACCTCTTCGAGCAGAGAAGTGACCACAGCAGGTTCAGCAGCCCTGACAGAAACGTACGTGGCTACTCAATTTCCCAACTTCGCGCAATCATAACTGTATTCCTAGTTCCTAAGAATTCCTAGTTCCCTCTCAAACCCGTCCATGCTTGCAAGTGCAGGAGCAGGAGATCGACGTCGTAACCAAGGAGCTGGCGACCTGCAAGCTGCAGCTGGAGGCCAAGGAGAGCGAGAACAAGCAGGCGCACATGAAGCTGGAGGCCCTGCGGAAGTCCATGCAGGAGCTCTCGGAGAAGTACGACCGGGCGTGCCTGGACGCGCACCGCCGCATCACCGAGCTGGAGGCCGACAACGTCGCTATCACCACCAGGCAGTCCCAGGCGGCGGCCGAGTGCGAGGCGCTGCGCGACCAGCTGGACGTCGCGGTGGGCGAGCTCGACGCCGTGAGGCGCGCCAACGCGTACGTGCTCGGGGAGGTGGAGTCGATGGAGACGAGGCGGATCCTGGAGCGGGAGAGCGCGCGGGACGGGCTGATGCGCGTGCTGGAGCTCAACGAGGCCGTGCTGGAGTCGACTGTCGCGGCCATCAGGGCGGAGGAGGAGCGGTCCGTGTACTTCCAGGAGGTCACGCTTGAGCTGTTCAGCTCTGACAAGAACCTGGAGGCGATCAGGAGGCAGAAGGAGGCGATGGAGGGCATGGAGGGGGAGCTGTTGGCGAAGACAGTGGAGGTCGAGTGTCTGCGCTCCGAGCTCATGCAGCTTAAGGAGCTATACGTCTCGTCGTCAGAACGGGCTATGGTTCCGGCCTCGACGACGGTGCAACATACCGACGGCGATGCTGAGGCAAACCCTGCCGACACCGGTCGGTCCTGTGATGACGACCACGTCTACGTCAATGCTGGCAAGTCTGACACTGACAAGGGAAGCCAGGAACCAGGACGAGAAGTCGCTGATCTTGTCAATGGCTGTCCAGAAGTTGCAGAAGCCTATTTTGACAGTGAATTGCCGAGGGAGGACTGTCGAAACATTCAATCTGGTGACGGGAATGTCAACGTTGCAACGTCTGCTGATGTCGTGCAAGTTCAGGCAGGAAAGAAAAGGAGAGTCCGTTTCATGCCTGAAAGCCCGATGGAGGATTTCAGGAGCGTGAACTCTGAGTGTTGCAAGTACATGGACGCCGGCATCGGCATGTCTGAAAGTGTGGCGGGAAAGAGAGGCTCAGAGTCAGAGTCTGCAGGTGCCGGCATTGTCTCCGAGATCGTGGAGGTGAACTCGAAAGAGGCCGATGGCGACGGTGAGTTGTACACGAAGGAGGTCGGGGACGTCGACAGGCTCGGTGGCGGGTACGTGCTCGTCGCGAAGGAGGCCGAAGGCGGTGCTCTCAAGGACTACAAGCTGGACGCGGCGCAGGCGGAGATCAGCGACCTGAAGTTCAGCCTGGAGGAGGCGGTGAGGCGGGCCGAGCTGGCGGAGGAGGCCAAGGCGGCGCTGGAGAGGGAGCTGCGGGAGGAGATCCAGACGAAGCAGCGCACGCCGCGGCTACGCGCGCCGGGGGAGGACGGTCGCCTAAGGCGCGTGGAGAGCACCCCGGCCGCGCCTTCCTGGCGACGGCCGACGCCGTCCCAGGCACCAGGAGGCGGGAAGAAAGGCGGCGGCAGGCCGCCTGCGTCGCCGGGCTGCCTGACCCTCGGGAAGGCGCTGAACATGAAGTACAAGTGAAGCGCGCCAGGGTTTTGAACCGTGTCAGGCGTCACAAATTTCGCCTGCGTGTGTGTAATCGCCAAGTCAGATCGATGGAAGTGAAAAGAATATAATGTCATCCGCTTGTGTTCGTACTTGCAATTCCTTTTATCTTGAAAAAATGTTGTTTAAACTTGCAACTCAAACTCAAATGCTGCCAAAGAATTCACTTTTGCTACATCTCATCACAGGTGATTCAGTTGCTCTGTTTAAGTCGATTTCCTTTTGTAAGGCGATAATATGTTGATTTCTAAGATACTCCATCCTTCCTAAAATGTAAGTCCTGTTTGACTTTGCATTGTATTTGATGCATGACTTTGACCATTTATCAAGCTATATACATTGAACATGTATAAAATGATATCATCATAATTGTTTTGCAAAAAAAAGTTCTGTTTCCTATATTTTTACACTAATTTTGTGGACTTACAATAAGTAAGTCATAGTCAAAATTGTGCAATGAAAAAAAAGGTTAAGCATGCCTTAGTATTTTGAGGAGGGAGTAATTTTTTTTTTGAGAATCTGGAGGGAGTAGATTTCTCATAGCTACGTGCTATTTTTACGGAATGGAATATCTTGGGCCAGGCCCATTCTTGGCAAATACTTTGAACTCAGCACTAAAATAGTCACTAATTTATTTATTTATAATTCTCAAAAAAATATTTATTTTTTGCAAGTCCAAGCAGGTAGATGTTGTGAGAATGTGTCAAGGTGAATGATCTATATCTAAAAAGAAACAACAGGAGATTCAATTTATTTTTGGTTTTTATTTCGTTCTTTTTTTATATTTTTAAATTACATTTTGAACATTTTTTATTGTACATAAACGTTTTCTAAATACACACTGAACAATTTTATAATGTACGATGAATATATTTTTATATATGGAGAAAAATTTAATACATAGTGAACTTTTCTAAATTATGATGAACAATTTCTAAATACACATTAATTATTTTTTTAAATACATGATATTTTTTATTAATACATGGCAAACCTTTTTTAAAACAAAATGTACTAAATAAAAGTGGTTGCATTTTTAAAAAACTTAGTATTTTTATGCTAAAACAGAAAACCAACTAAATAACCGAAGCAAAATGAGAGAATCCAAGGAAAATATCGTTAAGCGAACGAGGCCCTCAATGCAGGAAACAACAAGAATGCAGAATATCGTTAATGGGCCGCCTTCTAAAACCTACCTGCATGGCGTCTATCGTCTATACGACGCTAAATGCTCTTTATACGAGGTCCTGTTTTTTCTCACAAACTTTATAGCCCGTGGAGTTGAATTTGGTTCTACCTGGGTTGTTTTTATGGACATAGGTTAGGTTATTGTGAATAGTAGTTTTTTTTTTAGAAATTGTTGTGAATATAGTAGTACATACAGGACGTTCTATCTACGCGGCTCGACCAAACATGCATCCCTACGTGCTTTGAGCTGGCCCAGTGCGGGGGCATGGTGCCTATTTACTCCATTTCCTTTTTGTATTCTTTTTATTTTGCTACTTTCCCTTTTTCATTTTATTTTGTAATGAAACTTAAATGTTCATAAAAAGTATTTTTTTATGAATTTTATAAAATGTATTTGAGCTTCAAAAAATTACTATTTTAGAAATTGTTTGTTAGTTTTGGAAAATGTTGCGGAGTTTTTAAAGACTTAGTGAATTTAAAAAAATACAAAATTAAAAAATTCTTATGAATTTAAAAAATGTTTCAATTATTTTTAAAAAAATTATTGAATCTTTAAGGTGTTCACATATCTTTAAAATGTTCTTAGAATTTTGAAAATGTTCCTAAATTTTTAAAAATGTTTGCACGTTTCAAATGTTTAGAATTTCTGAAAATGTTCAGGTATTTAAAATGAAAAAAATATGAAAATACATATGGAAAATCTGAAAATTGAAAAGGAAAAAACTAAATGGAAACGTTCCTTAAACCGGAAGGAAAAATAGCAGTGAAGCCGGTGTGGACCGGCCCATGTACGTGTTGGGGTTTGCGCATTGCTCAAAATCACTATCTAAGGGGTATCTTTTGCAAAGGTTATGCCAAACTCCTAATGTGGTGAGAAGTGGCGTAACACATTTGTCCTCGGAGAATTTGGGTTGGTTTTCGTACTCGCATGTGAGGGATATGTTTTTTTTAAATGTAAGATAATTTTGCATATAAACCCATATAATACTGTCACTCTCACTTGCCTAGCCTATCTTTCTTTTCCCCTCACGAGAGGTCTCCGCCAAGTCGATTTTGAGGTGACTACAGGTGGTAGGCTTCATTGGCAGCAAGGAGAGATCTACTCATCGGGGAAGGAGTGTTGCTTTTGTTGCGATGGACCCAACATGACGATGACCTGGCCACCCTGCTCTAGAGTATGGTAAGAATCTTAAACCCCCTTTGTATTTTTGTTTGAAATATTATCCGGATAGTGTGTTTGGTTCACCAATTCATGTAAATGAGTTTGTCTTGGACAAACAGACGTTTACACTGATGATCTACTCGATTTAGACTATGCTTTGTACCATCTTTTTCCCCAATTTAAGAACTAGGGTTCCAATCTTTTTGTTTCGTGTCAATCAACTCATGTTAAGCGATCAATTTGCATTCTTTCTGCTAGCAAGACCAATTGGAGAGCTGCTCTCAATAGAGATTCATCATTGGGGATTCGTGTGGATTGTGCAATGTTCGTCACACAACATTCCAAGCATGTCTCTTTATTTATCTAAAGTAACATCATTTGTTAGATCTTAGGCATGCATAATAATCATTGTATTTTTGAGTGTTGATTTGCATGCTAAAAGTTGTTGGGCACCATGTCCGGATGCTTTTTTTTGCTGACATGTGTTACGTCTCTGCTTACAAGCTCGAATTCCAGAGGAAGTAGCTAGGGTTACAGGAGGAAGAGGAAAGTGGGGAATTGCTTCTGCTAATCGACAACCCTTCCCGTCTCCTCCTGTTGTTCTTTATCCCTCGATGCCGTGTTGCCACACTGGGTTCCTCCTGCCCTCCAGGCCGGGTCCAGCAGGCGTGAGCAGCGACAGGCCTTGGGCCTCCTTCCTGGGTTGGGCCGTGGCATAACATTCCCCATCCCTTGAGGAGCGGCTTGCCCCCAAGCCGTCGAAGGAAGAATCTGCTGCAGAGCGAATGCGTCTTCCCAGGAGTCATGGGTGTCGGGGCGATCACGCCAGCATACCTTGAGCCGGGGCTTCACTGAGCCACCACGCTGAATGAGCTTCATCTGCAGGATCATCGCCGGTTGCAGCAGCGACAGGTTGCGAGGCGCCACCGTGCTCATGTCTGGCTCGACGGAGAACTTGGGAGGGACTTGCTTCTTAAGCTGAGAGACGTGGATCACGTCGTGGATCCTGGAGTTCGCCGGCAGAGCCAGCTTGTAGGAGACAGCGCCGACACGCTGCAGAACTTGGTACGACCCGTAGAACTTCAAGGCCAGCTTTTGATTGCGCTGGGCAGCCAGGGAGTTTTGGAGGTAGGGCTGGACCTTGAGAAAAAGTTGATCACCCACCTGAAAGGAGCGTTCTGTGCGATGCTTGTCCGCTTGCCGCTTCATCCTTGCTTGAGCCCGCGTGAGGTGTTGGCCAAGCATTTCATGAATCGCGTCGCGATCGGCCACCAAGTCCTGGAGTTCCGTCGTTGATGCTGGAGCGGAGATGCCAAATGGCCGAGGCTGGTATCCATACAGAGCCTCAAACGGGGTGCATCCAGCCGTTGTATGATAAGACGTGTTGTACCAATGCTCAACCGACGATAACCATTTGGACCACTGGCTTGGGGTGTCGTGAATGGAGCACCGAAGGAAGGCTTCTAGGCACTGGTTCAGCCTCTCTGTTTTTCCATCCATCTCCGGATGGCGTGCTGAGCTCATATTGAGGATGGTATCCGACAAGCGAAACATCTCTTGCCAGAAGGCGCTTGTGAAGACTGGATCTCTGTCCGAAATGATCCGGGATGGCATGCCATGGAGTTTGTAGATCTGATCGAAGAACACCAGGGCCACCTGACGAGAGGTGTAGGGATGCTTGAGCGGCAGAAAATGGGCAAATTTGGTCAGCTTGTCGATGACGACCAGGATCACCTCGAAGCCATTGGACTTTGGTAGACCCTCCACAAAATCCCAACTGATGGTGTGCCATGGGTGAGGTGGAATCTCATGAGGTTGAAGAAGCCCTGGTTGACGGCAGTGCTCCGGTTTGGCTCGTTGACATATATCACAGCTCTGCACAAACTCAGTAATGTCGCGCTTCATCTTGGGCCAGGCAAACAACTTCTTGACTCGCTGATAGGTTGCCAGAGCCCCCGAGTGCCCTCCAATTGCAGTTGTGTGGAGAGACTGCATGATGTGTTGCTGAGCCAATGGGTTGTGGCCCACCCAGATCTTCCCTTTGTATCGCAGCACACCTTTCTCCAGAGAGTACCCATTGTCGTTGTGCCCTGAAACAGAGAGCTCAGTCAAAAGCTGCTTGGAACTGGCGTCTTCTTCGTAGCCGGTCACCAAGGTTTCCAGCTACGCTGGCACTGCTGAAGAAATGGCGAGCAAGGCTTGGTGTTGGTTGTTGGAAATATGCCCTAGAGGCAATAATAAAATGGTTATTATTATATTTCCTTGTTCATGATAATTGTCTGTTATTCATGCTATAATTGTGTTATCCGGAAATCGTAATACATGTGTGAATACATAGACCACAACATGTCCCTAGTAAGCCTCTAGTTGACTAGCTCGTTGATCAATAGATGGTTACGGTTTCCTGACCATGGACATTGGATTTCATTGATAACGGGATCACATCATTAGGAGAATGATGTGATGGACAAGACCCAATCCTAAGCCTAGCACTAGATCATGTAGTTCGTTTGCTAAAGCTTTTCCAATGTCAAGTAACTTTTCCTTAGACCATGAGATTGTGCAACTCCCGGATACCGTAGGAGTGCTTTGGGTGTACCAAACGTCACAACGTAACTGGGTGGCTATAAAGGTGCACTACGGGTATCTCCGAAAGTGTCTGTTGGGTTGGCACGAATCGAGAATGGGATTTGTCACTCCGTGTGACGGAGAGGTACCTCTGGGCCCACTCGGTAGGACATCATCATAATGAGCTCAATGTGATCAAGGAGTTGTTCACAGGATGATGTGTTACGGAAACGAGTAAAGAGACTTGCCGGTAACGAGATTGAACAAGGTATCGGTATACCGACGATCGAATCTCGGGCAAGTATTGTACCGATAGACAAAGGGAATTGCGTACGGGATTGATTGAATCCTCGACATCGTGGTTCATCCGATGAGATCATCGAGGAGCATGTGGGAGCCAACATGGGTATCCAGATCCCGCTGTTGGTTATTGACCGGAGAGTCATCTCGGTCATGTCTGCGTGTCTCCCGAACCCGTAGGGTCTACACACTTAAGGTTCGGTGACGCTAGGGTTGTAGAGATATTAGTATGCGGTAACCCGAAAGTAGTTCGGAGTCCCGGATGAGATCCCGGACGTCACGAGGAGTTCCGGAATGGTCCGGAGGTAAAGAATTGTATATAGGAAGTCCAGTTTCGGCCACCGGGAAGGTTTCGGGGGTAATCGGTATTGTACCGGGACCACCGGAAGGGTCCCGGGGGTCCACCGGGTGGGGCCACCTATCCCGGAGGGCCCCATGGGCTGAAGTGGGAAGGGAACCAGCCCCTGGTGGGCTGGTGCGCCCCCCTATGGGCCTCCCCTGCGCCTAGGGTTGGGAACCCTAGGGGTGGGGGGCGCCTCCACCTGGCTTGGGGGGCAAGCCACCCCCTTGGCCGCCGCCCCTCCCCTCAGATTGGATCTGAGGGGGCCAGCCCCCTCTCCCCTTCCCCCTATAAATAGTGGAGGGGTGGGAGGGAGGACACACCCCAGCCCCTGGCGCCTCCCTCTCCTCCCGTGACACCTCTCCCTCTCGTTGGTGCTTGGTGAAGCCCTGCCGAGATCCCGCTGCTTCCACCACCACGCCGTCGTGCTGCTGGATCCTCATCAACCTCTCCTTCCCCCTTGCTGGATCAAGAAGGAGGAGACGTCTCTCCCAACCGTACGTGTGTTGAACACGGAGGTGCCGTCCGTTCGGCGCTCGGTCATCGGTGATTTGGATCACGACGAGTACGACTCCATCAACCCCGTTCTCTTGAACGCTTCCGCTCGCGATCTACAAGGGTATGTAGATGCACTCCCCTCTCTCTCGTTGCTAGATGACTCCATAGATTGATCTTGGTGATGCGTAGAAAATTTTAAAATTCTGCTACGATCCCCAACAGTACTGTTGGAAATATGCCCTAGAGGCAATAATAAAATGGTTATTATTATATTTCCTTGTTCATGATAATTGTCTGTTATTCATGCTATAATTGTGTTATCCGGAAATCGTAATACATGTGTGAATACATAGACCACAACATGTCCCTAGTAAGCCTCTAGTTGACTAGCTCGTTGATCAATAGATGGTTACGGTTTCCTGACCATGGACATTGGATGTCATTGATAACGGGATCACATCATTAGGAGAATGATGTGATGGACAAGACCCAATCCTAAGCCTAGCACTAGATCGTGTAGTTCGTTTGCTAAAGTTTTCCAATGTCAAGTAACTTTTCCTTAGACCATGAGATTGTGCAACTCCCGGATACCGTAGGAGTGCTTTGGGTGCACCAAACGTCACAACGTAACTGGGTGGCTATAAAGGTGCACTACGGGTATCTCCGAAAGTATCTGTTGGGTTGGCACGAATCGAGACTGGGATTTGTCACTCCATGTAACGGAGAGGTACCTCTGGGCCCACTCGGTAGGACATCATCATAATGAGCTCAATGTGATCAAGGAGTTGTTCACGGGATGATGAGTTACGGAAACGAGTAAAGAGACTTGCCGGTAACGAGATTGAACAAGGTATCGAGATACCGACGATCGAATCTCGGGCAAGTATCGTACCGATAGACAAAGGGAATTGCGTACGGGATTGATTGAATCCTCGACATCGTGGTTCATCCGATGAGATCATCGAGGAGCATGTGGGAGCCAACATGGGTATCCAGATCCCGCTGTTGGTTATTGACCGGAGAGTCGTCTCGGTCATGTCTGCGTGTCTCCCGAACCCGTAGGGTCTACACACTTAAGGTTCGGTGATGCTAGGGTTGTAGAGATATTAGTATGCGGTAACCCGAAAGTTGTTCGGAGTCCCGGATGAGATCCCGGACGTCACGAGGAGTTCCGGAATGGTCCGGAGGTAAAGAATTGTATATAGGAAGTCCAGTTTCGGCCACCGGGAAGGTTTCGGGGGTAATCGGTATTGTACCGGGACCACCGGAAGGGTCCCGGGGGTCCACCGGGTGGGGCCACCTATCCCGGAGGGCCCCATGGGCTGAAGTGGGAAGGGAACCAGCCCCTGGTGGGCTGGTGCGCCCCCCTATGGGCCTCCCCTGCGCCTAGGGTTGGGAACCCTAGGGGTGGGGGGCGCCTCCACCTGGCTTGGGGGGCAAGCCACCCCCTTGGCCGCCGCCCCTCCCCTCAGATTGGATCTGAGGGGGCCGGCCCCCTCTCCCCTTCCCCCTATAAATAGTGGAGGGGTGGGAGGGAGGACACCCCCCAGCCCCTGGCGCCTCCCTCTCCTCCCGTGACACCTCTCCCTCTCGTTGGTGCTTGGTGAAGCCCTGCCGAGATCCCGCTGCTTCCACCACCACGCCGTCGTGCTGCTGGATCCTCATCAACCTCTCCTTCCCCCTTGCTGGATCAAGAAGGAGGAGACGTCTCTCCCAACCGTACGTGTGTTGAACACGGAGGTGCCGTCCGTTCGGCGCTCGGTCATCGGTGATTTGGATCACGACGAGTACGACTCCATCAACCCCGTTCTCTTGAACGCTTCCGCTCGCGATCTACAAGGGTATGTAGATGCACTCCCCTCTCTCTCGTTGCTAGATGACTCCATAGATTGATCTTGGTGATGCGTAGAAAATTTTAAAATTCTGCTACGATCCCCAACAGTACTGTTGGAAATATGCCCTAGAGGCAATAATAAAATGGTTATTATTATATTTCCTTGTTCATGATAATTGTCTGTTATTCATGCTATAATTGTGTTATCCGGAAATCGTAATACATGTGTGAATACATAGACCACAACATGTCCCTAGTAAGCCTCTAGTTGACTAGCTCGTTGATCAATAGATGGTTACGGTTTCCTGACCATGGACATTGGATGTCATTGATAACGGGATCACATTATTAGGAGAATGATGTGATGGACAAGACCCAATCCTAAGCCTAGCACTAGATCGTGTAGTTCGTTTGCTAAAGCTTTTCCAATGTCAAGTAACTTTTCCTTAGACCATGAGATTGTGCAACTCCCGGATACCGTAGGAGTGCTTTGGGTGCACCAAACGTCACAACGTAACTGGGTGGCTATAAAGGTGCACTACGGGTATCTCCGAAAGTATCTGTTGGGTTGGCACGAATCGAGACTGGGATTTGTCACTCCATGTAACGGAGAGGTACCTCTGGGCCCACTCGGTAGGACATCATCATAATGAGCTCAATGTGATCAAGGAGTTGTTCACGGGATGATGTGTTACGGAAACGAGTAAAGAGACTTGCCGGTAACGAGATTGAACAAGGTATCGAGATACCGACGATCGAATCTCGGGCAAGTATCGTACTGATAGACAAAGGGAATTGCGTACGGGATTGATTGAATCCTCGACATCGTGGTTCATCCGATGAGATCATCGAGGAGCATGTGGGAGCCAACATGGGTATCCAGATCCCGCTGTTGGTTATTGACCGGAGAGTCGTCTCGGTCATGTCTGCGTGTCTCCCGAACCCGTAGGGTCTACACACTTAAGGTTCGGTGACGCTAGGGTTGTAGAGATATTAGTATGCGGTAACCCGAAAGTAGTTCGGAGTCCCGGATGAGATCCCGGACGTCACGAGGAGTTCCGGAATGGTCCGGAGGTAAAGAATTGTATATAGGAAGTCCAGTTTCGGCCACCGGGAAGGTTTCGGGGGTAATCGGTATTGTACCGGGACCACCGGAAGGGTCCCGGGGGTCCACCGGGTGGGGCCACCTATCCCGGAGGGCCCCATGGGCTGAAGTGGGAAGGGAACCAGCCCCTGGTGGGCTGGTGCGCCCCCCTATGGGCCGCCCCTGCGCCTAGGGTTGGGAACCCTAGGGGTGGGGGGCGCCTCCACCTGGCTTGGGGGGCAAGCCACCCCCTTGGCCGCCGCCCCTCCCCTCAGATTGGATCTGAGGGGGCCGGCCCCCTCTCCCCTTCCCCCTATAAATAGTGGAGGGGTGGGAGGGAGGACACACCCCAGCCCCTGGCGCCTCCCTCTCCTCCCGTGACACCTCTCCCTCTCGTTGGTGCTTGGTGAAGCCCTGCCGAGATCCCGCTGCTTCCACCACCACGCCGTCGTGCTGCTGGATCCTCATCAACCTCTCCTTCCCCCTTGCTGGATCAAGAAGGAGGAGACGTCTCTCCCAACCGTACGTGTGTTGAACACGGAGGTGCCGTCCGTTCGGCGCTCGGTCATCGGTGATTTGGATCACGACGAGTACGACTCCATCAACCCCGTTCTCTTGAACGCTTCCGCTCGCGATCTGCAAAGGTATGTAGATGCACTCCCCTCTCTCTCGTTGCTAGATGACTCCATAGATTGATCTTGGTGATGCGTAGAAAATTTTAAAATTCTGCTACGATCCCCAACATTGGTCACGCCGCGAAAGAGCATCTGCGGCGGCATTAGAGATGCCTCGTTTGTACTGGATGGTGTACTCCAGTCCCATCAGCTTCACAAAGGCCTTGTGCTGGATACCAATGTTCAGCCGTTGGTCGGACAAGTGCAGGAGGGCTTGCTGGCCCGTGCGGATAGTGAAGCGTTGGTGCTGCAAGTATGGTCGCCACTTCTCCACGGCCATAAGAATAGCCAGACATTCTTTTTCGTATGTGCTCAGTGCCTGGTTCTTTGGACATAGGCCTTTGCTCAAATAAGCGACATGGTGACCTTGTTGCATGATTACTGCGCCAATGCCGTCCTTGCATGCGTCTGTCTCCAGGACGAAGGGTTGATGAAAATCAGGCACTGCTAACACAGGAGCTGCGATCATTGCTTCCTTAAGCAGCTGGAAGGCTGTCTCTGCCTGTGGTGTCCATTGAAACACAGTCCCTTTCTTCAGTAATTCTGTCAGCGGACGGCTAATCACCCCGTAGTGTTGGATGAATTTCCTGTAGTACCCCGTAAGCCCTAGGAATCCATGAACTGCAGGAACCGACGCTGGGGTAGGCCAGGATTGCACCGCTTCAACTTTTGCCGGGTCGGTGGCAACTCCTTCCTCACTGATGACATGTCCCAAGTACTCGATCTTGTTTTGGGCAAATGCACATTTGGATCGCTTTATAACCAGCTCATTGTCACGAAGGAGCTGCAACACTTCGCGCATACGACGGACGTGCTCATCCAAGGTGGCAGTATGGACCAATATGTCGTCCATGGATGCCAACACACCATGCCAGAGCAGGGGATCCAAAACCTTATGAATCACCCCTTGGAATGTGCCAGGAGCGCGAGACAGCCCAAACGGCATAACCAGGAACTCATACAACCCTTGATGCGTGCAAAAAGCTATTTTGAACACATCTTCGTCTGCGACCCTGATCTGGTGGTAACCGGAGAGCAGGTCTAACTTGGTGAACCACTTGGCACTTGCAATCTCATCGAGCAGTTCATCCACCACAGGCATGGGATGTTTGTTCTTAACTGTGATCGCATTCAGTTGTCGATAGTCGACACAGAAACGCCATGAGCAATCTTTCTTGCGAACAAGCAGGACTGGAGCAGCAAAGGGACTTGTACTGGGGCGAATAATCCCCGCTCGAAGCATCTCTTTGATCTACCGCTCGATCTCATCCTTCTGCTGGGGGGTATACCAATACGGCCGTGCACTGACCGGCTGTGCTCCCGAAATCAATGGAATGGTATGATCATCGGTCCCGTGGGGGGGAAGTGTGGAAGGCACACTGAAACGGTCATCAAACTCCTGTAACAGCGATTGCACCTCTGGGTGCAGGGGCTCATCTGTCTTCGACATCTGTATAGCTACCAGGTCCATCTCCTGATGAATGTGGTTGACCTACACTGCCTGTTAAATTGCTCCATGATGCAACAACCCTTTCAGCTTGCCCACAGAGACTGGTTTGCATTTGCTTGGTGTGGACCGAATCCCCTTGAGTTTAATCCGTTGCCCTTCATGTGTGAACCGCATCCACTTCTTGTGCCAGTGGACCCACATAGGGCTATGATTCTCAAGCCAATCAACCCCAACAATGAGATCATAGCAGCCCAGAGGAAGAACTTTCATGTCCTGGCAGAAAGTGTGACCCTGTGTCCACCATGACAGTTGAGGCACCATCGTCGAGCTTGTCATGGTGTCCCCACCGGCAACTACATAAGAGGCCGACAACATAGGTTGAGTGGGCACTTGCAGCTCTTCTGTCAGTTTGGCATCCACAAACGAACAATTCGCCCCTGAATCAATCAGAATGAGAACGCTGCGCTTGCCAATCATGCCGTGCAAGCGCATCGTCCGGCGTTTGACTGGTGGTGCCGGTGAGCGGGCATTGGCGAGCAACATAACCTCCTCTTCCGAGCTGGAATCTGACATATGCTGAGGATCAGGGGGGGTGGGGGTCGTCCAACTGCAAAACCTCCAGTAACTCCTCCATGATATGCAGAGGTACTTTGTCCGGGCACTTGTGGCCTCTCGCCCATGGCTCGCCGCATTTGAAGCACAAGCTCTTGGCCTTGCGATATGCACGTAGGGCCTCCAGTTTCTTTGCTACTTTCCTGGTATCATCTGCCATTACTGGCTGCTTGCCCTTCTCTGTATTGGATTGTTTGGTTCCTGAACGCTAGCTGTATTTCGAGTTCCCACCAGACTTGTCGCTCTCCAATTCCGCTTCCTGCAACAAGGCCAAACAGCTAGCAGTATCCACGTCCTCAGGTTGATGCAAAATAACAGCAGTACGAATTTCAGAACGTAGACCCGCTACATATCGTTCAACAAAGAAAACTTCACTAGAATGAGGATCTGCTAACAGAATTTGGTGGCGCAGATTGTCAAATTTGGTGGTGTAATCATCTATAGACCCTGACTGACTAAGCAACAACAATTGACGCATGTGAAACTTGTGTCTATTCCTCCCCCATTTCTCCTGCACCGCAGTGCACAATTCGTGCCAGTGCACAAATTGCCGGCGTTTCTGGGCCATTTTGAGCCACAGCGCCACGTTCCCAACACAATTGAGAGAAGCAAATTTAACTTTCATTTGCTCAGAAACCCCATAGATCTCGAAGTACAGTTCACAATTGTCCAACCACACCTGGTGATCTTCCCGTGCTGCCCATGTGCGGACGAGGGGAATGATGCGAAGGTGTGAACAAGGGCATACCGTTGCCCGGAGGCAGATCAGGGAATCGAGGATCTCCCAGAACTGGCCCCCGTAGTTGGTGATGCCCGTCGTGCCCATTTGGGCGGTCCCCGCCTTGCGTGTGCACCACCACGGATGGTGGCATCAAGCTCGCCGCGGCCGGACCTTGGGGCCGTGCCGGAGGTGCCTCGAGCGCCTCCAGTCGGGCTGTCGCGTCCTCGGCATAAAGCTGGAGAAGCGCCGCGGACTCGGAGGGGCTTTTGGTCGTGGAGTCCATGGATTTCATCCACGCAGTCATGCCCTTCAGCTGCTCGGCGATGTCGGCGAGCTTGGCATTTGTCTCCGTGTTCTGTTGCTCCACCAACCCCATCGTCGCCGAGATCTGTTGCTCGACCGCCGTAGGGCCACGCTTCTTCGGCGCCAGCTCCGACTCCCGATCGTCCAACCAGATTAGCGGTTCCTGCCGAGCGATTGGAATTACAACGGTGGACGAATCCTCCGCTTACCGCACTACGGACTGATGGATCACGCGTCACCGCGATGGATCGAATGCATCTGATACCAATTGTTATGTCTCTGCTTACAATCTCGAATTCCAGAGGGAGTAGCTAGGGTTACATGAGGAAGAGGAAAGTGGGGAATTGCTTCTACTAATCGACAACCCTTCCCGTCTCCTCCTGCTGCTCTTTATCCCTCGATGCCGTGTTGCCACACTGGGTTCCTCCTGCCCTCCAGGCCCGGTCCAGCAGGCATGAGCGGCGACAGGCCTTGGGCCTCCTTCCTGGGTTGGGCCGTGGCATAACATAATAATCATTGTATTTTTGTAAGAACTAGGGTTCCAGTCTTTTTGTTTCGTGTCAATCAACTCATGTTAAGTGATCAATTTGCATTCTTTCCGCTAGCAAGACCAATTGGAGAGTTGCTCTCAATAGAGATTCATCATTGGGGATTCGTGCGGATTTGTGCAATGTTGGTCATACAACATTCCAAGCATGTCTCTTTATTTATCTGGGTCAATTCCATTTTTACCCCTAATTTTGTCCCGATCTCATCTTTACCCCTAAATAAAAACAGACTGGACGGAAAATGTACGGAAGGGCATTTCTGTAAGCGCACTTAACGGAAGAGGGGCAAAGTTGAGCACTGTTTTTATTTAGGGGTAAAGATGAGATCGGGACAAAATTAGGGGGAAAAATGTAAATCTCCCATTTATCTAAAGTAACATCATTTGTTTGATCTTAGGCATGCATAATAATCATTGCATTTTTGTGTGTTGATTTGTATGCTAAAAGTTGTTGGGCACCATCTCTGGATGCTTTTTTTGCTGACATGAGACAGTGATGCACCCAGAAATAGGGGTGGATGATGAGTCAAGCTGACTCGGCAGGACTCGTTGCCATAATGAGCTCAAATACTATCTCAGCTAGCTCAGACTGCGCAGTTAGCGCATCTCGCAAGGGACATTGATGTTCAAGTCATGCGGCTCGTTACACAAGTGAACAATAGAGCATGCATGCATTCAGAGTTCAGCATGAAGATCATGGGTACATCTACACAATTGAGACTAGCAACGCGTCCCTTTAACTCTGGGATGTTCAAACATGTACATGTACAAAGAGCCCGCTCGCACTACCCGCTCTCCCCGCGTCGCCCCCGCTCGGGCGACTCGGGCGGGATCGCAACCCTAGCCGCCGGGGGCTCCCCGTCCTTCCATCCCTCCCTCCGCCGCCGCCGAAGGACGCCGCCGGCCGATAGCCCGGGGGCTGACGGCGGTGGCGGGGGCCTTCCCTCTCTCCTGCGCCATGGGGGCGGTGCGGAGCCCCGCGGCGTGTGGTGGCACGGCCGATCTGTCCTTGGCGGCGTGGCGGGCCTGCCTTGACCCGCGGCGGCACGGCGGCCGCCTCGGCCTAGGGCGGCGATGGTGGCGGGTGCGGCGGTCGGCCCTGCTTCGGGTAGCGGCCTTGGCTGCGTTCGGCGGCGGCGGCCGAGTCTGCGGCGACGGACCATCTGACCTCGGATCGGCGGTGGCGGCATGGAGGGCCTGGTGGTTGGGTCGGCGCAATGCGTGGTTTGCCCTCCGGACAGATCTGATCTGGCTGGTGCGGCCTGCTCGATGCGCGGCGGCTCAGATCGGCGGCGACCCGTGCACACGATGCTTGATGGAGGTTCTTCGAGCAGATCCGGGTGAAAACCTCGTTCTCGGCTTGATGCCAAGACCGGCGTTGGTGGCACTCTTTTGTGTCATTACCTTCTTGAAGGCATCGCCGTGGAGAAGCTCCAGACCTCTATCCACTACCTCCGGGGGAAACCCTAGATCAGTAGATCGGATGACGGCGGCGCGTTGGTGTCGTTTCCTCCTTGGGGGCGTCATTCTTGGAGGCGTACACAGGATCGAGGGACCAGTGGGCGGCTTCTTTGGTGGAGCGGTGCTTCATCCTACACATGGATGGCGGCGGATCTCGGCGGCGTGGCGCAGTGGAGACTCGGCGCCCGATGCGCGGAGATGGACTCGCGCAGGAGGAGGTAGCTGTCTGGCGTCATGGTGGCGTCGATGGTAGAGTGGCCTGACAAGGTAGAAGCCTCAATATCTGCTCTGAAGGCGGACCTGTGGAAGATGGCGGCGACGACACATGTGAGTGCGTCAGACCGGTTTGTGCCCCAGACCCGGTATGTGGCTCGGCTGGGGCTTCCGACTTTTGATGATAGGCTTAGGTGAGTGGTCTGGGTATTTGGCCCAGCTAGCACCCCTTCATCATATGGATAGGAGTAGTGGCAAATGTTGCCAAGACGACGGATTCAGGCATATTGTTGTAATACTTTATAAGGTCCTCGAGAATAATCAATAAAGTGGCCGTATGCATCTCCCAGATGCAGAGGCCGGGGGTCATCCTCCTTTTCTAAAAAAAAAAACATGATGAAAGGCCATGCGTACGGGACGACATCCTTAGTGGCGGGTCCTGGTGTTTTGCCAACACATGTAACTACCCTTGTCCAGTTAGTTAGTTACATAAAGCGCCGAATGCGTTTGGCGGAAGCAAGCACCAGCACGCCGTAGTACTGCGCTAGCTGTGCCGCTTTATGTTTCAGTTGAGTTGATGAATCGGTTGTAAGTGACACCTAACGAACTAGCCGAGCGAGACGAGGGTCAATTATTGACACGCACGCACCGTCAAGTTGATTCTCTGCGGGGCCGCGCCGCTCAGCTGTAATCTTCTAACCACTGGTAGAGCGCTCGTGCGTTGCTACGGGCTACAAGGCATATGAATGAATTAAACAGATGATTAAGGTCGATACGAAGGTCAAAGTTCATTTCTTTCTCATATGTTTGGGCGTGTTCGGACATCGAACGGGCTCCCAGCATGCACCCCAAAATTCAACAATCTAAACAGTTCGGACTTGTTCAAATCCAGACCATATGTGAAAGAGAAATGTGCTTGTCCGTACTATCCGTCATGTTATCTCGAACACACGGTCCTAACACAAAAACTCAACCCCACGACGCACCCTTCCCTTTTTCTGTCTGAGCCTTCCCGCTCGGTTTCCCGCCGTAGCCGGACATTTCTCGCTAGGGCCCTATTCTTTAAAATCTGATGACGCCCACCTCACCTCGCCATGGCGCCCTCCCACCTTCACATTGTACATCCCCACGGACCACCAAGGAGGAGTCCCCCGTCGATCGCCCGCTCTTCGCCCTGATTCCCACCACTTGTGTTCATGCTGATCCGCCACCGCCATCAAGGCAGATCCGATATATCCCGAGTCATTGCCATGTTATGACATACAATTGAATATCATGCATTATGACGAAACAAAAGTATTCTTGTGCCGCCGTGTCCATTATTAACTCTTGAAGCGACCAAGCAATTAGTTTACCCTTCTATCCTAAAAGTTTCACCATGTTGCAACTGATACGCCACCGTGTTCGTTGTTTCTACATTTAACCATATGTGATCCTTGATGTAGTCATTTCCTTCTTTGTTTCTTCATCTATAAAATACGTGGATTTACAAACCTAAACTCCATAAGATCATAAGCTATACAATTAGCCAATAAAGGTCACCCCATGTGACAATTATATTATTGCTCTCCATGGAGTTTTAATAGCGCTTATTTCAATTCTTGATGAAGAAACCACACGCTTTTAATGAACAACTCTTGTTGAATCATTGGGGACCAATTTTTTTGTATTTCAACTAAAGGAAACCAGTATATCCTTTAGAAAAAAATACATGCCAGTATATTGGTAAACACTATACTTCAATTCCCCAGCAGTAGATCATGTGCTATCTCTTTGGCATCACAAAATAATAGTCAGAATCTGACTGACCATCGAGTAGCACCATATACCTGTTCCTCGATGTACCTCTTTGAAGAACCAGATCAGAGTTTTCTTTTTCTCCTAGCACCATCGCCTCTTCTGTTGGAGACCTACTCCCTCATTCCTATGCTTAAGGCGTAAATCTTCGCTCACGGCCCCCATGGAGTAGCAGGGCATTACTTTGAGGCAACCACACCAATCAAAATAAACATGTCATCATCAACCCTCAATATATACCAACCCTAACAGATTAAAGTATCCAACAAAAATGACGCACTAACAAACGCTCTCACCTCATCCATACCCACCGCTCACATACCATATGTATCCTTCAGGCAGAAGCAAACAGTAGCATACGAAATTAAGCTCATCAAAACATGAATAAAATCACACTTTGCATAAGCGTGTACAAGATGTGAAGCATGCACATCTGTATCTTCTTTGAGAATCATGTCCAGCACCTGCCGGTATGGCAGCAACATTGTGCCATTGTCCTTGTTATCCTAAATTCACCATCAAAACCAAAAACAAAAACAAAAATCTCTTCAGGAGAAGTCTCACAAAAAACCATAATCCCATCACCGGGAACTGATCAGCAAAAAATCAAACCTGGAAGTAGCAGCCGCTTCGGGCCACGATCCACAGGCAGCGTCGCTCCTCCGAAGAACCTAAAAGAAGAAGAGAAGATGCAGCTCTACAAACCAGCTGCAGAGTTAAGTAATGTGAGGCCAAAGACATGTCCCAGCAATATAAAATACGTTATTCATCAGCATGTTACATCTAGCCCTCATCAAGATACTGAAATCATGTCTTCCTATATCTTTCACTTAACATTCAAACCATTCTGAACATATCTGCTCTATACTGTAAATCTTAATGCACTTCACAAAACCAAGCAAATGAGAATAGTATGAATATCTGAAGGAGATCATTTGCAAGTTTCATGTGGTGGCCAAAAACTGGTTCTTCCTGCAAGTAGACTAATTCTTGTAAAACAGAAAATCTTCTAGTATTAAAAATCCTCGAACATAGAAATATGTTTTGGTGATATCTTGACAATCATTATTCTGAATTGCAGAAACTTAGTATCCTTGGAAAGATATCGTTGAACTCTACAGCTTTCATGTGGGTGCCACAACCAAATTATGAACCCAATTATTTCTATAATTTAAAATAACCTTTTGACCTACTACTGAATATGTGGTCAACGGAGATCTATCCTTGCAGCAAAAAGGAATCAGACAGCCGCGAATCCAATGAAATAAGTCCTCTTTCTTCTCTTCTATTCTCTTCTCTTCTCCTTTCCTCCTTCTACAACTCCCAATTTCCTACAGTCCATGTTTAATCCATGAACCAATCAGTCAGTAACAAAGTATACCCAATCGATATGGTCTCATGCAACTTTGTGTTTGCAACAAAGGGGTAGGCAGCATGCATGGGGTGAGATATAGTTCACCGGAATTTAACACTATATGGAAACTACGTTGAGCAAGAGTTTGTATCTAAAGCGTACCTGATGCCTTAGCTCTAGAATAGTTCTGCATAAATAAAGAGACACAAATGTCAGGCATAAACTGCTTTTGCAAAATGTAAACATACAGGCAGAGGCACACAAGCCAACTTCCAATTGATATATACTGAAGCCGACTTCAGGTTCACGAACACGCTGGATAGGTTTAACTTCAGTACAAAAAATGCAAACCGGAGAAATGTTGATATTTTAAAAGAGCCTGTGTACTGTGCCGGAATCATGGACGGTCCATCAAAATTTAAATACTCTCATATTACTCTAGGGTGTAATTTATTAGCATTCTATCAATATCTAGAATCAGCAACCGTCCATGATTTATTAGGATTAACACACTTACTGAATGTTGTGGACAATGTGTCATCTAATATTGAATATTGATGATCCGCATAATTACTAAAAGAGAACAAACAAACTTTATGCATATAGATCACTGAATCTGCATATTATTATCTATATATATACTGACAAAATGCGTAAGAGTTCAATACAGAGACACATTAAAAAAAGAACTATATTAATGATTGGCTGAAGAACAAGCAATAGTACAGTGCATATCATGTGAATTTCCGAACTGCCTATGCCGAAATAAGTCTAATCCATGTTTTGCAGACAATGACATCCCATCCATGGTTTACAAACAATTTTGAAAATATAAAGAGCCATCCGAGATGGCAAGTAACATCCATTAAAAGAATAATGCTTTTCAATGATAATCACCTCCACATGCAAAACTACAAAATGAAATTTGATGCATCTTCATTGAACCATCGATGAATATTTTCACCTAACATCAGGTCTATTTTGAAATAGCCATGAAAGTTTTCATCACACGGTCACTCATGGACCATCTTTGCCTTCAGATATGTGCAGGGCTGTAACACCAGGTGGGAAGATGATCAGCTAACTATAAAATGGCTGCTGAAAAACATGACAGTTCCATATCAAAAAATGACACTGTGATAACTATATGATGCCAGCCGGTAAGATTGTACATGATGCCAGCCGGTAAGATTGTACATGACGTAACTGGGCTCGGAGGGCGGAAGCCATGGCCGATTGTTCGCGTGTTTGTAGGGGAGTTTGTTATAGTTTTCATCCGCGGAAGCGACGGGGAGGAAAAAAGGACATGTATATGGCAGTAAGGGTTTCTATACTGCAACCATGGCGGCCTAACGATCGATGCTGCTAGCGAAGTAGGTCGAGCCGGCGGCGTCAAACCGCTGGTTCACCCACGTCGGTGTTCCAATCGCCGTCGGTGAGCTGCATTTTCATCCACCTGTCGTTGTCGGCATGGCCCACAAGCAAGTTTGCTGACAATAACTGGATATTGTGGGAGCAACGTACATGTATTCCCTATAATTATTTACCTTTCTTGTAGACTATCTGATTCATTTATGCAGAAGCTTAAAATGTTCGTGCAGGCTAGCCATCATCTTCATGAGTCGATTCCAAAAAGCATCCTAAAGCTAACAGTTGGGTCGATCGTATTATCCCTGAAATGTCATTACAAGAAATTCAGTGAACTTCAACTAAAAGCTCGACGGCAAGACAATTAGCTAAAGTAATTCACATGCAACATTCAAGGTCTTATCAAACTTAGTTCAAAAGCAAACAAATGAAGTGTCCAATTGTAGCTAGCTAGTAACCCTTTAAATCCCACGAAGGAAATAGGTACAGCCATGAAATATTTCTTTCTTTACTTGATCATTTTTAAATAGCTTGGTTTATAACTGGAAACCATTGCGTGGGCAGCTGCTTTTCCCTCTCCTAAAGCATCGACTCTACAAATATAACACATTTTGTCACCGGAAACTCATGAATCATAAGGTACAGGGGTGGAGCACACGACGCAATAGAGCAGAAGAGAATATTGTACCTGAAACTTAAAAGGCCACATTAAGGTTCGTGGGATTCTTGTCCGAGTGAAACAAATTGGTCTGTACAAACCGAAATATAGCCAGCACAGCTATATCAGAACCCATGAGGCCATGAGCACACATATAGTCAGAAGCACAGCTAAATCACGTACCTTGTGAGCATACACCATTCCCTCCAGCCACTTGATCGGGTACCATGGAGTTCACCTTGAGACACCTCGTGGATGACCTTCATCCCATCTACACAATTAAGCACAAAAAAAAATTGAGTTCACCTTGCAAAACTATTGAGAGGGATTTGTGTCCTTATCAAGTACAGAGTATACTATGGAAAAGGGGTTCTCTCCTAAAGAAAATAATGCAGCCTCCATCCAGAAACAAACGGCGAATTAAGCACCCTCCAGTTCAATTTCACTCTCATCTAAATTCTATTTCTATGAGAAATTAATCAATTAGCTAGGGTTAGTCCAGTTCATCCAAAACAGTGGAGCTCCAAGGAAGAAAGAAGAATGGTTGATCTAAAACAGGGAAGAAACAGGGCTATCACCTTCGAGATTAGTTCTGTATCAAGAGCTCAAGATTAGTTCTGGGAATTTTGAGTGACGAAGATAAGAAATGCAGTACCGGTACTCTTGCTCCCCTTGCTCTGAGAAGGTTTGCATACCTCAAAGTGCCCAACATCTGCTGCTGGCTAAAATAGTGTGCATAAAAAGATTAAGAATATAAGCTACAGTCAGATTAGGCTAGATAAGTAGCTACGCACTTGTACACATCAAGCCTATATCGTTATTTTCATACACCAAGGCAATTCGAATGCATTGGATTAGTCGAATGTGGCTGACGAACTACTGTTAGGAAGAGAATGAACGGAGTTACAACAAGTTAGGATCTACACAAGTAGGAAATATAGTGACCACACCTACGAAGGAGACTCAGGGAAGTAGTTACCTGCAGCTGCATGCGACGGGGTGCCGTGCTTGAACGCTTTGTTGTGCCTCCACCATGTAGTTTCTCCGGTCCACATCCCCGTCCCCTCCGCTGCCGCCTCCACCCCTATCCCCTTCTGGAAGCCTGGATCTAGGCGCCTGTAGAGGCGGTGGTGCACGACCGGATCACAGGGATACATGGAGGGGGAGGTCACGGCTGGCAAGGCGCCGACCGATGGGAATCGTGGGGCGGAGTCATCAACGGGGTGCAGCGTCGTTGGTTGAGGCCGCATTGGGGAAGAAGAGGCACTCGAGGCCGCCGCCCAGCCGAGGTAGGAGGCGCCAGAGGGAAGGAGGTGCGAGGCTAGGGATTGGGGAGGGGGTAGGTGAGCGTGCGGCGGCTCCCGTCATCGGCGGCGGCTCCTCAACGGGATCGGCGGCGTCTCCCGTAGTAGCGCAGGGATCGGCGGCGGCTTGATGTGCGAGGGCGGCGGCGAAGGGATGCGAGTGCGAGGGCGGCGGGGAAGGGATCTGGTGTGGCGTGGTTCGCTCGAGGGCACCCTGGAGGCTTCGATCGCTCGTTCGTGCGTACGATTTTTTTCGTTGGTTTTCTTCCGTCGGTTTATTTTCGTTCGATTTTCTTGTCTGCCAGGGAGTACCTGGAGGCATCGCTACATGGTTTGCTTTGATTTTTTTTGGCGTGCGAGGGACTACCTGGGAGGTGGGAGGAGGAACGAAAAAAACCAGACAAAGATGGGACGAAAAAAAACCGTGGAACGGAGACTACCAACTCATCCATTGGGAGGTGGGATCGAAGACAAAAAAAACCGTCTCTGATGGGACGAAAATTGACCGGCGGAGACTACCAACTGCTTCATTAGAAGTAGAGATTTATCAATCCACCAAGCAATGTGCTATGGATGAAGATAAGATTAGGCTATACGTAGAGCTGGATCATATCATACGTGACCCGACGGGTGTACTGGATGTGGATGCCAGACGGGTCGACGCTGATACGGAGTACGTGTGACACGACCCCGTACCTGTCTTCGTTCGTTAGTTATGCTGGGCCTGTGTGCGTGCATGCTGCATCCTTACTCCTGGCGACCTCTCTTTATGTTGTGTCAGTCAGTGCTCCGAATCATTTCCCTCGAAAAGCCGATGTGACGTGAGAATTTGTATATATGGCTATATCCTAAATAAAAGCCTATCTTCCACTCAGAAGAAAGATATCCCTACCATGCCACCGGTCAAAATGCATGGCGTCGCCCGTGTCGTCCGCGTGCTTATCGCCTACTCGGAGGTGGTTGGAGCGGATCTAGTGACACGAGAGGCTACCAGCAAAGCACGAAGGAGAAGGATGGCACGTACATACTGTCGGCGCGCGAGTGCGTGCGTCCCTTCACATATTCTTTTTAGCGCCTTCACATGCATGCTACCGTCGTCTTGCTTGCATGAAAAGGAAGTGGCAGCGGCGCCGCACGGCGTCGAAAGGAACCTGCGCCGGCGCCATTGCACCGGAACGAAGCAGTGCTTTTCACCGGTTGGTTGCACCGGCCATGCACGTATATAGGAAAGGCCGGCACTGGATTCGGACGGAGGTGCGCCGGTACAAACTATGTGCGTATCGATCGTACGCTTTCTCATCTCCTTGTTTTTTACAACTTCTAGGAAAATCGCTCTGGGGCTTTATTAACGGATGACAGCCATGAAACTATCTACTCATGTTCAACAATCTTGTGGGATCAAGTAGTTTGCTATACGGCTCTCTCGTGGCCCATTCCGGCTCCGGGTTGTGCCTTATCCATGTCCTCGGAATGGAGCCCATCTCGACTTTTGACCGAAATAGCCAAAGTAGCACAACGCAATTAGAACAGGAAAAAACCCGGACGCAACACGTTGTGTCACTGAGAGAAAGTGAGAAAGGAACCCCGGAAGCAGAAAATGAAGACGTACGCCATGGCGTGAACGATAGCTGCGAGCTCGCAGGTTCGCATGTCGGTCGCCGACGTGTGTATTGGGTATGGAACCCATGCGTACTTGCACATGATGAAACTATTTTTATACCTTATCGAAAGCAATATCATTCACACTTATTATCAAGTTCCATATATATCCACATTCACGTACCAAACATATTATTTGGGTAGGATATATACATAATTTAGATGCAAACTACGTGCACGCCTGAGCAAACTGACAATCGATATCAATAGATTACTAATACTTAATTATCTCATTATGATTGTAGAGCCATAGAGGCAACAGACACATTGTCACATACACTAAATGCTCTTCATTTTTAGTGTTATTTATTTATTTTTCAGAGATAGATCCCTCCGGCTGGTAGCCGTTCCTCAGGCTGATCAAGAGGTGACCTTTGTGTCGTTTCCCGTCCATGGGTGATCTGCAAGTTGGGGCTTCATTTCGCTGGGATTGGGGCTCTTGGTTCTTGTCCTATGGGTTAGGATTTTGCACCATGGCTTCGAGTACGTCCAAATCGAGCGTGCATGATCAGGATGATCTAGATGAGATGATGAAGCCACTAGAACTTACGAAAGAAGACCTAGATGATATTGTTTACGAGATGAAAGATCCGCTGCAAGAAGAAGCTACTAGATGGCTAACAGTTGTGAGAGTTCATATGGAGAAGGAGTTCAGCAAGTTTTAGTTTTACAAAAATATGAGAATAGCATGGGAGTTCGCTAAGGATGTGAAGTTCAGATTGCTCGGAAACAACACGTTCACAACACAGTCCATGTGTTTGGGAGATTAGGATAAGGTGATGGATGGAGGTCCATGAACCTTCCGAGACAACCCGGTCCTGATGGTTGCATATGATTGTTTCTTTATGCTGTTGTTGATTCAATTGAACACGTTCAAGATTTGGATTCAAATACATAATCTGTCATATGGCTATAGTTCAATGGTGATGTCTTTGTCATCTAAAGTAGGCAAATTTGTTTCTGTGGGGTAGTCGTTTAGTGATCTCTCTGGAATTTTTTACCGAGCGAGTTCGTTTGGATGTAAGGAAGCCCTTGAAAAATGTTGTATCGATGGTTAGGGATATATAGTAAAAGGCAAGCTTTTTGTGGTATGGTTGGGAACCTGGATATGGATTGTGGAGATGGAATTCATTATCCATCCACTCTGTACTTGAAAGATTTGCTTCCAAATTGGTTCATTCAGTCAGGGGGTGGCAGCGGCCACGCTCGAGGTCCTGGTCGCGGTCGAGGGAGAAGATCAGGTGCTTGGACTATGATGAATACTCTAAAATAGATGATCAAGACTATGAAAGCCATGACCACGAGTTGGAATATGTTCACGAGGATGATCTTGATGAAGTAGAGCTCCCGTGTCAGCTGGAAATTATTAGGCGACGCATGCCAATACTGATGGTAAGGTAGTTGTTAATGTTGAAGCTGGAAAGACGACGGACCATGACAGGTTGAACACCGAACAGAAGCGCAAGCGGGAGTTAGTAGCATTACCACCTTCTGGTGGTGGAAAAGTAGGAGACATGATACAAAAGCTTGATGGCCAGAATTCAGGAACTGAGGGTGGTGCCTTGACCCTAACTCCTAAAAGGGATCCAAAGAGGTCCAAGAAGGGAAAATAGTGCAAGGAGTTTCACTAATGATAGATCGACATGCAGGCTCCTAGCTGGAGCACCATCGGAAGGAGTGAATCTTTTAAGCTAGAATTGTCGAGCAGGGGGGGGGGGGGGAGGGTGCTCTCGTACAATTCATGATCTTTGTCCCCTTGTGCACACCCACTCCCACAAATTGATGTTCTTATGTTAGAGTAGACATAAAAGGGGAAAACGTGAAAAGATATAGGGGCAGGCTTGGTTTGAGAGGTTTTGAAGGTGTTAGTAGTAATGTTTAACTGTGGTGGGTTAGCACTTTATTGGCATGAATCTATCAATGTAAATGTTCAAGCCGCTCAAGATAGATATATAGATGTGTTTGTTCGTTGTTCGACTGATGAACCAATGTGGCGCATGACGTCTGACGTGTGTCTATTGTGAACCTAGAACCGAGAACAGGCACTTCATGTGGTCAGCTATTGAGACCTAAAATTGCAATCTGACCTTCCATGGTTGCTTGTAGGTGACTTTAACGAGGCGATGCGGAGTTTTGAGCATGTTTCTGCTACATCAAGGTCTGAAGATCAAATCCTAGCCTTTCAAGGAGTTCTTGAGACGTGCAACCTGTGGGACCATGGTTTCTCAGGTGTCCCCTACACATGTCATGACAAACGTGATGACCATACGAATGTTAAAGTATGCCTTGACAGAGGAGTGCCGATATACAGTGGAGGAATATTATTGCTCAAAGCTCGGTTTAACATCTTATTTGTCCGAGATTGGACCATTTCCCTTTAATGTTACTTGCTTTCATGAGATTGAGACCTTACCAAGGAAGAGTACTATGAGGTATGAGGTGATGTGGGAGAGGAGCCCTGCAATCCCAAAGATAATAGCAAATGCTTGGGCTGAGGTAAACAATATTCATGATTTGGGCTATGTAAAAAATTCTCTTGCTAAATTAATGTGTTTGTTGTTGGGAAACGTAGTAGAAAACAAAAAAAATCGCGCCTAAGATCACCCTAGATCAATATGAAGATGCATAACTGGTTGGGATCACGATCGTTACCGTCACTGAGTTGCAGCGGAAGAAGAACATGCTGGTGAAGATCGTAGTTGGAGTCCCTCGAACCATAGATGAACGACTACTCATACCGCCCACGAGCAGTCCCTCAAACTGAAGACCGAAAGCACGGCCTCTCTACTTGATTACAAGCGTGCAGTCTTCACGATCTGGCATCGCTTTACCGTCTAGAGCTAATCGTCGCCGGAGAATTAGATGAAGGAGATTAGAAACACATTGGGCTTCTAATTATGAGGACAAGAGTATTGGTCTAGCTCTAATTAGTCAACCAGGACGAACTAGAACTAGAACTAGAAGAACTAGAGGAGGCTCCATAACTTGTATGAACTATAGAGCTAAAATACCTAGTATATATAGGTTGGAGGAGGAGTAGAGGGCAGCCACCAAGGGGGGAAAGTCCCCCCTTGGGGAGACGGCCATGGGGAGGGAGTAGGACTCCCTCCCCTTGTCCATTCGCCCCCAGAAGGAATTGTGGGGGGGGGGGGGGGGGGGGGGGCTTCCTACTTGGGCCTTTGTGGCCCAAGTAACCTTCCACCTCTTGACCTTTTTAGGCTCGTTGATATTTAAATTAAATATAAAATATTCTAAATACCTCTAGACCATTTATATATATTTTAACATCTTCAGAAACATTTTCCACATATATATAATTTATCGGTATTACCCGATACTCCCCGAAACCCTTTCGGTGACCCCGAAACACTTCTGGATCCTTTCGAAACTATTTCGAATATTCATGAAATAATTCCACAGATATATTATCATGACTACCGCACTACTAACACTCAGCAGATCATGATTGCCTTAAGCTTGTGACCCTGTAGGTTCCGTAACTCATAGACATGAACGAAACCGTTTGTTCAATGACCAGCAACGGGACCGTGGACGCCCGTATCGGTCCCGATGAGCACACGAATGATATTCGAGTGAACCTTTGGTTATCATGTGATGTTTCCTTTGCTTCGCGATACTTCACAAAACTCAGGATGCATCGGTATCCTCTCGAGTCATCACTATGCTCGTTATACAGAAATCCTTGTTACCGGTTTTGTTCTTTTTTCTCATTATTGTGTTCCGGCATCCCCGTGATGAAGTCACACGTGTCTGGCCAGACTATGATTGATGCCGTCACACGAGAGGGCCCTAAGAATATCTCTCCATCGTTGGAGGAGCAAATCCCACTCTCGAACTATCCGGTCACTTGTCAAACTTTCCGATGAACCTGTAAGTTGTCGTTATGATCACCGTGTTGCATGTGATGTTTGAGCAACCCCAAAGCCCACCATACGGTAAGAAGTGACCACCATACTCTCATGGTCTAAGGAGCAATTTCACAAGTTAACACTCCGTGTTATTACAATTGAATGTAGGCGATATTAACTCAACTCATAACAAACAAGATTGGGTCGGTTCAATATGATCGTTCTTCCAACGTCATAATCTCAATGTTGTTTTAGGATCATCGTTACACTTAACAATATCTTAAGATCCAAAAAACATGATCACCAATAACACTTGAGTTAGTCTTGAAGGCGAGACTAGGAACCTTTTATTTTACTGTTTATCATTTCACACGTGCATATGAGTTTTCCAGTGAGTTGGATATTCCAGGATCATAGCAGTTATAGCATGAAATATAAACTCTATAATTATGAATATGAAAATATAATAATACAAATATTATTGCCTTTAGGGCCTATTTCCAACATTTGTTGCATAGTTGGAATAAAAAATGGGAAATGTCTCAAAAGAAGGTGAAAATTATAGATCTAGGCGTGAGGAATTAACGCTCATGAATGCTGATATATGTAAATAAAAAGCCCTATTGATAAAATGGATGCACTCCTATACCAAGAAGAGAAGAGATGTGGTATGTTTGGTTCTGCATGTTACTGCTGCCGGTTTTCAGGAGAAATATTTAGGGCTACGTACACCTGAAGGAGGAACAAATAGAGGGAGGTTCGAAAATTTGCAAGCAAAGTTAACAAAAAGAATGATGATTTGGGGTGATGTAAATTTAGCTACCTGGAGAATAGGTTTCTATTTAGTCCATTGCCCAAGCTATTCCTACTTATATCACGGGGTCTTCAAACTACCTTCCTCGATGTGTGATGACCTAAACATGATGGTGCATAATTTTATTGGAGCTTGGAAAAAGAAAAAATGTCTCATTGGATTGGACAGCGGAATTTGATCAAGGCGAAAGAGCACGGTAGCCTTGGCTTTGGGGATTGTAGACTCTTTAATCAAGCCCTCCTTGCTCGGCAAGCGTTGTGCGCACGTGCTTAAAGCAAAGTATTATCCTAATGGCAGGCAAGAAGATACGGTGTTCACAGGCAATGCTTCTCCTACCTAGCAAGCTATTTCATATGGGTTGAGATCCTAAGGAAGCACATCCTATGCCGCGTGTTTAATGGTGAGAGCATTCATGTTTGTGGGGATATATGGATCCCTCGGCTCCCATCGAGTACTCTGGTCACCACAAAGGGCCGGTGCCGCCTGAAGTGGGCGTCGTAGCTCCTTGATGTGTGTGGTGCACGGCGGTTGGACCTTATCCAACAACACTTTCCTCCACTGCGGTATTGATGAAATTCTGTGTAGTGAGTCTTCCCCTCGGCTTGTTGATGACTTCATTGCATGGGTGCCGAAGAAGAATGACATTTTCTCTATGAGGAGTGCCTATCGTTCTGTGTTGGTTGTTCTTCAACAACCTTCTATAGGAGTGAAGAGCAGGTCACCGGACAGACTTTGTGTCGTCTGGGTGTCGTTACGGAGGCACCCTACTCCACCTAAGGTATCTGCCTTTGCATGGAGAGTGGTCACCAATTCTTTACCCACTTGGAACATCAAGTATGCTAGGAACATGGAGATGACTAATATATACCCGATGTGTGGTATTGAGCCGAAAAGCTCTTTCCATGCCCTATATATGCAGATCCCCCGAGAGTGCTCACTATGGCAAGCTATGTCAGAAATATGGCGGTTACCTAGTAATTATCTTGTGGGGCACATGGAAAATGAATGTCTCTTGTAAATAAGGCAGTCGCCACATCTTCCATCGCAAACACCTTTACACCTAGCGCTCCAATGCCTAGAGTGATGCAAGGCACACCACTATGACCAGCGGATCAGTACAGACGCCATCGAAGCCGTGGCATCGGGAGACGCGAAGCCAGTCGGCCAAATCGCGGACACCGCCACCGACAAGAACACTGGCAGGCCAATGTCTCATTCTATGTAAACACAACTGCAAACAGATAAGCAAGAGACGTGGTGTGTGTGACCTCATTCCACCTGTGTGGCCAGCTCGGCTCCTAACGTGGCACACCATCCTACAAGTCTATCTTCCACTTGGAAAAACGATAAAACTGATGGCATATCTTCACTTGTCTCTGCATGCTACCGCTCAAAATCGATGGCATCTCTTTTGTTGTGTGCATGCATGCATGGCACCGATCAAACCCGATCGATGGCATCGTTTTGCTAGTCAGAGGTGGTTAGGGTGGATTTAATGGCACGGGAGGCTACCAGCAAAGCACGAAGGATAGCACCGTCAATGTTGCTGACGTCTCATGCATGTGGCTTTTATAGAAAGAATTAAACCTAGGTGGCTAGGCCCATGTCAACCGTACGTACGTCCTCTTGATCTCATTCTTCTTTACTACTGCACTAGGCATGTCGACCAGGGGCTTTATTCACTGATAGTCATGGCCCGAATGATGCAGTCATGTCCCAAGAATCTTGTGAGAGCTGCACGATCGATCGAACCTACATTGGACGGCATGGCAACGGAAAGTACGTAATGTGCTGTACAGCTCTCTCGTGGTCCGTTCTTACGCCGAATCTTATTACCACCATCTGGTGTGTCGTCCGAATGGAGCTCAGACCCAGCTAGCTTTCAAGCGAATGCTGAAAAAATAGGTTAATGCCAGCTTTCTAGTTTCAACCAGATCAGTAGCCGAGAACGCCTATAAAAGGAGCCGCGCGCCACTGAGCTTCTCTCACGTCCTCTCCTGCCTCTCTTCACCCTCCACAACCGAACACTCCATGGGGGCCTTCTCCTACCACACCGCCGCCCACATGGTGGCGCTCACGCTGGCGATGCTGCTGGCATTGCTGCGAGTGTGCGTCGCCGGCAACCCGCCGTTCTCGTGCGGCCAGGGAGCCCCGACGCAGGGCCTCGCGTTCTGCAACTCGGGGCTGCCGCCCGCGCAGCGTGCGGCGGACCTGGTGGCGCGGCTGTCGCTGGCGGAGAAGGTGTCGCAGCTGGGCGACGAGGCGCCGGGGGTGCCGCGGCTGGGCGTGCCGCCGTACAAGTGGTGGTCGGAGGGGCTGCACGGGCTCTCCTTCTGGGGCCACGGCATGCACTTCGACGGCGCCGTCCGCGCCATCACCAGCTTCCCGCAGGTGCTGCTCACCGCCGCCGCCTTCGACGAGCAGCTGTGGTACCTCATCGGGCAGGTATGCACGCCGCACCTCCACTCGACCAAGGCTCCATGGCTGAAAGATCGGCCAACTGGCCGCTAGAAAGCGTAGTTACTGGTCCGGGTGGGAGTTGGTAGGACGTAGGAGTGTGGGAGTGGGACAAGCTCCGATCGAATCCACCATTTTGGACTCTCTCTCCGAGTCGTCGAACTTAGGGGAATTTTGCGGTGGTCATCCTGCGGTTCAACATCCTGGCCTGGTCTACTGCCAGGAGACGCCCGACCCGCCCGGCAGTTTCTCTCGGCAGCGGAAGAACTCTCTGATGGATGATGGTGATCGGGCGGCCATGACGTGGAGCTCCTCGTTTGGTTAAGCCGGACCAACTCGGCGAAGCGGTGCATAAGTACACCCTTTATATTAGAAATAGAAAAAAAAGAACAGGTCTGGGTAAGCCATTTGATCGGTTCGGATGCAAAAGTAAACCAGTTAGGAAACCATGCCATGTGTATGCCCGGGTCGCTTCATATTATTAGAAAAATTGAAGAGAAAAAACTAGCACATTCTTTCGCTAAACACGACATTTCGGAAGACAAATTGTTAAAAAGGTTATAAGCGTAAAAAAAAGGTGAAATACAGTATTTTTTATCGGAAATTCAGTCGAAATTTTACCACAAAGATAGAAAAACAGTATGTAGTCTCATGCATGTGATTATATCTTGATTTTGCAAAGTACTAGTTAGCTACTTAAGGCTCCATTAAACCATATCACTAGGTACACTTCCGTGCTAACAGGACAGAAACGGACAACTTAATTTCCGGTAAACCGAAAGTGCAGACGAAAGTAACAAGATTGCACTACAGGAAAAAGGTCGTAGTAACAGCAGGTGTGCAGCAAACTTTGGTTCATTGGGATCGCTACCTATCGATAGGAAAATGAATGAGCGAGCAAACATGCATGTAGGCCTACACGTCCAGCCAGCCAGCTAGCCTTTTGTGCGTAACCAACAACCTATGTTTATTCCTGTGCTGGCCCAGGCTAGAGTGTACCCACCACCATATCTTGTACAGCGTCCATGGTGGTAGCTATGGGGAGTTGCTGGTTTGTGCCGGCTCCGATATTGATTAGTGATAATGTCAGCTGCTACTTAATCAGTGTTGAGGATCGCTCGGTTAGATCTACATTGTTCATGTTGTTTATGATGTTTAACTGTAGTTGTCATATTACTAGTACATGAACATGGCTGCTGTTTAACTAAAAACGTATAATGTTCTCAAAGGTTTTGCAATAACTAAATGCGGCCGTGGTACGTTTGTGATTTGACAACAAAAAATTAGATCGAACTTGTGGTACAGGAACAAGATTGGCAAGTAAGCGGAATAAAAACCCTATGATTCTTCGCAAAAAAAAAAAAGATTAGCAAGTAAGCAATAAAGACAAGTGCACTAAGTTTTCTCCTTGTAGCATGACACAGTCTAGAGACCGTAGAACGTAGGAGTAATTTGCAAGGTTCGACAGCGATGCTGGTAACCTTTTTGAGAACCACTTTTGACTTTGCCCGAGATACGCATGAAAGCGTGAGCAATTGGCATTTTGGACACAATCATTGTCCTGGTTACCGAGTGATGATCTATAAGTGTACACCCTCCCATTCATGCCACACGTGCCCGTCTTTGTCACTTGTCACTGTGTGGCCTCCCTCCATGTTCTTTTTGATCCCATCGATTGATTACTATAGAGCTCTTTTTAATGGGGTTGGTACTTTTGTACTCCAGCGAAAGTGATCCCACTTACCCGGGCACCGAACGCCCGCGTGTACCGGAAGCATATGTCCTGCAAATCTAGAGTCCAAATTGCCTGCCATGTGAATGAAATGCAGTACTACGCTTTTTACCTGTGATTATTTACTAACGCGATCGACGGGTAAAAAATGGTGGTGCAGGCGATCGGGACGGAGGCTCGGGCGCTGTACAACCTGGGCCAGGCGGAGGGGCTCACCATCTGGTCACCCAACGTGAACATCTTCCGGGACCCGCGGTGGGGCCGCGGCCAGGAGACCCCCGGCGAGGACCCCACCACGGCGAGCAAGTACGCCGTGGCGTTCGTGCGGGGCCTGCAGGGCACCTCGCCGACGGTGCTCCAGACCTCGGCGTGCTGCAAGCACGCCTCCGCCTACGACCTCGAGGCCTGGAACGGCGCCATCCGCTACAACTTCAACGCGAGGGTGACGGCCCAGGACATGGCGGACACCTTCAACCCACCGTTCAAGAGCTGCGTGGAGGAAGGGCGGGCCAGCTGCGTCATGTGCGCCTACACCACCATCAATGGCGTTCCCGCCTGCGCCAGCAACGACCTCCTCTCGAGGACCTTCAAGGGAGACTGGGGCTTGAACGGGTACGTTTCTTCCGACTGTGATGCGGTGGCGCTCATGCACGACGCGCAGTTCTACAGGCCCTCGCCGGAGGACACGGTCGCCGTTGCCCTCAAGGCCGGTGAGTACATTAAAACTACCATGAAAAAGCTCATTTCATTTGTTGCACTTGATGTCATGAGAAGTTTTTGATGCAAAAAAGTTGCAAATTATTTGCAGGATTGGATTTGAACTGCGGGAACTACACACAGGTGCACGGCATGGCCGCTGTGCAGCAGGGAAGGATGACGGAGCAGGACGTGGACAGGGCCCTCCGTAACCTCTTCGCCGTCAGGATGCGGCTGGGGCACTTCGACGGTGACCCCCGGGGCAGCGCGCTGTACGGCGGCCTTGGCGCCAAGGACGTGTGCTCGCCCGCGCACAAGAACCTGGCACTCCAGGCGGCCACGAGCGGCATCGTCCTCCTCAAGAACGACGCCGGCATCCTCCCGCTTCGCCGGGGCGCGGTGGCGTCCGCCGCTGTCATCGGCCATAACGCCAATGACCCCGGCGCGCTCAACGGCAACTACTTCGGCCCTCCGTGCGAGACCACGACGCCGCTGCAGGGGCTCCAGGGGTACGTGCAGAACGTCAGGTTCCTGGCCGGGTGCGACTCGGCGGCGTGCGGCTTTGCCGCGACGGGCCAGGCGGTGGGGCTAGCGGCCTCGTCGGACTACGTGTTCCTGTTCATGGGCCTGAGCCAGGCGCAGGAGCAGGAGGGGCTGGACAGGACGAGTCTTCTGCTGCCAGGGAAGCAGCAGAGCCTCATCACCGCAGTTGCCAACGCGGCGAAACGGCCGGTGATCCTGGTGCTCCTCACCGGCGGCCCGGTTGACGTGACATTCGCCAAATTTAACCCCAAGATCGGTGCAATTCTGTGGGCCGGCTACCCTGGTCAGGCAGGCGGGCTCGCAATCGCCAGGGTCCTCTTCGGAGACCACAACCCCAGCGGCAGGCTGCCGGTGACGTGGTACCCGGAGGAGTTCACCAAGGTGCCCATGACGGACATGCGGATGCGCGCCGACCCGGCCACCGGATACCCTGGCCGGAGCTACCGCTTCTACCAGGGCAACGCCGTCTACAAGTTCGGTTACGGCCTCAGCTACTCCAAGTTCTCTCGCCAACTAGTTGTCTCCGGTACCGGCAAGAAAGCACCAAATACGAATCTGCTCGGCGGCCTGGCCGCGACGCCAACTGCCGACGGCGGCGCGAGCTACGCCGTCGAGGAGATCGGGGCCGACGGGTGTGAGCAGCTCAAGTTCCCGGCAGTGGTCGAGGTGCAGAACCACGGCCCCCTCGACGGGAAGCACTCGGTGCTGATGTTCCTCCGGTGGCCCAACACGACGGGTGGGCGTCCGGTGAGCCAGCTGATTGGGTTCCGAACCCACCATCTCAAGGCCGGCGAGAAGGCCAGCCTCAGGTTCGACGTCAGCCCGTGCGAGCACTTCAGCAGGGCGAGGGAGGATGGCAAGAAGGTGATCGATGGAGGCTCACATTTCCTCAGGGTCGGCAAGGACGAGCACGAGATCAGCTTCGAGTCCTGAATACGGAGCCCATTCTGGCACGGGTAGAAGACGAACTGCAGTGACGTTATTTATCAATAGTTACACACAATTTAATTATTGGTTTAAGTTATAATTCAGCTGCCTCAGAGTTAGCACTGAGGCATGCATTAAGGAAAGGTTAAGGGAAACACCAAGAAAAGTTTTAATATTCCCAAATTATATATACTAATTTGGACATATATGTCGAAAAAATTAAAATAGAGTTAACAAATGAGTATGTCTAGCTCTCATCTACTCCCTCGGTTCCAAAATATTGTTTTAGAGATTCTAATATAAAGTACAGGCAGAGCAAAATGAATGAATCTACGCTCTAAAATACGTCTCTATATACATCTGTATGTTGTTCATATTGAAATCTTTAAAAAGACTTATATTTAGGAACGAATGAAGTATATCTATGTCTCATCTAAATAACATTATGACAAATGTAACTAATGAACCACCTGGTGATTTTGCTTGCAAAAATAAGTGTTATGTGGGAATCAATCTTCGGACGCTTTGGTAAAGCAACTTAGCAACTAACCAAATCACCTAACGCTTGTTTTGTGGTGGCTCAAAGATAGTCCTACTATTTTAATTTGGTTCGTCTCCTCTATAATAGTCAGCCTCCATTCATCGAAATTTTCATCACGTGGTTTCTCTGGCTCGTCCGATGCTGGTAATTTTGTAGTTAAGTAGTAGCCCACAGTTTAGTTATCCAGTTGCTAAAGGTGTAGTTATCATCATTGGTTTTAGTTGCCAGCATGCTCATGTAATAGTATCACGTTGTTCATGTTTAAGTGATGGGGTTGCTCATATTATGGTTACCAGACAGCTCATGTTAAAGTTATCAGATTACTTGTGTTTAAGTTACCCGGTAAGTTTTGTGTAAATAGTATGGTAATTTACACACCTCAATCTGATAGCTTGTGTTCAACCACCATGGCAACTTTTCACCCAGAGAAAAATCTTGCTGAAACATACCCTGGTAACTTCTCTGTAAATAATATGGTACTTTACGCATCGCAGACCTGATAACTTACATGCAAACACCATGATAACTTTTTGACCCGAGGAAAAATCTGTTCAAACACAACCAAACTTCTATTTTTGTAAATTGCATGGTAATATATGCAGCGCAGATATCATAACTTATCTACAAACACTACAATAACTTTGGCCTGGAAAAAAGGTTGTTCAAAACATACCCCTAATAATTTCTGTGTAAATAGCATGGTAATATACGCAACGCAAACCTGATAACTCACGTACAAACACTTCGGCAACTTTTTTAACTCCACATTTTTTTATATTGAAAAGCATACCCCAGAAACTTCTATGTAAATAACATGGTAATATAGCCACTATAGACCTCATAACATACGTAAAAACACAGTGGTAACTTTGACCCAGGAAAAAATGTTGTTGAAAACAATACCCCCGGTAACTTCTATGTATAATCTATGGAGCTTACATGCAAACACCACGGTAACTTTTTGACCCCAGGATAAAAATTGTTAAAAAAATATAAACCCGATACATTCTGTGTAAACAGGTTAGCAATATAGGCACAATAGAGGTGATAACTTACTTAACCCAGATGTGGTAACTTTTTAACCCATGGAAAAATATTGTTGTAAAACACCTCGGGTAACTCATGTGTAAATATCATGATAACATACGTTCAAAAGAGTTGATAACTTAGCCCTGGTGTGGTAATTTTTTACCCAAGAAAAAAGTTGTTAAATAACACCCCTGTTACTCATGTGTAAATAACATGATAATATACGCACAACAGAGCTGATAACTTGCGTAGCGCATGCATGGTAATTTTTTACCTCAAAAAAAGTCATCGGAACATATCAAAATGGGATCTAGTGTTGAAGGTCTTGTCGCGACCGATTTTTTATGTGAAAATAATTGTTTGATCGGACCAATGGTTTAAGCTACAAAATATTTTGAAGTTTTGAAATAGGAGAACCTAGGATTGCAACTACTTTTTTGTCCTCTGCATGCATGTGCATGTGGGGTTAACCTGGCAATCGGGTCGGGTGGACCTTTATCAGACCCCCCACGACCCTACCCATGGGTCAAAATCAGACCCACGCCCCTGAACCTATCGGGTTAGACCCACGCCTGAACCTATTGGGTAACCCGATTACCATGGGTCTGAAATCAGACCCACGCCCGAATCGATACCTATCGGGGTGATACCTATCGGGTAACCCGACCCTGTCGGGCACCCATCGGGCATAGTACTTCTCAATTATTTTTATTATTAAGTTGTACGTATCATGCCGGTCGCTAGAAGTAGACACAGTACACAGCGATGAATAAGTCATCCGCATCTATTTTATAGGCGGAGTTCCTCCTCCCAGGCGCTCGAGCAAGCGAGGTGGGACTAAATGACTCTCGTTTGCAGCACATGTATGCGCTACCCGGGCTTCAACTTTATGGGCCGAATGCAGCTAGCAATTTTGCATGGGCAACCAAACTTGGGAATTAAGAAAAGGCCTAGTTGATGGTCTGTTGGTTGTGTTCGTAGGGTAGTTGTGCCTCGCTATGGACCTACTAGTTGTGCACTTGTGCCTCGCTTTCTTTCGGTGACTGTTGCAAGTGATGTACGTTATATCTTTGAGTATTTAGATTTCAAAGAGTAAATATAATAGATAATAAATAATTATTTTAATTATTAATATTAATCGAGTCACCCGTCGGGTCACCCACAGGTATAAACTTAAACCCATACCCTACCCACGATTAATCGGGTTACCCATTGCTACTTCTTAAGCTTGTGTTGGTTTTTTCCTTGAAGAGGAAAGGGTGATGCAGCAAAGTAGAGATAAGTATTTCCCTCGGTTTGAGAACTAAGGTATCAATTCAGTAGGAGACAACGCACAAATCACCGAATACCTGCACAAACAATCAAACAACTTGCACCCAACGCGATAAAGGGGTTGTCAATCACTTCACGATTATTTACAAAAGTGAGATCTGATAGAGATAAATAAACGATAAAGTAAATATTTTTGGTATTTTTGTTTTATAGATCAGAAAGTAAAAGACTGCAAAATAGTAGATCGGAAACTTGTATGATGAAAAGTAGAAGATTATATGATGGAAAATAGACCCGGGGGCCATAGGTTTCACTAGAGGCTTCTCTCAAGATAAAAAATAATACGGTGGGTGAACAAATTACTGCCGAGCAATTGATAGAAAAGCGCAAAGTTATGACGATATCTAAGGCAATGATCATGAATATAGGCATCACGTCCGTGTCAAGTAGACCGAAACGATTCTGCATCTACTACTATTACTCCACACATAGATCGCTATCCAGCATGCATCTAGAGTATTAAGTTCATAAAGAACGGAGTAACGCATTAAGTAAGATGACATGATGTAGAGGAATTAACTCAAACAATATGATGAAAACCCCATCTTTTTATCCTCGATGGCAACAATACAATACGTGCCTTGCTACCCCTACTGTCACTGGGAAAGGACACAGCAAGATTGAACCTAAAGCTAAGCACTTCTCCCATTGCAAGAAAAACCAATCTAGTTGGCCAAACCAAACCGATAGTTCGAAGAGAATTACAAAGATATCAAATCATGCATATAAGAATTCAGAGAAGATTCAAATAATATTCATAGATAAGTTGATCATAAATCCACAGTTCATCGGATCTCGGCAAACACACCGCAAAAAAGTATTACATCGAATAGATCTCCAAGAACATCGAGGAGAACATGGTATTGAGAATCAAAAAGAGAGAAGAAGCCATCTAGCTACTAGCTATGGACCTGTAGGTCTGTGGTAAACTACTCACGCTTCATTGGAAGAGCAATGGTGTTGATGTAGAAGCCCTCCGTGATCGAATCCCCCTCCGGCAGGGTGCCGGAAAAGGTTCCTAGATGGGATCTCACGGGTACAGAAGGTTGCGGCGGTGGAAAAGTCTTTTCGTGGATGCCTCTGTTGGTTTGGGGATATATGGGTATATATAGGAGAAAGAATTAGGCCAGGAGGTGCACGAGGGGCCCACAAGGGTGGGGGGCGCGCCCTACCCCCTGGGCGCGCGCTCCGTCCTTGTGGCCGCCTCGTGGCTCCTCCGACTTCATCTCCAAGTCTCCTGGTTTCCTTCTGGTCCAAGAAAAATCATCGCGAAAGTTTTATTTTGTTTGGAATCCGTTTGGTATTCCTTTTCTGCGAAACTCAAAAACAAGGAAAAAACAGAAACTGGCACTTGGCTCTAGGTTAATAGGTTAGTCCCAAAAATAATATAAAATAGCATATTAATGCATATAAAACATCCAAAACAGATAATATAATAGCATGGAACAATAAAAAATTATAGATACGTTGGAGACGTATCAAGCATCCCCAAGCTTTATTCCTGCTCGTCCTCGAGTAGGTAAATGATAAAATCAGAATTTTTGATGTGGAATGCTACCTAACATATTTATCCATGTAATTTTCTTTATTGTGGCATGAATGTTCAGATCCGTAAGATTCAAAACAAAAGTTTAATATTGACATAAAAACAATAATACTTCAAGCATACTAACAAGGCAATTATGTCTTCTCATAATAACATGGCCAAAGAAAGCTTATCCCTACAAAATCATATAGTCTGGCTATGCTCCATCTTCATCACATAAAATATTCAAATCATGCACAACCCCGATGACAAGCCAAGCAATTGTTTCATACTTTTGATGTTCTCAAACTTTTTCAACTTTCACGCAATACATGAGTGTGAGCCATGGACATAGCACTATAGGTGGAATAGAAGGTGGTTGTGGAGAAGACAAAAAGAGGGAGATAGTCTCACATTAACTAGGCGTATCAACGGGCTATGGAGATGCCCATCAATAGATATCAATGTGAGTGAGTAGGGATTGCCATGCAACGGATGCACTAGAGTTATAAGTTTATGAAAGCTCAAAAAGAAACTAAGTGGGTGTGCATCCAACTCGCTTGCTCACGAAGACCTAGGGAAATTTGAGGAACCCCATCATTGGAATATACAAGCCAAGTTCTATAATGAAAAATTTTCACTAGCATATGAAAGTGACAACATAGGAGACTCTCTATCATGGAGATCACGGTGCTACTTTGAAGCACAAGTGTGGTAAAAGGATAGTAACATTGCCCCTTCTCTCTTTTCTCTCATTTTTTTTATTTAGGCCTTCTCTCATTTTTTTGTCTCTTTTTTTTTCGTCCGGAGTCTCATCCCGATTTGTGGGGGAATCATAGTCTCCATCATCCTTTCCTCACATGGGGCAATGCTCTAATAATGAAGATCATCACACTTTTATTTACTTACAACTCAAGATTACAACTCGATTCTTAGAACAAAATATGACTCTATATGAATGCCTCCGGCGGTGTACCGGGATTTGCAATGAATCAAGAGTGACATGTATGAAAGAATTATGAACGGGGGCTTTGCCACAAATACGATGTCAACTACATGATCATGCAAAGCAATATGACAATGATGAAGCGTGTCATAATAAAACGGAACGGTGGAAAGTTGCATGGCAATATGTCTCGGAATGGCTATGGAAATGCTATTATAGGTAGGTATGGTGGCTATTTTGAGGAAGGTATATGGTGGGTGTATGGTACCGGTGAAAGTTGCGCGGTACAAGAGAGGCTAGCAATGGTGGAAGGGTGAGAGTGCGTATAATCCATGGACTTAACATTAGTCATAAAGAACTCACATACTTATTGCAAAAATCTATTAGTTATCAAAACAAAGTACTACGCGCATGCTCCTAGGGGGATTGATTGGTAGGAAAAGACCATCGCTCGTCCCCGATCGCCACACATAAGGAAGACAATCAATAAATAAATCATGCTCCGACTTCATCACATAACGGTTCACCATACGTGCATGCTACGGGAATCACAAATCTTAACACAAGTATTTCTCAAATCCACAATTACTCACTAGCATGACTCTAATATCACCATCTTTATATCTGAAAACAATCATAAGGAATCAAACTTCTCATAGTATTCAATGCACTTTATATGAAAGTTTTTATTATATCCCTCTTGGATGCCTATCATATTAGGACTAAATTTATAACCAAAGCAAATTACTATGCTATTTAAAGACTCTCAAAATAATATAAGTGAAGCATGAGAGTTCAATAATTTATATAAAATAAAGCCACCGCCGTGCTCTAAAAATATATAAGTGAAGCTCTAGAGCAAAATTGCCTAGCTCAAAAGATATAAGTGAAGCACAAAGAGTATTCTAATAAATCACGATTCATGCGTGTCCCTCTCAAAAGGTGTGTACAGCAAGGATGATTGTGGCAAACTAAAAAGCAAAGACTCAAATTATACAAGATGCTCCAAGCAAAACACATATCATGTGGTGAATAAAAATATAGCCTCAAGTAAAGTTACCGATAGACGAAGACGAAAGAGGGGATGCCTTCCGGGGCATCCCCAAGCTTAGGCTCTTGGTTGTCCTTGAATATTACCTTGGGGTGCCCTGGGCATCCCCAAGCTTAGGCTCTTGCCACTCCTTATTCCATAGTCCATCAAATCCTTACCCAAAACTTGAAAACTTCACAACACAAAACTCAACAAAAAATCTCGTAAGCTCCGTTAGTATAAGAAAATAAATCACCACTTTGGTACTGTTGTGGACTCATTCTTTATTTATATTGGTGTAATATATACTGTATTCCAACTTTTCCATGGTTCATACCCCCCGATACTACCCATAGATTCATCAAAATAAGCAAACAACACATAGAAAACAGAATCTGTCAAAAACAGAACAGTCTGTAGCAATCAGAGAACTTCGAATACTTATGTAACTCCAAAAATTCTGAAAAATTAGGACAACCTGGGAAATTTGTGTGCCAATCTTGTGAAAAAAGAATCAGATTAAAAATACGCATATGTAAAAAAATAAAGTTATTTTCCTTGGCGCAAAAGTTTCTGTTTTTCAGCAAGATCAAATTAACTATCACCGTAAGCCATCCCAAAGGTCTTACCTGGCACAAACACTAATTAAAACATAAAACCACATCTAACCAGAGGCTAGATGAATTATTGAAAGCAAAACAGGAACAAAAAAACAAAATAAAATAAAATTGGGTTGCCTCCCAACAAGCGCTATTGTTTAACGCCCTTAGCTAAGCATAAAAACACGAATAGATCTAGGTATTGTCATCTTTGGTATGCAATCCATAAGTAGCTCTCATAATAGATTCATATGGCAATTTAATTTTATTTCTAGGAAAGTGCTCCATGCCCTTCCTTAACGGAAATTGAAATCTAATGTTTCCTTCTTTCATATCAATAATTGCACCAATCGTTCTAAGGAAAGGTCTACCAAGAATAATAGGACATGTAGGATTGCAATCTATATCAAGAACAATGAAATCTACGGGCACATAATTCCTATTTGCAACAATAAGAACATCATTAATCCTTCCCATAGATTTCTTAATAGTGGAATCCGCGAGATGCAAATTTAAAAACAATCATCAAATTCACGGAAACCTAACACATCACATAAAGTTTTTGGAATCGTGAAAACACTAGCACCCAAATCACACAAAGCATAACACTCATAATCTTTAATCTTAATCTTAATAGTAGGTTCCCACTCATCATAAAGTTTTCTAGGGATAGAAACTTCCAATTGAAGCTTTTCTTCAAAAGATTGCATCATAGCATCAATGATATGTTTAGTAAAAGCTTTGTTTTGATTGTAAGCATGAGGAGAATTCAACATGGATTGCAACAAGGAAATACAATCTATTAAAGAACAATTATCATAATTAAATTCCTTGAAATCCAAAAGAGTGGGTTCATTGCTACTTAAAGTTTTGACCTCTCCAATCCCACCTTTATCAATTTTTGCATCAAGATCTAAAAACTCCGAATCATTGGGACGCCTTTTAACTAAAGTTGACTCATCTCCAGTCCCATCTTTATCAAGATTTATATTGGAAAACAAAGATTCAATAGGAGTCACATCAATCACTTTAAGATCTTCATCATTATTTTCACGAAAACTAGAAGAACATGTTTTTACAAACCAATCTTTTTTAGCACGCATCTTAGCGGTTCTTTCTTTGCACTCATCAATTAAAATTCTCATAGCTTTGAGAGACTCATTGATATCATGCTTGGGTGGAATAGATCTAAGTTTCAAAGAGTCAACATCAGGAGAAATTCTATCCATGTTCCTAGCCAAATCATCAATCTTAAGCAATTTTTCTTCAATCAAAGCATTGAAATTCTTTTGCGAACTCATAAATTCTCTAACACTATTTTCAAAATCAGAGGGCATCTTATTATAATTTCCATAAGAATTGTTGTAGGAATTACCATAATTATTAGAGTAATTACTAGGAAACATCCTAGGATTGAAATTGCCTCTATACGCGTTATTACCAAAATTGTTCCTACCAACAAAATTCACATCCATAGATTCATTATTATTTTCAATCAAAGTGGACAAAGGCATATCATTAGGATCCAAAGAAGCACTCTTGCTAGCAAATAATTTCATAAGTTCATCCATCTTTCCACTCAAAACATTAATCTCTTCAATCGCATGCACTTTTTTATTAGTGGAAGATCTTTCGGTATGCCATTGAGAATAATTATCCATAATATTATCTAGAAGTTTAGTAGCTTCTCCTAGAGTAATTTCCATAAAAGTGCCTCCCGCAGCCGAATATAAAAGATTTCTAGAAGCAAAATTCAATCCGGCATAATTTTTTTGTATAATCATCCACAAATTCAAACCATGAGTAGGGCAATTTCATATCATCAATTTCATTCTCTCCCAAGATTGCGCAACATGCTCATGATCAAGTTGCTTAAAATTCATAATATCGTTCCTAAGGGAGATGATCTTAGCGGGAGGAAAATACTTAGAAATAAAAGCATCTTTACACTTATTCCATGAATCAATACTAGTTTTAGGCAAAGATGAAAACCAAGTTTTAGCACGATCTCGTAGTGAGAACGGAAATAGCTTCAATTTAACAGTATCATTATCCACATCTTTTTTCTTTTGCATATCACACAAATCAACGAAATTGTTTAGATGGGATGCGGCATCTTCACTAGGAAGGCCAGAAAATTGATCTTTCATAACAAGATTCAATAAAGCGGCATTAATTTCACAAGATTCCGCACTAGTGGCGGGAGCACTCGGAGTACTAATAAAATCATTGTTATTGGTGTTGGAAAAATCACACAATTTGGTATTCTCTTGAGCCATCGTGACAAAGCAAGCAATCCAACACACAAGCACACAAAAAGCAAACAAAGAAGACGAACGGAAGAGGGACGAAAAAAAGGCAAAGAGAGGGGCGAAGAAAAAGGCAAATCTTTTCGAAAATCGTTTTAGAAGTGGGGGAGAGGAAAACGAGAGGCAAATGGTGAATAATGTAATGCAAGAGATGAGAGTTTATGACGGGTACTTAGTATGTCTTGACTTGGCGTAGATCTCCCCGACAACGGCGCCAGAAATTCTTCCTGCTACTTCTTGAGCTTGCGTTGGTTTTTCCATTGAAGAGGAAAGGGTGATGCAGCAAAGTAGAGATAAGTATTTCCCTCAGTTTGAGAACCAAGGTATCAATCCAGTAGGAGACAACGCACAAATCACCGAATAGCTGCACAAACAATCAAACAACTTGCACCCAACGCGATAAAGGGGTTGTCAATCCCTTCACGGTTATTTGCAAAAGTGAGATCTGATAGAGATAGATAAATGATAAAGTAAATATTTTTGGTATTTTTGTTTTATAGATCAGAAAGTAAAAGACTGCAAAATAGTAGATCGGAAACTTGTATGATGAAAAGTAGAAGATTATATGATGGAAAATAGACCCGGGGGCCATAGGTTTCACTAGAGGCTTCTCTCAAGATAGAAAATAATACGGTGGGTGAACAAATTACTGCCGAGCAATTGATAGAAAAGCGCAAAGTTATGATGATATCTAAGGCAATGATCACGAATATAGGCATCACATCCGTGTCAAGTAGACCGAAATGATTCTGCATCTACTACTATTACTCCACACATCGACCGCTATCCAGCATGCATCTAGAGTATTAAGTTCATAAAGAACGGAGTAACGCATTAAGTAAGATGAGATGATGTAGAGGAATTAACTCAAGCAATATGATGAAAACCCCATCTTTTTATCCTCGATGGCAACAATACAATATGTGCCTTGCTGCCCCTACTGTCACTGGGAAAGGACACCGCAAGATTGAACCCAAAGCTAAGCACTTCTCCCATTGCAAGAAAAACCTATCTAGTTGGCCAAACCAAACCGATAGTTCGAAGAGAATTACAAAGATATCAAATCATGCATATAAGAATTCAGAGAAGATTCAAATAATATTCATAAACAAGCTGATCATAAATCCACAATTCATCGGATCTCGGCAAACACACCGCAAAAAAGTATTACATCGAATAGATCTACAAGAACATCGAGGAGAACATGGTATTGAGAATCAAAGAGAGAGAAGAAGCCATCTAGCTACTAGCTATGGACCCGTAGGTATGCGGTAAACTACTCACACTTCATTGGAAGGGCAATGGTGTTGATGTAGAAGCCCTCCGTGATCAAATCCCCCTCCGGCAGGGTGCCGGAAAAGGTCCCTAGATGGGATCTCACGGGTACAGAAGGTTGCGGCGGTGGAAAAGTCTTTTTGTGGATGCCTCTGTTGGTTTGGGGATATATGGGTATATATAGGCGAAAGAATTAGGTCAGGAGGTGCACGAGGGGCCCACAAGGGTGGGGGGCGCTCCCTACCCCTCTGGGCGAGCCCTCCGTCCTTGTGGCCGCCTCGTGGCTCCTCCGACTTCATCTCCAAGTCCGCGCCCTCCGTCCTTGTGGCCACCTCGTGGCTCCTCCGACTTCATCTCCAAGTCTCCTGGTTTCCTTCTGGTCCAAGAAAAATCATCGCGAAAGTTTTATTCCGTTTGGACTTCGTTTGGTACTCCTTTTCTGCGAAACTCAAAAACAAGGAAAAAACAGAAACTGGCACTGGGCTCTAGGTTAATAGGTTAGTCCCAAAAATAATATAAAATAGCATATTAATGCATATAAAACATCCAAAACAGATAATATAATAGCATGGAATAATAAAAAATTATAGATACGTTGGAGACGTATCACCCATGGGCGAGACCCATGGGTAAAGTCGACAGCCCATACCCTACCCATTAGGGTCGGGTGCCCATGGGCGCACCGACCCATGGGTCGGATTGCCGGGTTGAATGTGGGGAGATCGATCTCATATCGGATCTACTCCACCCTTCGGCGGCCTCTCACTGGGGGAAAGCCTAACTTTTGTCTCTCTCACGTTCACCGTCGATGGGGCGGGTCGGGTCAACATCAACCCACTGGCTCACCCTGCACACACGATCTACATAGGCGTTGTCGCCTTGACCATCAACAAATACGACGACCTTTGATTGTGCTTGCCACCAATTCGGCGCACAACGCTGGGGTTTTCTTCAACCATGAAGGCCTCCTGGTCATCAGCTACAAGCTCATCATACCATTTGGACTTCAGAACTTAGGAGCCGCATACCATCAGGAGCTCCCCCAGTGCCTACGTCACCAGCTCGGTCGCGAGGGCGAAGGTTGGTCAACCACGTCACACCATCATCTCTCAATTCTAGATCTGGAGGACGATAGTGAAGCCCCAAACAGCCCAAACTTCATACGTCCGGATCAACCAGCCATACACTCTGATGTTCGCCATGGTCTGCGACAACTATCGTATCGACCACTCGCCCAAAGATTGCTTTCTCGAAGAGCCCATCTCGGATTGCAGTGTCAATATGACATACCTGATCTCGTTTTCTGCCTATGAGAACGACGACAAAGATCAAGTATTAGAACGCCACGGCGCAACCGAAAAGGCTAACAACAACCCTAAATCGTCGATAAGGGAGAGCCCGAGCCACATGTAGAGGTCGGCAAAAGCAAGCATACCATCGAGGAGGCTGTAGAGGAGTACGCCCCACAACCAATCTCACTGCATCAGGTCATGATGACAGTACAGGTGGACATGGAGGCCGACCAGGAAGCTCCTGAGTCAACAACCACAACTGCGACGCAGGTTATAATGGCGAAGCACGTGGCTTCACAACCCCAGACCACCGGACCACAAGCCGTGATTGTGACACCCCCGATTCAATCGTACACTAATCATACATGCAAACATGTACGATCAAGATCAGGGACTCACGGGAAGATATCACAACACAACTCTAGACACAAAATAAAGTCGTACAAGCTTTATATTACAAGCCAGGGGCCTCGAGGGCTCGAATACAAATGAGTTAGCAGAAGCAACAATATCTGAGTACAGACATAAGTTAAACAAGTCTGCCTTAAGAAGGCTAGCACAAACATCAACGATGATCGAAAAGGCAAGGCCTCTTGCCTGGGAGCCTCCTAACTACTACTGGTCCTCAGCGGTCTCCACGTAGTAGTAGGCACCCTCGGGGTAGTAATAGTAGTCGTCTGTGGTGGCATCTGGCTCCTGGGATCCGTCATCTGATCACAGCAATCAGGTATGGGGGAAAGAAGTAGCAAAGCAACCGTGAGTACTCATCCAAAGTACTCGTAAGACTTGCATCAGAACTATGCTAAGTATGCATCGGTATCAAAGGAATGGGGCTATATCTTTGGACTGAACTGCAGAAATGCCAGAATAGAGGGAAGACCTAGCCTATCAAAGACTAGCATCTTCAAGCATCGGGCAGCATCAGAAGAGATAAGAGTAACATATCATAATAGTAGTAAGTATGTTGTAACATCCACGCCCAGAGATCCTTTCTCGACTCCCTGCGAGAAAGCAATCCCGGAGACATCATATCCATTTCACATCTCCAGTATCTAGTTCTAGTTGTATCGACCGAGATGCAACTCTGAGTGTCCGTTACCGTGGACACGGCTATTCGAATAAATATACTTCCCTGCAGGGGTGCACAAACTTACCCAACATGCTCGATTAACTCCGGACGGGCACTCCATCAGATCATACCCGACCTCGGCTGATCGACACACTGTAGTCCTACCTAGGCTCAACAAAGAGGCCAGCACATCGGTCTACATCCTAAGCGCGCAGGAGTCTTGGGCCCATCGCCCTTTGCAATCCTGCACGTTGCGAGGGCGGCCCGGAGCAGACCCACCCCCTTATACAAGCGTAGGTGGTTCCCATCCAACCGGGCACGCGCTGCTCCATCGCTGACGTCCGAAGAGCTTTCGGCTGATACATATGATGCAGAGTGCCCATACTTATTCCCGTGTGGTGGTTTGTGCGAAAAGGCCAGATGCCTACTCGGATCACATATCCAAACCGTTAGTGTCTTGGGAGCACGCGGAGATGATCAATGATCCATGATACATGGTCTCGTCACCCCGTCTCACGGACTTACGGCAATGGCTAAGAATGCCCGGCCATGCCGTGTAGAACTCTTGCGGGTACCCTCCAGGTCAACCTGACTACACATCAACTCGCGGGTACCCTCATGGTCAACCCGACTCGCAAGAGACTGTCGGGATCAGGTCCACCTCTACCGGGGTGGTACCGCCTGTCCCTCCAGTCCTGCAGAAACAGTAACTCTCGCGGGTACCCCTCGGGGCCGATCCGACTTCAACATGGGTCTGTGGTAAAGTCAAAGTAACTGTGTGTCCAAAACACCAAAGGGGAATCCGAGGAATCACCCTCGATGTGTTCCACTTGATGTAATCGTCAAGGTGAACTTGGAGGAATCACCCTCGAGGGTTCACTCTTGAGGTGTTACACGACAGAGTCGTTATCGGGAGTGGTGAAGGAGGAATCACCCTCCGTAGACCATGACCGATTAACTACACTACATAGATCTCATCAGAAGTGCTATACGAGGTATCACCCTCGGCACTCGATAGTAACCCTGTAGTGTCGTACAACTAAGGGGGTGTGATGTGATGTGTCGGGCTCTGGACGTCGATTGCTACTTCTTGAGCTTGCGTTGTTTTTTTCCCTTGAATAGGAAAGGGTGATGCAGCAAAGTAGAGATAAGTATTTCCCTCAGATGGAGAACCAAGGTATCAATCCAGTAGGAGGAACACACAAATCCCCAATAGATGCACCTGCACAAACAAACAAATACTTGCACCCAACGCGAAAAAAGGGTTGTCAATCCCTTCACGGTCACTTGCAAGGATGAGATCTGATAGAGATTGATATAAAAGATAAATAAAAGTGCAAAATAAGGTAAAGATAAATAAGTTGCAACAAGGTATTTTTGTGTTTTGGTTTTATAGATCTGAAAATAATATGATGGAAAATAGACCCGGGGGCCATAGGTTTCACAAGAGGCTTCTCTCTTGAAAGAACTCATACGGTGGGTAAACAAATTACTGTTGAGCAATTGATAGAAAAGCGCATAGTTATGACGATATCCATGGCAATGATCATGAATATAGGCATCATGTCCGTGACAAGTAGACCGACTCCTGCCTGCATCTACTACTATTACTCCACACATCGACCACTATCCAGCATGCATCTAGTGTATTAAGTTAGCAAGAATGGAGTAACGCCTTAAGCAAGATGACATGATGTAGAGGGATAGATCTAATCAATATGGTAAAAGCCCCATCTTTTTATCCTTAGAAGCAACAATACAAGTACGTGACTCGCTACCCCTTCTGTCACTGTGTGAGGACACTGCAAGATTGAACCCACTACAAAGCACCTCTCCCATTGCAAGAAAAATCAATCTAGTTGGCCAAACCAAATCAATAGATCGGAGAGAAATACAAAGCTATCTTAATCATGCATAAAAGAGTTCAAAGAACTACTTCGTGATCGAATCCCCTTCCGGCGGAGTGCCGGAAAAGGCCCCTAGATGGGATCTCACGAGAACAAAAGCTTGCGGTGGCGGAAAAGTATTTTTGGTGTGCCCTCTGGTGTACGGGGAATATTTGGGTATTTATGGAGCTGGAATTAGGGTTAGAGGTGCCACGAGGGGCCCACAAGCCTGGGGGCGCCCCCCTAGGGCGTGCCTCTAGGGCTTGTGGCCCTCGCGTGGCTCTTCTGGCCTCCTCCCTAAGCTTCCTAGGTGTCTTCTGGTCCAAGAAAAATCCTCACAAAGTTTCGTTCCGTTTGGACTCTGTTTGATATTGATTTTCTGTAGAAGACAAAAACAAGGAAAAAACAGCAACTGACACTTGGCACTAGGTTAATATGTTAGTCCCAAAAAATAATATAAAATAGCACCATAATGCATATAAAACATCCAAGATGGATAATATAATAGCATGGAACAATAAAAAATTATAGATACATTGGAGACGTATCAAGCATCCCCAAGCTTAATTCCTGCTCGTCCTCGAGTAGGTAAATGATAAAAACAGAATTTTTGATGTGGAATGCTACCTAACATGTTTATAATGTAATCTTTCTTATTGTGGCATGAATATTCAGATCCATAAGATTCAAAACAAAAGTTTAATATTGACATAAAAACAGTAATACTTCAAGCATACTATTAAAGCAATCATGTCTTCTCAAAATATCATGGCTAAAGAAAGTTATCCCTACAAAATCATATAATCTTGTCATGCTCTATCTTCATCACACAAAGTATTTATCATGCACTACCCCAATAACAAGCCAATAAATTGGTTCATACTTTTAATGTTCTCAAGCTTTTTCAACCTTCACGCAATACATGAGCGTGAGCCATGGATATAGCACTATAGGTGGAATAGAATATTATGGTGGAGGTTGTGTGGAGAAGACAAAAAAGGAGAAAGTCTCACATCGACGAGGCTAATAAATGGGCTATGGAGATGCCCATCAATTGATGTCAATGTAAGGAGTGGGGATTGCCATGCAACGGATTCACTAGAGCTATAAGTGTATGAAAGCTCAAAAGAAAACTAAGTGGGTGTGCATCCAACTCGCTTGCTCACAAAGACCTAGGGCATTTTGAGGAAGCCCATCATTGGAATATTCAAGCCAAGTTCTATAATGAAAAATTCCCACGAGTAATATATGAAAGTGACAAAATAGGAGACTCTTTATATGAAGAACATGGTGCTACTTTGAAGCACAAGTGTGGAAAAAGGATAGTAACATTGTCCCTTCTCTCTTTTTCTCTCATTTTTTCCTTTTTTTCCTTTTTTCCTTTTTATTTTTCTTTTCTCCCTTTTTCTTTCTCTTTTTCTCTTTTTTCTCCTTTTCTTTTTTTCGTCCGGAGCCTCATCCTGACTTGTGGAGGAATCATAGCCTCCATCATCCTTTCCTCACATGAGACAATGCTCTAATAATGATGATCATCACACTTTTATTTACTTACAAGTTACAACTCGATACTAGAAGAAAAATATGACTCTATATGATGCCTCCGGCGGTGTACCGGGATGTGCAATGATCTAGCGTGACATGTATAACAAAAATATGAACATTGGCCAAGCCACAAATACTATGTCAACTATATGATCATGCAAAGCAATATGACAATGATGGTATGTGTCATAATAAAACGGAATGGTGGAAGTTGCATGGCAATATATCTCGGAATGGCTATGGAAATGCCATAATAGGTAGGTATGGTGGCTGTTTTGAGGAATATATAAGGTGGCTTATGTGTGAAAGAGCGTATCATATCACGGGGTTTGGATGCACCGGCGAAGTTTGCACCAACTCTCAAGGTGAGAAAGGGCAATGCACGGTACCGAAGAGGCTAGCAATGTTGGAAGGGTGAGAGTGCGTATAATCCATGGACTCAACATTAGTCATAAAGAACTCACATACTTATTGCAAAAGTTTATTAACCCTCAAAACAAAGTAGTAATACGCATGCTCCTAGGGGGATAGATTGGTAGGAAAAGACCATTGCTCGTCCTCGACCGCCACTCATTAGAAAGACAATAAAAATAAATCATGCTCCAACTTCATCACATGACGAGAGACCATACGTGCATGCTTCAAGAATCACAAACCTTAACACAAGTATTTCTACTAAACCATAATTAATAACTAGCATGACTCTAATATCACCATATTTATATCTCAAAACAAATGCAAGGAATCAAACTTCTCACATATTCAATGATCTTCATGAAAGTTTTTATTATATCCCTCTTGAATACCCATCATATTACGACTAAATTCATAACCTAAGCAAGTTGCCATACTATTTATAAGACTCTCAAAATAATATAAGTGAAGAATGAGAGTTCATCAATTTCTTCAAAATAAAACCACCGCCGTGCTCTAAAAATATATAAGTGAAGCACTAGAGCAACTGCCTAGCTCAAAAGATATAAGTGAAGCACATAGAGTATTCTAATAAATTCACGATTAATGTGTGTCCCTCTCAAAAGGTGTGTATAGAAAGGATGATTGTGGTAAACTAAAAAGCAAATAAAGCAAAGACTCATATAGCACATCATGCTCCAAGCAAAACACATATCATGTAGTGAATAAAAATATAGCCTCAAGTAATTTACCGATGGATTGTAGACAAAAGAGGGGATGCCATCCGGGGCAACCCCAAGATTAGTTGCTTGGTTGTCATCGAATATTACCTTGGGGTGCCTTGGGCATCCCCAAGCTTAGGCTCTTGCCACTCGTTATTCCGTAGTCCATCAAATCTTCACCCAAAACTTGAAAACTTCACAACACAGAACTCAACAAAAACCCGTGAGCTCCGTTAGTATAATAAAAGCAAATCACCACTTAGGTACTGTTGTGAACTCATTCTAAATTAATATTAGCATTATATATACTGTAGTCCAACATCACCAAGGTTCATACCCCCCGATACTACCCATAGATTCATCAAAATAAGAGAACAATGCATAGAAAACAGAATCTGTCAAAAACAGAACAGTCTGCGAAGATCTGAATATTAATCATACTTTTGTAACTCCAAAAATTCTGAAATCTCTGGACAACGTAGGAAATTTGTATATAAATCTTGGGTAAGAAATTCAGATTTTTTTGTTGCTTCGGTGAATTTTCAAAATTCTGCTACTGGACGCAAAAGTTTCTGTTTTTCGGCAAAATCAAATCAACTATCACCATAGATCATCCCAAAGGCTTTACTCAGCACAAACACTAATTAAAACTGTTAAACACAATCATAAAATAAGTATAATTGTATATTTATTGCAAAAAATAATAAAAATCAAGAAAAGCAAAAATAACATTGGGTTGCCTCCCAACAAGTGCTATTGTTTTATGCCCTTAGCTAGGCATAATGCATAGATCTAGGTATTGTCATGTTTGCTATTCAATTCCTCAATTATACATCCATACTCCCTAGGGATTTCATTAGGTTTGTTGATGATCACACTCCTAGGTAGAAAATCAAGAGATTCGTTTGTAGGGATTGGTTCCTTAATAATATTGATAAAGCTAGGGCAAATACTTATCATCTTAAGATCCTCGTTTCCTTTACTAGATGATCCACCCTTATTTTAAAGAACATAAATAAACTTAGTAGTTTTATTAGGGGGAAAATTTGGAGTGGTTTTGACAGCGGCAAAAGCGGAACCCAAATTAGTAATAATGTCTTCTAACTTATCGATTCTAGCAGAACCTTGTTCTACCCTCTCATCTATTATGGGTCCCTTTTCTTTTAAAGTTTTAAAAGTGATTCCTACCTTAGATAAAATTTGTGTAATATGATTATGAATCTTTTTATCCAAATTCTCAATATGCTCAATGGTAGAAATTTTATTTTCAACAACATCTAATCTTTGCATAACATGTTCCAAGGTTAAAATTGTTTCATTAATAATGATAGGTGGTTATCCCACTAAATTTCCCCTAGCATTGAAAGCATTGAAAGGGGGGAGAACTCAAGAAATTTCCCCCGGTAATAGTATCAAGAATGAATCTATACCAAGTAGTAATGCCCACGTAAAAATTACGAAGAAGGATAGTAGTGGATTGCTTACAAATAGATCTTTTATGAGCATCACAAATTCTATACCAAGCGTCTTTTATATTCTCTTGCCCCTTTGCTTAAAATTTAGTACTTCATTTTCTGGGGTGCAAGAATCAAGAGAGGAACTAGCCATAATGATAAAGTGATTGAACGAACAAAAGGGCAAACGAAAAGGCGAACGGAAAGAAGGCAAATAAAAAGGCACATATATTTGTGATTTTCTGAAAATGTTATAGAAGTGGGGGAGATGAAAACGAGAGGCAAATGGCGAATAATGTAAGTGCAAGAGATGGACCTGCACAAACAAACAAATAGATGCACCCAACGCGAAAAAGGGGTTGTCAATCCCTTCGCGGTCACTTGCAAGGATGAGATCTGATAGAGATTGATATAAAAGATAAATAAAAGTGCAAAATAAGGTAAAGATAAATAAATTGCAACAAGGTATTTTTGTGTTTTTGGTTTTATAGATCTGAAAATAATATGATGGAAAATAGACCCGGGGGCCATAGGTTTCACTAGTGGCTTCTCTCTTGAAAGAACGCATACGGTGGGTAAACAAATTACCGTTGATCAATTGATAGAAAAGCGCATAGTTATGACGATATCCAAGGCAATGATCATGAATATAGGCATCACGTCCGTGACAAGTAGACCGACTCCTGCCTGCATCTACTACTATTACTCCACACATCGACCGCTATCCAGCATGCATCTAGTGTATTAAGTTAACAAGAACGGAGTAACGCCTTAAGCAAGATGACATGATGTAGAGGGATAGATCCAATCAATATGGTAAAAAACCCATCTTTTTATCCTTAGAAACAACAATACAAGTACGTGCCTCGCTACCCCTTCTATCACTAGGTGAGGACACCGCAAGATTTAACCCACTACAAAGCACCTCTCCCATTGCAAGAAAAATCAATCTAGTTGGCCAAACCAAATCAATTGATCGGAAAGAAATACAAAGCTATCTTAATCATGCATAAAAGAGTTTAGAGAAGACTCAAATAATATTCATAGATAATCTGATCATAAACCCACAATTCTTCGGATCTCAACAAACACAACACAAAAGAAGATTACATCGGATAAAACTCCAAGAACATCAAGGAGAACATTGTATTGAAGATCAAAGAGAGAGAAGAATCTATCTAGCTACTATCTATGGACCCGCAGGTTTGTGGTAAACTACTCACACATCATCGGAAGGGCAGCAAGGTTGATGAAGAACCCCTCCGTGATCGAATCCCCCTCCGGCGGAGTGCCGGAAAAGGCCCCTAGATGGGATCTCATGAGAACAGAAGCTTACAGCGGCGGAAAAGTATTTTTGGTGTCTCCTCTGGTGTACGGGGAATATTTGGGTATTTATGGAGCTGGAATTAGGGTTAGAGGTGCCACGAGGGGCCCACAAGCCTGGGTTGTGCCCCCCTAGGGCGCGCCTCCAGGGCTTGTGGCCCTCTCGTGGCTCTTATGGCCTCCTCCCGAAGCTTCCTAGGAGTCTTCTGATCCAAGAAAAATCCTCAAAAAGTTTCGTTCCATTTGGACTCCGTTTGGTATTGATTTTCTGTAAAAGACAAAAAACTAGGAAAAAACAGCAACTAGCACTTGGCACTAGGTTAATATGTTAGTCCCAAAAAATGATATAAAATAGCACCATAATGCATATAAAATATCCAAGATGGATAATATAATAGCATGGAACAATAAAAAATTATAGATACGTTGGAGACGTATTATCGATCACGTTGATCGAGTCATTGATCATAAAGCGGGGGCAACTCGGACAAGGTGAGGGGTCACTGGTGGATCACTAACCAACCTATACTAACTAGATAGGATAAACAGGTAAGGTACAAAAGCAGGTTACAAAAGCAGGCTATGCATCAGAATAGGAGCAATCAATTACAGTAGCAAAATCTAATGCAAGCATGAGAGAGAATGGAATGGGCGATATAGGAATGATCAAGGAGTTTTGCTTGCGTGGATGCTCTGTTGAGAAGGAAGGGTCGTCGTCGACGTACTCGATCATAGTGGCATTGGCAGCGGTCTCGGGGTCTACCAAAGAGAAGAGGGGGAAGAACCAATAAATATAAAGCAAACAAAGCATCACCAAGCATAACATGGCAATATGCTTTGTTAGGGGTGACCTAACGCAGTGCTACGTGATACAGACGAAGCGGGAATACATCTGGGAATGTTTTCCCAGCGTTTGGCATTTTTCGGACAGATTAATCTGAGGGGAAGGATCCATGTTTGCAGTGTTAGAGGCATGTGATAGATGAACGGATAGCATATTCGGATTCGTCACGTTTTTCTGAGCAATTTTCATATATAAATTATTTTCATACGAGTTATGGTTTATTTTCTATTAATTTTCAAAGTTTTATTAATATTGTGAATTTGTTTTAATTATTTAATTCGAATTTGCATAGTGCAATTTCTTTTTATACCCAGACTGAGCCAGCCACAGTCACTCAATGGTGGCCCTAGTCAATGCTGACTGTGCAGTGGTCAAAGCTGACACGTGGGCTAGCCGGGTTTATTATTAAACCTAAACAAAATTGCTAATTGGTTTAATTAACGGATGGGCCCCCCTGTCAGTGAACCAGAGGGGCTGTTAGTGGCTAACTAAGCCGCCACGTCAGCACATCACAGTGACTAACCGCCGGCGCTAAACAGGGGCGGTGGAGCTCGCCGGCTGGCCATTTCTGGCAACAGTTGGAGCTGTGGGTGGGCTCGGAAGACGTAGCGTGATGAGGCGGATCGGACGGTGGCCGTGGGGCTGCCAAAGGCGGTCTACAGGGGCGCCGGCGTCGAGTGGAGCAGCGTCGGGGTTCGGCCTCGCAGCGGGCGCGCGCACGGCTCGATCTGGCGCTTGCTGGTGCTGGCATTACGCGTTGGGGGGGGGTGTGGGGACGGGGACCTGAGCTGGAGGCGTCGAGAGCGTGCCCAGGGTGCGGGCAGAGCCATGGTGACGGTGCGGCGACCGCGAGCTGTGGTGGCTCCGGGCGCGGGGTGACAGCGGCCTACGGCGGCGTTCTGAGGCAGGGAGAAGGAGAGAGAGAGAGAGGAGCTCACAGGAAGGCCATGTGCAAGCTCGGGGATAGCGAGGAAGCAGCTGTGGCGGCGGATCGAAGCGGAGTCGAGCGGTGGCCGGAGGTTGATTAAGGGGGCGATGCAGGCGGGGTAGGGGCGCCGCACTCCAATTGGCGGCCGTGGGTGACGAAGTGGTCGACCACGAAGCTTCCGGACATCACCTTGGAGCTCGGGGAGGACGATGGCCGCGGCGATGGCAAGTCCATGGCGGCTGTGCTATCGGGTGGCGGCGGAAAAGGGGAAATTTTTGTTTATGCCACTATAGATTTTGCCAATTTTCCTTATGCCACTCTAGATTTTGACATTTCACTTTTGGCACTCTTAGTTTTTGACAATCATCACAATTGCCATTATGTGGCAAAAGCAAAATAAGTTTATTTCATTTTTGCCACTCTTAGCTTTTGACAATTATCACAATTGCCACTCTGATAATTTTGCTTTTGCCACGAGAATGGCAATTGTGATAATTATCAAAAACTAAGAGTGGCAAAAGTGAAATGTCAAAATCTAGAGTGGCATAAGAAAAATTGGCAAAATTTAGAGTGGCAAAAACAAAATTTTCCCGCGATCCCTAAACAAATTACTGTTGGGCAATTGATAGAAGATTGAATAATTATGGCGATATCCAAGGCAATGATCAATATATAGGGATAATGTCCAAGATTAGTAGACCGACTCCTGCCTGCATCTACTACTATTGCTCCACACATCGACCGCTATCCAGCATGCATCTAGTGTATTAAGTTCATGGAGAAACGGAGTAATGCAATAAGAATGATGACATGATGTAGATGAGATCTATTCATCTAGGAATAGCCCCCATCTTGTTATCCTTAATAGCAACGATACATGCGTGTCTTGCTGCCCCTTCTGTCACTGGGAAAGAACACCGCACGATCGAACCCATCACAAAGCACCTCTTCCCATGGTAAGAAAAATTGATCTAGTTGGCCTAACTAAACCAAAGATTCGAGGAAGAAATACGAGGCTATAAATAATCATGCATATAAGAGATCAAAAGAAGGCTCAAATAATATTCATGGATATAGATCTGATCAAAAACTCAAAGTTCATCGGATCCGAGCAAACACACCGCAAAAAAAGAGTTACATCAAATAGATCTCCAAGAGACCATTGTATTGAAAATCAAAAGAGAGAGAGAGGAAGCCATCTAGCTACTGCCTACGGACCCATAGGTCTATGATGAACTACTCACGCATCATCGGAGAGGCACCAATGAAGATGATGAACCCCTCCGTGATGGTGTCTATATTGGATCTCGTGGTTCTGGAACTTGCGACGGCTGGAATTGTGTTTCGTCGACTCCCCTAGGGTTTTTGGAATATTTGGTATTTATAGGGCAAAGAGGCAGTGCGGGAGGCCATGGAGGTGGGCACAACCCACCAGGGCGCGCCTGGGTTCCTGGGTGCGCCCTGGGGGGTTGTGCTCCCCTCGGGCCTCCCCTCTGGTACTTCTTTGGCCCATCTTGTGTCTTCTGGTCCAGAAAAATTCTCCAAAAAGTTTCACTGCATTTGGACTCCGTTTGGTACTGATATTCTGTGAAGTAAAAAACAAGCAAAAAACATCAACTGGCACTGGGCACTATGTCAATAGGTTAGTCCCAAAAAATGATATAAAGTTGCTATAAAATGATTGTAAAACATCCAAGAATGATAATATAACAGCATGGAACAAGCAAAAATTATAGATACGTTGGAGACGTATCAGCATCCCCAAGCTTAATTCCTACTCATCCTCGAGTAGGTAAATGATAAAAACAGAATTTTTAATGTGGAATGCTGCCTAACATGTTCATCACATATTCTTTTCTTTGTAGCATGGACATTTGGACTTTTATATGGTTCAAAGCAATAGTCTAGTTTTGACATGAAAATTTCAATACTCAAGCATATCAACAAGCAACCATGTCTTTCAAAATATCAACACTAAAGAAAGTTATCCCTAGCCCATCATGCTCAATCATTGATCCTTTCATGAAACACACTCGCATATTAGCTATACCCAATGCTCAAGTACGATCATAGTGCCCCTTAGTTGGTGGTTTATAAGAGAAGATGTAGACTCAAATAAAAATAAAATTGCATAAAGTAAGTAGATAGGCCCTTCGCAGAGGGAAGTAGGGATTTGTAGAGGTGCCAGAGCTCAAAGCTTAAATTGAGTGATATTTTTTTTGAGAGGCATACTTTTCCCGTCAACGAAAACGACCGAGTAATTGCCAACACTTTCCATGCTAGATATATCATAGGCGGTTCCCCAACAGAAAATAAAGTTTATTCCTTTTTCCACCTTTCTTTCACATTCCACGGCTAGCCATATCCACGGGTACCGTCCATACCAACAATTTCCAAGGAATTTATTATTTGACAACATAAAGTAAATTTCTTTTTCATTTCGGGACTGGGCATCCCTATTACCGTCGTACTCTCGTGCAATGACAAGTGAATAAACACTCATCTTGAGAATAACACATCTAGCATGAAAAATATTGGCCACCCCCTACCGTTTCATGAGCGGTACGGGCACACAAAAAGGAAATTTATTTTGAAAATTAGAGATAGCACATACAAATTTTCTTAGAACGGCATGGAAATACCGCATATAGGTAGGTGTGGTGTATTCATATGGCAAAACTGGGTTTAAGGATTTTGGATGCACAAATAGTATTACTACTTACTACAAGTGGAGGATAGCAAAAAGACTGAGAAGCAACCAACCAAGAAACGAAAAATCTCATAAGAGAGCAGTAAGCATAACTAACACTGAATAATGCACCACAAGTAGGACATAATTTCATTGCACAACTATTGACTTTCGTGCTTGCATAGGGAATCACAAACCTTAAGACCAATATTCTTACTAAAGCATAATTACTCACCAACATGACTCACGTATCACTATCATCATATCTCAAAACTATTACAAAGAATCAAGTTATTTTGTCCAATGATCTTCATGAAAGTTTTTATTATATCACTCTTGAATATCTATCACTTTGGGACTAGTTTCATATATTGCAATTGCTTTTGACAAGCTCAAACAAATCTAAGTGAAGAACATGAGCATAAATTTTTTTCGTCTCTCAAAATAATATAAGTGAAGCATGAGAGAATTTCTTCAAAAATTTACTAACTCTCAAATTAATCTAAGTGAAGCATGATATCATTTCTTCAAAAATATTAAAGCACACCGTGCTCAAAAAGATATAAGTGAAGCACTAGAGCAATTCCATAGCTCAAAAAAATTTAAGTGAAGCATAAAGAGCAATTCTAACAAATCATAGCATAATTTTGGCAATCTCAAATAGATGTGTCCAGAAGGATACTAGTGAAAAACTAAAAAGAAAAATAAGCAAAGACTCATATAATACAAGACTCTCCAAGGAAAACTCATGATATGTGACGAATAAAAATATAGCTCCAAGTAAAATACCGATGGTCCTTAGAAGAAAGAGGGGATGCCTTCCGGGGCATCCCCAAGCTTAGTTGCTTGGTCCTCCTTGTATATTAACTTGGGGTGCAATGGGGCATCCCCAAGCTTATGCTCTTTTCACTCCTTATTCCTTCATCCATCGTGATCTCACCCAGAACTTGAAAACTTCAATCACACAAAACTTAACAAAAGCTTCGTGAGATCCGTTAGTATAAGAAAACCAATCTTTACTTTAAGTACTGTAGAAGACCCATTCAAATTTTGTTATTGCATTATATCTACTGTATTCTAACTTTACCATGTCTTATACCCACGATACAATCCATAGATTCATCAAAATAAGCACACAATGCAAAGAAAACAGAATCTGTCAAAAACAGAACAGTCTGTAAAGATGCGAATTGTTCGCATACTTATTTAACTCCCAAAATTTGAAAAATTAGGAAAACCGAGGCAATTTGTATGTGAATCTTGCGTAAAAAACTCAGAATTTTTCGTCGCTTCTGTGAATTTCTAAAATTCTGTTACTGGACACAAAAGTTTCTGTTTTTCAACAGGATCAAATCAACTATCACCAAAGCTATCCCAAAGGCTTTACTTGACACAAACACTAATTAAAACATAAAAAATACAATCATAACAGAGGCATAATTGTGCAAATACTCAAGAACAGAAATAAAAAGGCATAAATAAATTTTATTCATTGGGTTGCCTCCCAACAAGCGCTATCGTTTTATGCCCCTAGCTAGGCATTGATAATTTTGAGGATGCTCGCATGAAAGACAAGAATTGAAACACGAACAGAGCATCATAATACATGTGACAAACACATTTAAGTCTAACATACTTCCGATGCATAGGGATTTTATAAGCAAACAAATTATCAAGATAAGAAATATCTAGCATATGCAAGGAAGAAGAAAGAAACAATAGCAATCTCAACATAATGAGAGGTAAATTAGTAACATAAAAATTTCTACAACCATATTTTCCTCTCTCATAATAATTACATGTAGGATCATAATCAAATTCAACAATATAGCTATCATATAAAATTTTCTTTTTCATGATCCACATGCATAAAAGTTTTATAATCTTCCAAGATAGTGGGATTAACATCAACTAAAGTCATGACCTCTCCAAGCCCACTTTTAATACTATCGCAAGCATATTCATCATGAGGTTTAAATAAATTTTCAAGATCATAAGGATCATTATCACCCCAATCATGATCATTGCAATAAGTAGTGCTCATAACAAAACAAGCATCCCCAAGCTTGGGGTTTTGCATATCACTAGCACAATTGACATTAATAGAATTTATAATAACATCATTGCAATCATGCTTTTCATTCAAGCACTGGTACAGCGAGGTGCTATACAAACGGTTTTTAACCCCTTTCCGCGACGGCGTTCTGAACCGTCGCCTAGTTAGTGACTGCTGTAGGATCGAAAGTAGGTCTAGAGGGGGGTGATTAGACTACTTGACCAAATAAAAATCTAGCCTTTTCCCAATTTTAAGTGTTGGCAGATTTTAGCAACTAGTACAAGTCAAGCAATCAACCTACACATGCAATTCTAAGAGTGTAGCAGCGGAAAGTAAAACATTGCATATGAAGGTAAAGGGAAGGGTTTGGAGAAGGCAAACGCAATGTAGACACGGAGATTTTTGGCGTGGTTCCGATAGGTGGTGTTATCGTACATCCATGCTGATGGAGACTTCAACCCATGAAGGGTAACGGTTGCGCGAGTCCACGAAGGGCTCCACCCACGAAGGGTCCACGAAGAAGCAACCTTGTCTATCCCACCATGGCCATCGCCCATGAAGGACTTGCCTCACTCAAGTAGATCTTCACAAAGTAGGCGATCTCCTTGCCCTTACAAACTTCTTGGTTCAACTCCACAATCTTGTCGGAGGCTCCCAAGTGACACCTAACCAATCTAGGAGACACCACTCTCCAAAAGGTAATAGACGGTGTGTTGATGATGAACTCCTTGCTCTTGTGCTTCAAATGATAGTCTCCCCAACACTCAACTATCTCTCACAGATTTGGATATGGTGGAAAGATGATTTGAGTGGAAAGCAACTTGGGGAAGGCTAGAGATCAAGATTCTTGTGGTAGGATTGGAATGTCTTGGTCTCAACACATGAGTAGGTGGTTCTCTCTCAGAAAATGTGTAGTGGAAGTGTAGGCACGTTCTGATGGCTCTCTCTTGAATGGAGATGGGGGTGGAGGGGTATATATAGCCTCCACACAAAATCCAACCGTTACACACATTTGACCCAACTCGATTAGACCGAATAGAAGAACTCAGTGAGACCGATTCAGTTCAAAATGTGAACGTTAGGAATCTCGGTGGGACCGACTGGAACAACTCGGTGGGACCGATGTGCAAGGGCTAGGGCAAAACCTCATCTCGGTGTGACTGATTGCTTGAACTCGGTGAGACCGATTTCAGCAATGAGCAAACAGAGAGTTGGTCAAGCAAACTTGGTGGGACCGATTGCTCATTTCGGTGAGACCAAAATGTTACAAAGGGAAATAGAGAGTTTGCAGGGCCATCTCGGTGAGACCGAGATCCGTATCGGTGTGCCCGAATTGTCTAGGGTTTCTGGCAATGGCTATGTCAACTGAACTCGGTGGCGCCGAATAGATCAAATCGGTGGGGCCGAGTTTGACTTTAGGTTTTGGACATATGTGGAAATGAGAAAGTGGCTGAGGGTTTTGGAGCAATATCACTAAGTATTTTGAGCAAGTAGACCATTAAGCAACACCTCATCCCCTTTTAATAGTATTGGCTTTCCTATGGACTCAATGTGATCTTGGATCACTAAAATAGAAATGAAGAGTCTTAGCTTTTGCCAATCTTTGTCCTTAGCATTTTGAGGGGTCCACATGTCTAGTCCATGCCGTGCCAATTATTGAACTTTCTGAAATATTTAACTTGAATGGATATTAGTTCAATGAGCTATATGTTGTTATGAATTACCAAAACCACCCGGGGATTAGTTGCACTTTCAATCTCCCCCTTTTTGGTAATTGATGACAACATATAGATCAAAGCTTCGACAAATGATAATATGAATGAAATACATCATCGCTTTGAGAAGTATGTGATAAGCAAGAGCTCCCCCTAAATTTGTGCACTATTTAAAATTTGCGTTTGAATGCAAATGCACAATCGATTAGGATCATGGGTCACTCTTCCATGTCACATACATCTTGGTGGAGCGCTCAAAATGATAAGAGTTAAATAACATGCACTCATCACCAAGGGTAAACATGATTGATCATACACAAATATCATAGATATCATCATGCAAGCACACATTAAGGCATAGTGTGATCAAACACATGATCACATAAGTATCTCACGAGCATAACACACATAGTAGCATAGGAATCAAACAAGCAAATGACCAAAGTAGCAAGAGAGGCAGATAAAACCAACAAAAGGCAAAACACACTCTCTCTCGAAGCCTAATGATCTATACATTTTCTCCCCCTTTGGCAACAAGTTACCAAAAAGCTTGAAAATGCATAGTGCTATGCGGCTCTCTAGGCACGATCTCCGGGAGCTTCTGAAGGGGTCTCCTGACTTGTCGCTCTGGTGTGCGTAGATGGCGTGGAGATAAGAGCATCTGCAAATGCTTCGGCTAAGGTCTGTGGAGCTGGAGGAGTTGAAACTGGAGGTGCAATCATGGCAGTTGCTGCAGGTGCTGAAATAGAAGTCCTGGTGTCACTAACAACTGGCACTGCTGAAGACCTTTGTGCCCTTGGCACTCTCTGAAAAGTATTTGTGGTAGGTCTGTCATTCCCGTCCTCAACTTTTTCCTGGAGCTTCTCCACAGTTTTCTGTATCTCTGTGACCTTCACATCTAGATCATGAAATTTAGTCTCAATGATCCTCTCAAGACTCTCTTGATTTTGAGTCAGGGTGGCCAAGCCCTTCTCAATTCTCACAGTAGCCTCAAGCAGACAACTGAGTTGATCCTGCTTGGTCTTGAGCATCACAGTAGAAGCATCTGGTGCACTGGCTGCCTTTGTTGCTTTTGCAGCTTTTGCTCTCTCTCTCTCTTCTCCTGGGATTCAACTGAAGTAGGATGTGATGCATCCATGACAACCTCGTTGTCCTCAAATTCTGGCCTCAGGGGAAGATGCTCTTTGTCTAGAAGATATGTCCCTGTTCCCATCTTGGAATTGATCAACATCTGTATGTGAGGGGCATATCCACATGATCTCTTCTGATCAGCTGTAGTTCTCTTCACTGTTTCAACAATTAAGCTCATCACCTTGAACTTCTGAGGTACATCAAACATATGGAGCAAGTTGATGGAGTGACCACGGATCATCCTATGATCTCCTGACTTGGGCAAAAGAGTGTGCCTCAATATAGTGTTGATTGTTGTCAGACCAGCAAGCAGGAAGTAGATAGATCCAAGCTTGTGAGTCTCCAGGGCATCATCAGGAATTTCCTTGTACATATTTGCCATGGAGTTGTGATCCTTCCTAGGCTTAGCATACACATCTGTGTCATCCTCCTCTTCCTTTGGGGCATTGATCAACTCGGCCCACTCAGAGATTGTAGATTGATACCTTGTACCTTCAGTTATCCAGACAATCTTTCCATCTGGGTAGAAGTGAGCAGTGGAATAGAATTGCATGATCTTCTCATCATTCCACTTGGTCAACTTCTGACCAACAAACTTGTCCACTTCATTCATCCTGAAGCTCTCATGTACACCTGGGAAGTAGTCCTCATTGTCATCAATGTAATCCCAGTCAACCCATCTCATGTCACACACAATGGGCTTCTTGTCCAACAAGACTGTCTCATAGAAATCCTGTTGTTCCTTGGTGTGGAAATGATAGTCTACAGCAGTTATCCTTCTGGTGGCATAGGGATCAGTCTGTCTCCACAGTCTCAGACCTGCATCCTTTCTCAGCTTCATATTCTCTACCACGGGATGATCATCACTATGATATGGAATCTTGGGCTTCAGTTTTCTGAGCACTTGTTGCTCTTCATCTTCTCGAACGTCAGGCACTGGGGCCTTGTTCTGCTCAGCAGCAGATATGTTCCTCGTTGATCTCTTGGGTGTAGATGGTTTTGGAGCTTGAACTTGAGCTGAAGGCTTGGGGGCAGACTTGGGCTTAGATGGAGCAGCCCCAGTCCTTATGGCATCCCCCATAAGCTTCTTAGTCTTTGCAGGAGGTGCAGCAGGCTCTTCCTCCTCCTCATAGATGGTTTTCCAATGACTCTGGCAATAGTCTTCTTGACTCTCTCCTTCCTCTTCTTTCCTCCAGCAGCCTCTTCCTTCTCTTCTCCAGCACCACTTGCTGGTTGTGCTTGCTCTTGAGTTGAGGCTCTGGCTTTTGACATAGGTTTCCTCTTAGTAGGAGCCTTCTTCTGCATTCCAGGCTTGGTTGCAGCAGCAGCATACTCCTTTTTGAGTACCTTCTTCTTGGAGGTCACCTCCTCCTCAATGACAAAATCCTCATCCTCAGATTCTGAAGTTCACACCGAGATGAGGTTTTGCCCTAGCCCTTGCACATCGGTCCCACCGAGTTGTTCTAGTCGGTCCCACCGAGATTCCTAATGTTCACATTTTGAACTGAATCAGTCTCACCGAGTTCTTCTATTCGGTCTGACCGAGTTGGGTCAAATGTGTGTAATGGTTGGATTTTGTGTGGAGGCTATATATACCCCTCCACCCCCATCTCCATTCAAGAGAGAGCCATCAGAACGCGCCTACACTTCCACTACACATTTTCTGAGAGAGAACCACCTACTCATGTGTTGAGACCAAGACATTCCAATCCTACCACAAGAATCTTGATCTCTAGCCTTCCCCAAGTTGCTTTCCACTCAAATCATCTTTCCACCATATCCAAATCTGTGATAGAGAGAGTTGAGTGTTGGGGAGACTATCATTTGAAGCACAAGAGCAAGGAGTTCATCATCAACACACCGTCTATTACCTTTTGGAGAGTGGTGTCTCCTAGATTGGTTAGGTGTCACTTGGGAGCCTCCGACAAGATTGTGGAGTTGAACCAAGAAGTTTGTAAGGGCAAGGAGATCGCCTACTTCGTGAAGATCTACTCGAGTGAGGCAAGTCCTTCGTGGGCGATGGCCATGGTGGGATATACAAGGTTGCTTCTTCGTGGACCCTTCGTGGGTGGAGCCCTCCGTGGACTCGCGCAACCGTTACCCTTCGTGGGTTGAAGTCTCCATCAACGTGGATGTACGATAGCACCACCTATCGGAACCACGCCAAAAATCTCCGTGTCTACATTGCGTTTGCCTTATCCAAACCCTTCCCTTTACCTTCAGATGCAATGTTTTACTTTCCGTTGCTACACTCTTAGAATTGCATGTGTAGGTTGATTGCTTGACTTGTACTAGTTGCTAAAATCTGCCAACACTTAAAATTGGGAAAAGGCTAGATTTTTATTTGGTCAAGTAGTCTAATCACCCCCTCTAGACCTACTTTTGATCCTTCAAGTGGTATCAGAGCGTTTGCAGGGCCATCTCGGTGAGACCGAGATCCGTATCGGTGTGATCGAATTGTCTATGGTTTCTGGCAGTGGCTATGTCAATTGAACTCGGTGGCGCCCGATAGATCAAATCGGTGGGGCCGAGTTTGACTTTAGGTTTTGGACATATGTGAAAATGAGAAAGTGGCTAAGGGTTTTGGAGCAATATCACTAAGCATTTTGAGCAAGTAGACCATTAAGCAACACCTCATCCCCTTTTAATAGTATTGGCTTTCCTATGGACTCAATGTGATCTTGGATCACTAAAGTAGAAATGAAGAGTCTTAGCTTTTGCAAATCTTTGTCCTTAGCATTTTGAGGGGTCCACATCTCTAGTCCATGCCATGCCAATCATTGAACTTTCTGAAATATTTAACTTGAAGGGATATTAGTTCAATGAGCTATATGTTGTTATGAATTACCAAAACCACCCGGGGATTAGTTGCACTTTCAACTGCGATAGGGGGGGGGGGGGTCCTTCCCACACGACCCAGAAACCGTCGGGGATATGCCCTCCTGGCACACACGCTCAGCAAAATGAGGTCGTGTGCGACCGACGAGCGATCAAATACGGTTATACGTACAATTGTGCTAAAAAATAAAATTATACAGGCCAAATCATTTCCGGTCATCAGTACATCTCACACAGCCAGTCCCCGCTAAACGTTTCCGTTCGTATGTACATTCCACATAGTCAATCCAAGGAATACGTTTCCGTTAGTATGTACATCGCACACAGTTAATCCAAGAAGTACGTTTTCGTTCGTATATACATCCCACAAAGTCACTCCAAGGAAAACGTTTCCGTTCGCAGGTACATCACACACAATTTTTCCCATTAAATTGTTTGTGATAGCGTTGCCATTGCACACGATATTAACAATTTTATCATTTGCGTTATTGAATGCATCACACATGGTGTGTAGAAGAAACTGTGTGGCAAAGGCTGTCCATCACACACACTTTTTATGTGGTAAACGTTTGCGCAAGGTGGCCTAACGCAAACAGTTTTCAAGAGGATGTCATGTGTGATTGTTCATTGATCCAACACGGTTTATTCCTAGAAACTGTGTGCGTTGCCTGAGGTCATCGCCCACGGTGTTTTCTCAATAACCGTTTGCAATAGAAAAACTCAATTAGCAGGCTAATTGGCCATTAGCAGGCTAATTGCCCTATTATTAATAATCCATTTATTAATCTAATTGGCATTTCATATTAAGCACACAATGTATTTCATTTCCATATTAAGGAAGCAGGATTTCATAATTGAAATACATCAGAGTACAACAACATATAGCTTCAGCACTCAGCTACCCCATTACACATCTGCACCAGCACCAAGTTTCACATGCAACATCTAGAACCATTCGAAATTAGCATCATAGACGGTACTGCTACTTCTTGAGCTTGCGTTGGTTTTTCCCTTGAAGAGGAAAGGGTGATGCAGTAAAGTAGAGATAAGTATTTCCCTTAGTTTGAGAACCAAGGAATCAGTCCAGTAGGAGACAACGCACAAATCACCGAATACCTGCACAAACAATCAAACAACTTGCACCCAACGCGATAAAGGGGTTGTCAATCCCTTCACGGTTACTTGCAAAACTGAGATCTGATAGATATAGATGAAACTAAATAAAAGATAAAGTAAATATTTTTGGTATTTTTGGTTTATAGATCGGAAAGTAAAAGATTGCAAAATAGTAGATCGAAAACTTATATGATGGAAAATAGTAGATCGGAAACTTATATGATGGAAAATAGACCCGGGGGGCATAGGTTTCACTACAGGCTTCTCTCAAGATAGCAAATAATACGGTGGGTGAACAAATTACTACCGAGCAATTGATAGAAAAGCGCAAAGTTATGACAATATCTAAGGCAATGATCATGAATATACGCATCATGTCCGTGTCAAGTAGACCGAAACGATTCTGCATCTACTACTATTACTCTACACATCGACCGACTCCTGCCTGCATCTAGAGTATTAAGTTCATGAAGAACAGAGTAACGCATTAAGTAAGATGACATGATGTAGAGGAATAAACTCAAGCAATATGATGTAAACCCCATCTTTTTATCCTCGATGGCAACAATACAATACGTGCCTTGCTGCCCCTACTGTCACTGGGAAAGGACACCGCAAGATTGAACCCAAAGCTAAGCACTTCTCCCATTGCAAGAAAAACCAATCTAGTTGGCCAAACCAAACCGATAGTTTGAAGAGAATTGCAAAGATATCAAATCATGCATAAAAGAATTCAGAGAAGATTCAAATAATATTCATAGATAATCTGATCATAAATCCACAATTCATCGGATCTCGGCAAACACACCGTAAAAAAGTATTACATCGAATAGATCTTCAAGAACATTGAGGAGAACATCGTATTGAGAATCAAAGAGAGAGAAGAAGCCATCTAGCTACTAGCTATGGACCCGTAGGTCTGAGATAAACTACTCACGCTTCATCGGAAGGGCAATAGGGTTGATGTAGAAGCCCTCCATGATCGAATCCCCCTCCGGCAGGGTGCCGAAAAAGGTCCCTAGATGGGATCTCACGGGTACAGAAGGTTGCGGTGGTGGAAAAGTGTTTTTGTGGATGCTTCTGGTGGTTTGGGAATATATGTGAATATATAGGCGAAAGAATTAGGTCAGGAGGGTCACGGGGGGCCCACAAGACAGGGGGCGCGCCCTACCCCCTAGGCACGCCCTCCACCCTTGTGGCCGCCTCGTGGCTCCTCCGACTTCATCTCCAAGTCTCCTGGGTGTCTTCTGGTCCAAGAAAAATCATCGCGAAGATTTTATTCCGTTTGGACTCCGTTTGGTATTCCTTCTCCACGAAGCTAAAAAACAAGGAAAAAACAGAAACTGGCACTGGGCTCTAGGTTAATAGGTTAGTCCAGAAAATAATATAAAATAGCATATTAATGCATATAAAACATCCAAAACAGATAATATAATAGCATGGAACAATAAAAAATTATAGATACGTTGGAGACGTATCAAGCATCCCCAAGCTTAATTCCTACTCGTCCTCGAGTAGGTAAATGATAAAAACAGAATTTTTGATGTGGAATGCTACCTAACATATTTATCCATGTAATTTTCTTTATTGTGGCATGAATGTTCAGATCCATAAGATTCAAAACAAAATTTTAATATTGACATAAAAACAATAATACTTCAAGCATACTAACAAGGCAATTATGTCTTCTCAAAATAACATGGCTAAAGAAAGCTTATCCCAACAAAATCATATAGTCTGGCTATGCTCCATCTTCATCACACAAAATATTCAAATCATGCACAACCCCGATGACAAGCCAAGCAATTGTTTCATACTTTTGATGTTCTCAAACTTTTTCAACTTTCACGCAATACATGAGTGTGAGCCATGGACATAGCACTATAGGTGGAATAGAATATGGTGGTTGTGGAGAAAACAAAAAGAAGGAGATAGTCTCACATCAACTAGGCGTATCAACGGGGTATGGAGATGCCCATCAATAGATATCAATGTGAGTGAGTAGGGATTGCCATGCAACGGATGCACTAGAGCTATAAGTTTATGAAAGCTCAAAAGAAAACTAAGTAGGTGTGCATCCAACTCGCTTGCTCACGAAGACCTAGGGTAATTTGAGGAAGCCCATCATTGGAATATACAAGCCAAGTTCTATAATGAAAAATTCCCACTAGTATATGAAAGTGACAACATAGGAGACTATCTATCATGAAGATCATGGTGCTACTTTGAAGCACAAGTGTGGTAAAAGGATAGTAACATTGTCCCTTCTCTCTTTTCTCTCATTTTTTTTATTTGGGCCTTCTCATTTTTTTGGCCTCTTTTTTTTCGTCCGGAGTCTCATCCCGACTTGTGGGGGAATCATAGTCTCCATCATCCTTTCCTCACATGGGACAATGCTCTAATAATGAAGATCATCATACTTTTATTTACTTACAACTCAAAAATTACAACTCGATTCTTAGAACAAAATATGACTCTATATGAATGCCTCCGGCGGTGTACCGGGATGTGCAATGAATCAAGAGTGACATGTATGAAAGAATTTTGAATGGTGGCTTTGCCACAAATACGATGTCAACTACATGATCATGCAAAGCAATATGACAATGATGAAGCGTGTCATAATAAACGGAACGGTGGAAAGTTGCATGGCAATATATGTCGGAATAGCTATGGAAATGCCATCATAGGTAGGTATGGTGGCTGTTTTGAGGAAGGTATATGGTGGGTGTATGGTACCGGCGAAAGTTGCGCGGCACTAGAGAGGCTAGCAATGGTGGAAGGGTGAGAGTGCGTATAATCCATGGACTCAACATTAGTCATAAATAACTCACATACTTATTGCAAAAATCTATTAGTTATCAAAACAAAGTACTACGCACATGCTCCTAGGGGGATAGATTGGTAGGAAAAGACCATCGCTCGTCCCCGGCCGCCACTCATAAGGAAGACAATTAATAAATAAATCATGCTCCGACTTCATCACATAACGGTTCACCATACGTGCATGCTACGGGAATCACAAACTTTAACACAAGTATTTCTCAAATTCACGATTACTCACTAGAATGACTCTAATATTACCATCTCTATATCTCAAAACAATCATAAGGAATCAAACTTCTCATAGTATTCAATGCACTTTATATGAAAGTTTTTATTATATCCCTCTTGGATGTCTATCATATTAGGACTAAATTCATAACCAAAGAAAATTACCATGCTGTTTAAAGACTCTCCAAATAATATAAGTGAAGCATGAGAGTTCAACAATTTCTATAAAATAAAACCACCACCGTGCTCTAAAAAGATATAAGTGAAGCAATAGAGCAAAATTGCCTAGCTCAAAAGATATAAGTGAAGCACATAGAGTATTCTAATAAATCAGGATTCATGCGTGTCCCCCTCAAAAGGTGTGTACAGCAAGAACAATTGTGGCAAACTAAAAAGCAAAGACTCAAATCATACAAGACGCTCCAAGCAAAACACATATCATGTGGTGAATAAAAATACAGCCTCAAGTAAAGTTACCGATAGACGAAGACGAAAGAGGGGATGCCTTCCGGGGCATCCCCAAGCTTAGGCTCTTGGTTGTCCTTGAATATTACCTTGGGGTGCCTTGGGCATCCCCAAGCTTAGGCTCTTGCCACTCCTTATTCCATAGTCCATCAAATCCTTACACAAAACTTGAAAACTTCACAACACAAAACTCAATAGAAAATCTCATAAGCTCCGTTAGTATAAGAAAATAAATCACCACTTTTGGTACTGTTGTGAACTCATTCTTTATTTATATTGGTGTAATATCTACTGTATTCCAACTTCTTCATGGTTCATACCCCCCGATACTACCCATAGATTCATCAAAATAAGCAAACAACACAAAGAAAACAGAATCTGTCAAAAACAGAACAGTCTGCGAAGATCCGAATTGTTCTAATACTTATGTAACTACAAAAATTCTGAAAAATTAGGACAACAGAGTAAATTCGTATATAAATCTTGTGTAAAAAATTCACTGGTTGTACACGTTCCAGTGAATCTAAAAATTTCTGTGACTGGGCACAAAAGTTTCTGTTTTTCAGCAAGATCAAATCGACTATCACTGTAAGCCATCCCAAAGGTCTTACTTGGCACAAACACTAATTAAAACAGAAAACCACATATTTTTTTTTGCGGGCTAGATGAATTATTCAAAGCAAAACAGGAACAAAAATGCAAAAACAAAAATAAAATTGGGTTGCCTCCCAACAAGCGCTATTGTTTAACGCCCTTAGCTAGGCATAAAAACATGAATAGATCTAGGTATTGTCATCTTCTCCCTTTTGGTAGTAAAGAGAGAATTTCTTATCCAGAGTGCTTATCTTTCTATTTTGTGTAAGTACACGGCCATTAATGGTGGAATAAAGATTAAGCACACTTTGAAAATTTGCATCTAAACTAGCCTTCATCTCTTTGATTATTTCATTTTGATAAAAGCACATAAGAGTAGTTGATTCAACATTTTCACCTTTGGAGTGCCCAAATATAGTTTTCATCTTTTCATAAGTATCGATGGCATCCCCTTCAAGAAAACCATTTTCAAATATAGAATCCAAAAATTTCTTAAAATAAGGGGGTAAACAAACATAAAAGCTTTTCAAGTATATCTCAATATGATATTGGGGCACATAGCTAGCTCGGATCCTCAACAGCCTATCCCAAGCATCTTTCAAAGATTCATCAAGCAGATAACAAAAAATTACGGGGTCATCTTCATCAAAATTGCTAAAATTCTCATTAACAACCCCGGTAGGTCTTTCCGTAGCATCATTATTTATGAGCTTGGAGAGGATAGAGGGGTTATCTAAAGAATTAAAACTCGGGAGAAAACCCTTAACCCTTTTTGATTCGGCCATAACGATAGAAAGGCGAACTTAAGCAAACAAGAGGGCAGCGAGAGAAAAGACAAACAAGGAAGATGAACAGAAGAAAGGAGAATAAAAAGGCAAATCTTTTCAAAAACCATTTTAGAAGTGGGGGAGAGGAAAACAAGAGGCAAATGGCGAATAATGTCATGCAAGAGATGAGAGTTTATGATGGGTACTTGGTATGTCTTGACTTGGCATATATCTCCCCGGTAATGGCGCCAGAAATTCTTCCTGCTACTTCTTGAGCTTGCGTTGGTTTTTCCCTTGAAGAGGAAAGGGTGATGCAGTAAAGTAGAGATAAGTATTTCCCTTAGTTTGAGAACCAAGGTGTCAGTCCAGTAGGAGACAACGCACAAATCACCGAATACCTGCACAAACAATCAAACAACTTGCACCCAACGCGATAAAGGGGTTGTCAATCCCTTCACGGTTACTTGCAAAACTGAGATCTGATAGATATAGATGAAACTAAATAAAAGATAAAGTAAATATTTTTGGTATTTTTGGTTTATAGATCGGAAAGTAAAAGATTGCAAAATAGTAGATCGAAAACTTATATGATGGAAAATAGTAGATCGGAAACTTATATGATGGAAAATAGACCCGGGGGCCATAGGTTTCACTAGAGGCTTTTCTCAAGATAGCAAATAATACGGTGGGTGAACAAATTACTGCCGAGCAATTGATAGAAAAGCGCAAAGTTACGACAATATCTAAGGCAATGATCATGAATATAGGCATCACGTCCGTGTCAAGTAGACCGAAACAATTCTGCATCTACTACTATTACTTCACACATCGACCGACTCCTGCCTGCATCTAGAGTATTAAGTTCATGAAGAACAGAGTAACGCATTAAGTAAGATGACATGATGTAGAGGAATAAACTCAAGCAATATGATTTAAACCCCATCTTTTTATCCTCGATGGCAACAATACAATACGTGCCTTGCTGCCCCTACTGTCACTGGGAAAGGACACCGCAAGATTGAACCCAAAGCTAAGCACTTCTCCCATTGCAAGAAAAACCAATCTAGTTGGCCAAACCAAACCGATAGTTTGAAGAGAATTGCAAAGATATCAAATCATGCATAAAAGAATTCAGAGAAGATTCAAATAATATTCATAGATAATCTGATCATAAATCCACAATTTATCGGATCTCGGCAAACACACCGTAAAAAAGTATTACATCGAATAGATCTTCAAGAACATTGAGGAGAACATCGTATTGAGGATCAAAGAGAGAGAAGAAGCCATCTAGCTACTAGCTATGGACCCGTAGGTCTGAGATAAACTACTCACGCTTCATCGGAAGGGCAATAGGGTTGATGTAGAAGCCCTCCATGATCGAATCCCCCTCCGGCAGGGTGCCGAAAAAGGTCCCTAGATGGGATCTCACGGGTACAGAAGGTTGCGGTGGTGGAAAAGTGTTTTTGTGGATGCTTCTGGTGGTTTGGGAATATATGTGAATATATAGGCGAAAGAATTAGGTCAGGAGGGTCACGGGGGGCCCACAAGACAGGGGGCGCGCCCTACCCCCTAGGCACGCCCTCCACCCTTGTGGCCGCCTCGTGGCTCCTCCGACTTCATCTCCAAGTCTCCTGGGTGTCTTCTGGTCCAAGAAAAATCATCGCGAAGATTTTATTCCGTTTGGACTCCGTTTGGTATTCCTTCTCCACGAAGCTAAAAAACAAGGAAAAAACAGAAACTGGCACTGGGCTCTAGGTTAATAGGTTAGTCCAGAAAATAATATAAAATAGCATATTAATGCATATAAAACATCCAAAACAGATAATATAATAGCATGGAACAATAAAAAATTATAGATACGTTGGAGACGTATCAGGTACATAGACAGATGCATCTCATCTAGAAAACTGCTGAAGCGGAAGGCGAATATTGAGCCTTCATTGATATTGAAGGTCTTTGCAACTTTATGCCAGTGCCTGTGGATGATTGACCGTCCATCCTTCGTCCTCTTCAGGAACACTTCAATATTGAACCGTGGGTGTTGTATGAAAACCTTCCTTGCCTCCTGACCACAGAGGTGGTTTGAGAGGTAATCATCAGTGAACTGCCTTGGAAAGGCCTGAAAACAAGGATGTGCATAAATATCTTCTCTATATTGGAAATGGGGCAAAGGAATAAAAAAGGCAAGGTATAATAGTTAGTACCATCTTGTAGTGAACTGATGTCTTCTTCATTGTGCAGACAAAGATCTTATTGTTTTTTGTCGCTAATTTCCTTATCCTAACAATCTTTCTGAGTTTCTTGACTTGACTGATATTCTTGGACAATTCATTTCCCCATATGCAAAAAGGGTCGAACAGTGGGTCAAAACCTCTGACAGCAGGACCTATATGTGCAAGACCAAATTGTTAAAAACCTAAATATTAGAATGGTTCCTGCAATTGCACAATAATGTGCTATTAGACAAAGGACCATGCATGTGCAAACCTTGATTGTAAACCTCAGTGCTTCCCATTGTTTCCCTGCAACACATATAAGGTAGTTAGTCATCAGGTTAAGTGAGGGTTCGCATGCTATCAGTAAAATATGTTGATGAAAAATAAGCACATTGCAGATTCATCAGATTAATTCAAGCCACATGGAAAACCCATTTATCCAAACCAAGCATGATTAAGAACTAGGAAATATAGCAGTTGTATATGTTTCTCATGTATTAAGTGCAGCCAAATCAATTTATTCCTCACATGCACAACAGTACAAAATTCTACCCACGACAATTGGACATCGCATTGCAGAATTGAACCAAGCAGTTAACTAAACACCACAACAAATGAACCAAACATTAACTGAGCACCACATTGCACAATATAACATACTCCTAATAGAAGATCAGATAGTTAACCAAACCAAGCATGCTTAACAACTTGGAAATATAGCAATTTTATTTGTTTCTCATGTATTTAGTACAGCCAAATTCGATTTATTTCTCACATGGTATACAATAACAGAATGCACCCACAACAACTGAACATCGCATTGCATAATTGAACCAAAAAGTTAACTAAACACCACAACAAATGAACCAAACGTTAACTGAGCACCACATTGCACAATATAACATACTCCTAATAGAAGATCAGACAGTGAACCAAACCAAGCATGCTTACAACTTGGAAATATAGCAATTGTATTTGTTTCTCATGTATTTAGTACAACCAAATTCGATTTATTTCTCACATGGTATACAATAACAGAATGCACCCACAACAACTGAACATCGCATTGCAGAATTGAACCAAACAGTTAAACAAACACCACAACAAATGAACCAAATGTTAACTGAGCACCACATTGCACAATGTATAACATACTAGAAGATCAGACAGTTAACCAAACCAAGCATGCTTGACAACTTGGAAATATAGCAATTGTATTTGTTTCTCATGTATTTTGTAAAGATAAATTCGATTTATTTCTCACATGGAAGACAATAGAAAATTGCAGCCTAAAGAATTGAACATCACATTTACAGAATTGAACCAAACAGTTAACTGAAGATGATAACTAATTAACCAAACAATTAATAAGTGAGCACGACATATAGAACATATACACTAGAGCAACAGATTGCATGGTAAAATTAGATATCACAATTCACTAGAATTTGTTAAGGAAAGGCAGGAGCAGCACATGCAACGGGTAAACCGAGCATGCTTAACCGGCGTAGCTAGCAAACGGAACATGGGTCCTTATAGTGAGCTAATAAGACAAGCTACTCCTCATCGCCGGAGATATCGATGATGATTGGCTCCTTGGACATGGAAGAGGGTGAGACCTCCATATCGTGGGTGCCCTTGTTGTAGTGGTGAGTTGCTTGAGCCGCTCCGGGCACCAACCTGCTGGCTCTCGAGTCGAGGTAAGCACATGCACGCTGAGAAAACACCTCATAGTCTTCGTTGAAGGCACCAAGGGTGGCCTCGAGAAAATGCCATGAACTGTCGTTTAAAACAGCCAACCGCGTCGTGGCATCGGCGTGCGAGGCGTCGACGGTGGCCTCGACGGCGAGGTGCTCCTCCAAGATCTGGGGGTCGGCAGGAATGGCAGCCATCGTGACCTCATCCGCGCGTGCGGCCGCGATTTGCTTCTCCGCTGCCAAATGCTCCTTGAGCTCCTGGCTATACTGTGTGCACCATGGCTTAGGGCGGCGCTTATTTGGTGGAGTGGTCGGTGATTTGGGTGGAGGTGTCACGCCGACGGTCGAGGCATGTGGGATATGGAAGGAGGAGGAGGATGGGGGTCGGGTGTGGATTACCTGCCTGGATAGACGAGGCCGAGCAGCGTGAAGGAAGGTCGCCGGCGAGGAGGCGGCGCTGCAAGCAAGGAGTGAAGGTTTCAACTTGGAAAGGAAGGCGGAAACACATGAAATGTGGCTTTTGGTAAGGGGGAGGGGGTGGGGAGATAGATATTTTGGCGGAAGCCGAAAATTTTGAATCGGTGAAGCGAAAAAACTGGCGCGCAAAGTGTCATCAGACACGGTCCCTTATTCAGCACTGTGTACGATATGTGAACATCACAAACGATTCATATAGCTTAACCCGTGTGTGATGAGTTTGAACGTGCAAATTTTGGTTCGAATTTCCCTGGTTACAGTGATCATCCACGTCATTGCATAATTTGGGTACACAAAGGAGACTACAGCACACCCACATTTCTTAATCGAGCAAGTTCAGCAGTTAAACAGAGCTAGCTGACCTAAACATTACTCTAACAAATTAAAGACCGGCGCTCTTAATTAGACAAAACAAAGAGTACTACTACGGCTGGTGCTCATCGATCTCCGCCGCCTCCTCCATGTCCAGCTCGCGCCCGACGGTCTCCTGAGGAAGGGGCTCCATGGCATCCATCGCACCATACTCGGCAAGCATCTCGCCATCCGCGTCCGCCATCTCTTTGGAAAACGCCGCCATGAGCTGGGCGTGGGCGGCCGTGATCTGGGCTTGGACAGGCTCCGTCGTGGCAAGGTATGCGGCGGAGGAACGGACGGCTGCTCGAACGCTCTCGGCGATTGCCAACTCTTCGGCCGTGGATTGCCGACCGTTGTCGGAGAAGCTTCGTTCGATTTTTGTGGTGACCGCCACGAGCTGGGTGTGGGCGGACTCGACATGGTCATGGGCGTCCTCTATCAGGGCTAAGGCCGCCCTGCGGAACGGACAGCTGCTGTGCCGCTTTCGCCAGTTGCTATCCCCGAGGCAGATGTTGCTGCCGCCACCTGAGAAGCAACAGCGGCTGTTTGGGCTGCCTTGGCCGCCCGGTCGCAGATTGCGGCCGCGCTCATGCACCTTGTTAGCACGCACATGGTGGCTGCGGCCGCTCTCTCGCCGGAGTGGCCCACCGAAGTTGCCCTCATGACGCGGGTCCACGTCCCCATCTTTCACCGGCGACGATTGAACAGTGAAATGATATTTGGGGAGCGAGCTAGTGTGCTTGACACGCCGGCTGTGGACTGTAGCCGACGCACCTTCTCACGTAAGCCATAGGTACTATACTCCTACGGTGCTCCAAGATATTTTGTACTGCATGTCACACGGTTGGTGATAATAAACTATGTGTGATCTACTTGATTTTTCATCTTGATTTGAATTACATAATGGGGTCACAGTGGCAATGGAGGTTGTTTGAATTGCTAGAACTTTTATCTGCAGTGAACATGCAACTATATGTGTGTCGTAATATTTTTGGAATTATTCAGGGTTCGTTTGGACATTTTATACATTAACTTGGGTTTCTAGCCATTTCAGGTGCACAATTCAAAATTAAACTACATGCACATGCTCCGGTGCACCAACATGGGTTGTAAAATCATATATGTGTCCATGGGTTTATGCTTATGTCCCATGCAAGAAATGGGGATGAATTTCGAACACCACGGCACCGTGGCTCTCTGGCAAACGTTGAGGTACTTGCTTTTGTAATTATAGTAAATCCAAAACCCGTCTAAAATTCATGAACCTTGGCATGCTATCATGGAATGGCATCAACATGCTAGGGTAAAAAATATTATCCCATTTGAGGCAGGTTATGGTATAAGCTTCTCACAAACCAGATCTTCTCACAAGAAGCCTCATGGTTCCATTAGGGAAACGTGTCACATTTGTGGACAAAACGATATTCGTCGCCTCTTCTCGCTTTCAATTTTTTCCTGGTGTCAACATAGAACAGGAGTGTCGTGTTAAATTTTGAAATTTTTCAGGGATCATTTGGACATTTTTATACGTTAACTGAGTTTTCTAGGCATTTATGTGCATAATTCAAAATTGAACTACATGCACATGCTCCAGTGCATAAAAATGGGTTAAAAAATCAAATGTGTGTCCTTGGTTGCAAGCTTAGGTTACATGCAAGAAATGAGAATGAATGTCAAACACCTTGACACTGTCGCTCGGCCGCTAACATTGAGATACATGGTTTTAAAATTCTAGTAAATCGAAAACTTGTCTGAAATTCATGAAACTTGACACGATATCATGGAACGGCATCGACATGCCGTGGTAAAAATATTGTCCCATTTGGGGCAGGTTTGGGTATAAGCTTCTCGCAAACCAGAGCTTCTCTCACAAGAAGTCTGATGGTTTCGGTAGGGAACGTGCCACCTTGGGGGACAAAACGATATCTGTTGCCTCTTCTTACTTTCAAATTTTTTCTCGTGTCAACATAGAACAACAGGAGTGTTGTGTCAATTTTTGGGATTTTTCGGGGTTCGCTTGGATATTTTTATACATTAACTGAGTTTTCTATGCATTTATGTGCATAATTCAAATTTGAACTACATGCACATGCTCCAGTGCATATAAATGGGTTCAAAATTGAAATGTGTGTCCTTGGTTGCATGCTTAAGTCCCATGCAAGAAATGAGAATGAATTTCAAAGACCTTGCCACCGTCGCTCGGCCGCTAACATTGAGATACATGGTTTTTAAATTCTATTAGATCGAAAATGCGTCTGAAATTTATGAAACTTGACATGCTAGCATGGAAAGACATCAACATGCCATGGTAAAAATATTGTCCCATTTGGGGTAGGTTGGGGTATAAACTTCTCACAAACCAGAGCTTCTCACAATAAGCCTCATGGTTACGGTAGGGAACGTTTCACCTTTCTGGATGAAACGATATCCGTTATCTCTTCTTGATTTCAATTTTTTTTCTAGTGTCAACATAGAACAACATGAGTGTTTTGTTAATTTTAGGAATTTTTCGGGTTTCGTTTGGACATTTTTATACATTAACTAAGTTTTCTATACATTTATGTGCATAATTCAAATTTGAACTACAGGCACATGCTCCAGTAGATGTAAATTGGTTGAAAAATCAAATATGTGTCCTTGGTTGCATGCTTAGGTCCCATGCAAGAAATGAGAATGAATGTCAAACACCTTGCCACCGTCGCTCGGCCGCAAACATTGAGATACATGGTTTTTAAATTCTAGTAAATCCAAAACTCATCTGAAGTTCATGAAACTTGACATGCTATCATGCAGCGGCATCAACATGCCGTGGTAAAAAATTTGTCCCATTTGGGGCAGGCTTGGGTATAAGCTTCTCACAAACCAGAGCTTCTCACAACAAGCCTGAAGGTTTCGGTAGGGAACGTGCCACCTTTGGGGACGAAACGATATCCGTTGCCTCTTCTTGCTTTCAAAATTTTTCTAGTGTCAACATAAAATTTTTTGGGGTTCGCTTGGACATTTTTTTTACATTAACTGGGTTTTCTAGGCATTTTATGTGCATAATTCAAATTTGAACTACATGCACATGCTCAAGTGTGGAAAAATGGGTTGACATATCAAATGTGTGTCCTTGGGTGCATGCTTAGGTCCCATGCAAGAAATGGGAATGAATTTCAAACACCAGGGCACTGTTGATTGCCGGTAAAACGTTGACATACTTTGTTTTTAAATTCTAGTAAATTCAAAACTCATCTGAAATTCATGAAACTTGGCATGCTATCATGGAATGGCACCCGACATGCTGTGGTATTTTTCATGTCCATTTTGAGAGAAGGCACACTCGAATAACAGCCAACAAAGGCATTTTGAAACAAATAGTTGCCACTTTAACATCTCAAACGTTTGTATAATTTAAATCGTGTGCGTTCTGTTAACCATTCATGTGACGCCACTTGTCTGGCTCTTAATGGCTATAGGAGGTGCCGTGCAGACAGCTGCTTGACTGAATGGGAGGTGTGCGAGCGCAGTCCGGTGTGCAGGCTGATCGAGAGGTGTGCAAGCTGTCCTCCAATGCGCAGGCTCACCGGGAAGCGTGTGAGCTGTACGCTGCACAGACTCAGTGGGAAGCGAGCCCTTTGACTTCCATGGCCGCCCGCCTTGCTCGCATCCTCTCCATTAATGGCGCCTGAGCCGCTGTTTAATACGGGCGGCCTTACTATTCGCCTCCCATTCCCCTCCCTCCCACAGACCTCCACCAACGCCATGGCGCAGAAGGATCATCTGCCACTAGTCTTCAAGTTTGGTGAAGTCGACTCTGAGCCAGAGGAGATAGAAAATAAGGAGGAATGGGGCCTCATGGACATGGCCTTGAACGAGCTGGCCGCTGCGGTTGCTGCCCCCAAGCCCGTCCCAGCTCCCATCCCCGCGCCCGCGCCAACAACCATTCCTGCAGCATTGACGGGCTGATCGCCGAGCACTATCGCAGAGCTGGAAGCTGCGGGCATCAGCGAGGTCTTCGTGGACCCGCGCGAGCTCATGTACATGCCAGCGCCAGCGCCAGTGCCCGTGCCCGTGCGCGCCCCTCCACCCACCGCGGCGCCGGTCCTCATGCGTTTTCCTGCAGCCGCCGCGCCCGTGCGCGTGCGCGCGCCCTCCTTAGCGGCATGGGACGCCGCCGTCGACCGCTACCTCGCAGCACCGCCAGTTGCCATTCTCCCGCGCCCCGCCCGTCGATCACGCGACGACATGATGTTTGATTTCCAAGTGAAGAATATTCTGTGCTGCCTTGAAGACTTCAACAACGACGTCTCAGAGGACGATAACGACAATGACAACGCCGGCGCGGCACACTGCCTCCGCTGCCGCCGGAAATAGTTTTTTTGGGTTTAATACTGTATCTCAATCATATGAATATAAATTTGCAGTGTCACTGGATGAAAGATATGGTTTGAACGAACTTGCGTTTTTCTCTCTTAATGTACAGACTTATCAAACGATTTTCTTTAAAAAAACATCAATGGTTTTTAAATATAAAACACTCATCGTAAACATTTTAGTTAGAACACCCGTATGCAAACCGACAGCTTCCCCAGGAAGCCAAGGGAAAATGTGCCGAGCAGGATTTGTGCAGCTCTTGATCGCAAACATTTTAGATAGAACACCCATATGCAAAGTGAGAGCTATGGTCTTCCCCAGTAAGTCAAGGGAAAATTCGCAGCGCAGGATTTGTGCATCTCTTCAACTCAAAAGGTTCAGATTGAATACGGTATGCAAAGCCAGACTTCGGCGCTAAGCCAAGAGAAAATGTGCCGAGCAGGATTTGTACATCCCTTCAACGCAAACGGTTGTTTTGGATGACCCGTGTGCAACCACGTACAGACAATTTGGTAAGATTTGCATTTGTCATATTGGGTATATTTCCATTTGTCAAACTGGAAAGATTGACATTTGTTGATCTAGTAACATTGCCATTTTTCAACCTTGTAACACTGCGATTTGTCAAAATATGCAGCTAAAAATCACTAGCACTATCTAATTTTTGCAACAGTTCAACTCGACAGCTGAACCGACCAAACTTTTCCCCAATTGTTGCCAACCACGTACTGAAAGAGCTAGTTCAACTATATATACTAGCTAATTTTAAGTACGTTGTACAGTTTCACCACATCTATAGTCAGATGAACTGAACAAAATAGCCCCTAAATACTACTACTACGGAGGGGCTTTGTACTACTTCCGGCAGCCTCTCCTCTGCCGAGCGCGCTCAGTAAGAGGCAGAGGAGGAGGAGCCTACCGATGAGCTGGACAACTGCAATACGGTGCTTGCCGCTGCTGCACCTTCAATGATGCTCACCTCAAACGCCCTCTGCCGCTCCAGACGACCCCTCTCGAAGCGGTGGTTCTCCTCGTAGATCTCCCGATTCCTCACCTCTGCGGTGGTGTGTGCTGCGGCCATGGTGGCGGTATGGCTCATTGCATGCTCGACGAGGCGCTCCTCCTCCTCCCGCAGGAACTCGATGTAGCGCGCAAGGTCGCTGACGCACATGCGGGCCTCTACCTCCGCCTCCCACCTTCGAGCGGCGGTGGCAGAGCGGGTGATGACCCCGGCGATCGACGGTGGGCTGGCGGCCACGGCAGCCGACGATGGGGTGGCGGCCATGACCACCACCTCCTGCCTTCGGGCCATGGCGATGGAGCGGGTGATGGCCTTGGTGGCGGGCAGTGGGGTGGCGGCCACGACGGCCACCTCCCACCTTCGGGCCGCGGCGGCGGAGCGGGCGATGGCCCTGGCTTTCGACGGTGGTGTGGCGGCCACGGCGGCAGACAGTGGGGTGGTGGCAATGGCAGGCGGCAACAGCTGCCGACGGGCAGTGGCGGCGGAGCGTGTGGTGGGTGTTCCGCGCACACCCAATAGGGACGCCACGCGCACTACACTATGTCGGGGACTGCGCCACCGCCGCGGTGTAGCCTCCTAGCTGGAGCTGTCCTCTAATGATGGCGGAGTGGCTGAGCGACGATGACGGACCAGTGCCATTGGCGATTATGGGAGAAGAAGACGAGATAAGATACAGGGAGGGAGGGGAAAATGCGACGCAGGACTCGCCGGCCGTGAGGAAGCATTGGGATTTTGGGGGATTTCACTGACTCGGGCGGGAAGCTTGTGCGGGAACCTACGCGGTTGCGCGGGAATGGGCTCACCACCGTTTGGCCAAAAGACCGCCCCTGTGCACTACTCAAGCTTGCGCTCTAAGCCGTCTGCGGCAGCAGGGTGACAAGATGTGCGAGAGGAGGACGAAAGGACACGTACACATACGATTAATAAAATAAAAACGTTTGCGATTAAATTACCTACTACCCCCGTCCTGGTTTATAAGTCGTCTATGTATTTTTGTGCCAAATTTTGACTATAGATTTAACTAATAAAATACGAATGCATGTCGCCAGAGATTATATCATTGGATTCGTATTTGAACATAGTTTCCATTATATGATTTTTGTAACATGCATTAATATTTTGTTGGTTAAATTTAAGGTCTAAATATGGCACATAATATAAAGGGGGCTAATAGACCAAGATGGCGGTAGTAGCACACGGCCGCTCTCTACGCACCGACGCAACTGTCGGCCGGCTTGTAGACGACCATTTCCTGCGTATTCAACTGCTCTATGCGTGTGATTGCTTGCGGTTGAGGCGGCCGCCGCGCGCTCTGCTCGCGTCCCACCGCGCGCGCTCTACTCTCGCGTCCCTCTGGGCACTTTGCCCTCGTCCCTCCACGCGAGCTGCCAGTGTTTGGGGCAGGTGCACGATCACGCACGTTCGTGTGCATGCGGTTGCGCCGGGCGCGGCGCCATGATGCAGTTACCCGTTGCAAAAACTGCCATGCGGACGCGCCGAGAATCCAGGCCGCCCGGCCCCCATTTATTCATGCGGCCATTTACCTTCATCTCTCACGCCACATGACACAATAAGCACACTCACGACGATACATACAGAGAGGACATCCAGCGGTTCCAATGGCGCTCCCCGTGGCTCCAATGGCGCTCCCAGCGGCCGACGACGACAACGGCGGGCAGTTCACCACGCATCACGTAGTGGACACCCACGTGAGGGGGAAGGCCCTCTCGGTGGTGTACACGAATGAGGCGGTCTCGGTGGAGTGCTCCATCCAAACAATGGAGCAGTTGCTTGCCGAGGACAAGTACCAAGTGGTCGGCTTCGACCTCGAGTACACCATCGGTCGTGCCGGGCACGATCAGAAGGTTGCCGTCGCCCAGTTGTGCGTGCGACATGACGTCCTCGTCTACCACTTCCACCTGGCTACAAGGCCTTGCGAGCATTTCTCCAAGTTTATCAACAGCTCCGACTACAGTTTCGCTACGGTGGACACCACCAACAATCTAAAAGCGCTCAAGGTTTCGGGCTTGAAATGCCAGAATCTTGTCAACATCCAAGACCACTACAAGGTCTGGGGCAGCGACAACAACAAACAGAACTCCCTGGTTGACCTCGCCTCGGCCATCATCGACCCCTACTACATGAAGATGAAGGATGAGAGCAAGAAGGACAAGAACGCCTAGCACAGTGTCTGGCATGAGAAACTGGATGAACAACATGTCAAGTACGCGGCCAAGGACGCGTACACAAGCTACGAGATGTACATGTGGATCGTTGACATGAGGGAGTGTCTTCTTCCTGCCCCAGACGAGGGATCGAGCCACAGAGCAGTTGTGGGAGCGTCACAAGAAGTAGATAACTAGACGATCGTTTCTCCTAGTTTAGAATGCATACAATTGTTTATTGAGGTGTGTGCGAATGATCTGTATAGTCACTTATGTAATTGGATATTTATTTCAGTTATATATATATATATATATATTATTCTTCTGTAGACAGAGCAAATCACACGACTTATTAGCAGCAATCGTCTGTGTTATTATTGGTCTTCGCACACATTTATGATTACGGACCTGTTTGCCGCGTATCACACACATCTTGTTCAGTTGAACCGTTTCTATTGTGTTGCCTAATCACACACAGTTCATCCTAGTGAACTGTATGCCATATATCGCACACACCCTCATCTGGCTGCCCGTTTCTGTTGTTCTGCCTCATCGCAAACAGTTCTTCTGGATTAACCGGTTGCCACGAATCACACACGCAACTCCAATATGAACCGAGTTTGATGTCACCGCCATCGCAAATGTTTTGCATCTTTTTTGATGGTTTTATTACATCACCGTTTGTGATTGATGCATCGCACACAGTTTCGTCGAAGGGTCTCTGATTGGACTGTCGTGTTTGGACCATCCTGCAGTAGTGAAGGAGCTATCATGAATCACTTTATAAATTTCTTCGTTTAACACTTCTTCATAATTTTTAGATTCATGAATCTCAAGCAAAACTTCATAAAGATAATCTAGTGAACTCAATTCACTACAATTGGTTCATCATAATTGGATATTTTGAAGAGGTTAGCAAGTGGATGAGGATCCATATCAATAGATTTTTAGCAAGCGAAGATGCAAGCAAATAGAAGACACATGGCACACAAGCAAAGACAGCAAACGAACAAAAAGGCAAACGGAAAGGAAGGCAAATAAAAAGGCAAATATTTTTGTGAAGTGGGGGAGATGAAAATGCGAGGCAAATGGCAAATAATGTAAATTGCAAGGAGATGAGATTTGTGATTAGGAACCTAATAGATGTTGATCATGTCTCCCTGGCAATGACGCCAGAAATTCCTTTTGATGTTGCTTGAATTACGTCAGTATTTCCCCAAAAGGAAGGGATGATGCAGTACAGCTACAGTAGGTATTTCTCTCAGTTATGAAACCAAGGTATCAATCCAATAGGAAAACCAAGTGCCGTCGCTTGAACTACGTCGGTATTTCCCCAAAGAGGAAGGGATGATGTAGCACAGCTACGGTAGGTATTTTCCTCAGTTATGAAACCAAGGTATCAATCCAGTAGGAGAACCAAGCAACACTATGTAAATGGTACCTGCACACAAATAACAAATACTTACAACCCAACGATTAGGAGGGGTTGTCAATCCCTCTACGGGTAAAAAGATAGATAAATTTGTGATAGATTGGATAAATAGATCTCGATAAAACATGAAATAAAATAAATACCAAAAAGGTGCAGCAAGGTATTTTTGGGTTTTTGGAATAATAGATCTGAAAATAAAAGCGAATAAAAATAGATCAGAAAGCAAATATGATAAAGAATAGACCCGGGGGCCGTAGATTTCACTAGTGGCTTCTCTCAAGAAAATAGCATACGGTGGGTATACAAATTACTATTGGGCAATTGATAGAACATCAAATAATTATGATGATATCCAGGCAATGATCATTATATAGGCATCACGTCCAAGATTAGTAGACCGACTCCTGCCTGCATCTACTACTATTACTCCACACATCGACCGCTATCCAGCATGCATCAAGTGTATTAAGTTCATGGAAAAACGGAGTAATGCAATAAGAACGATGACATGATGTAGACGAGATCTATTCATGTAGGAATAGCCCCCATCTTGTTATCCTTAATAGCAACGATACATGGGTGTCTTGCTGCCCCTTCTGTCACTGGGAAAGAACACCGCACGATCGAACCTATCACAAAGCACCTCTTCCCATGGCAAGAAAAACCGATCTAGTTGGCCCACCTAAACCAAAGATTCGAAGAAGAAATATGAGGCTATAAGTAATCGTGTAGAAAAGAGATCAAAGAACTCAAATAACTTTCATGGATATAGATCTGATCATAAACTCAAAGTTCATCAGATCCCAACAAACACACCGCCAAAAGAGTTACATCAAATAGATCTCCAAGAGGCCATTGTATTGAGAATCAAAAAGAGAGAAGAAGCCATCTAGCTACTGCCTACGGACCCGTAGGTCTACAATGAACTACTCACGCATCATCGGAGAGGCACCAATGAGGATGATGAACCCCTCCGTGATGGTGTCTAGATTGGATCTCGTGGTTCTGGAACTTGTGGCAGCTGGAATTGTGTTTCGTCTACTCCCCTAGGGTTTTTGGAATATTTGGGTATTTATAGGGCGAAGAGGCAGTGCGGGAGGCCACCGAGGTGGGCACAACCCACCAGGGTGTGCCTGGGCCCCCAGGCGCGCCCAGGTGGGTTGTGCCCCCTCGGGACACCCCTCTTGTACTTCTTTGGCCCATCTTGTGCCTTCTGGTCCATAAAAATTTCCAAAAACTTTCGCTGCGTTTGGACTCCGTTTGCTATTGATTTTCTGCGAAGTAAAAAACAAGCAAAAAAACAGCAACTGGCACTGGGCACTATGTCAATAGGTTAGTCCCAAAAAATGATATAAAGTTGCTATAAAATGATTGTAAAACATCCAAGAATGATAATATAACAGCATGGAACAAGCAAAAATTATAGATACCTTGGAGACGTATCAGCATCCCCAAGCTTAATTCCTACTCGTCCTCGAGTAGTAAATGATAAAAACACAATTTTTGATGTGGAATGCTACCTAACATGTTCATCACATATTCTTTTCTTTTGTAGCATGGACATTTGGACTTTTATATGGTTCAAAGCGATAGTCTAGTTTTGACATGAAGATTTCAATACTCAAGCATATCAACAAGCAACCATGTCTTTCAAAATATCAACACTAAAGAAAGTTATCCCTAGCTCATCATGCTCAATCATTGATCCATTGATGAAACACACTCTCATATTAGCTATACCCAATGCTCAAGTACGATCATAGTGCCCCTTAGTTGGTGCTTTATAAGAGAAGATGGAGACTCAAATAAAAATTGCATAAAGTAAATAGATAGGCCCTTCACAGAGGGAAGTAGGGATTTGTAGAGGTGCCAGAGCTCAAAGCTTAAATTGAGAGATAATTTTTTTGAGAGGCATACTTTTCCCATCAACAAAAACGACCGAGTAATTCCCAACACTTTCCATGCTAGATATATCATAGGCGGTTCCCCAACAGAAAATAAAGTTTATTCCTTTTCCACCATTCTTTCACTTTCCATGGCTAGCCGTATCCATGGGTGCCCTCCATGACAACACTTTCTAAGGAATTTATTATTTGACAACATAAAGTAAATTTCTTTTTCATTTCGGGACTGGGCATCCCTATTACCGCCGCACTCTCATGCAATGACAAGTGAATAAACACTCATCTTGAGAATAACACATCTAGCATGGACAATATTGGCCATCCCCTGCCGCTTCATGAGCGGTACGAGCACAGAAAAAGGAAATTTATTTTGAAAATTAGAGATGGCACATACAAATTTGCTTATAATGGCATGGGAATACCGTATATAGGTAGGTATGGTGGACTCATATGGCAAAACTGGGTTTAAGGATTTTGGATGCACAAGTAGTATTTCTACTTAGTACAAGTGGAGGCTAGCAAAAAGATTGAGAAGCAACCAAGCAAGAAACAAAAAATCACATAAGCGAGCATTACACATAACTAACACCAAATAATGCATCACAAGTAGGATGTAATTTCATTGCATAACTATTGACTTTCGTGCTTGCATAGGGATCACAAATCTTAACACCAATATTCTTACTAAAGCATAATTACTCGCCAACATGACTCACATATCACTATCATCATATCTCAAAACTATTACAAAGAATCAAGTTTATTTTGTCCAATGATTTTCATGAAAGTTTTTATTATATCCTTCTTGAATATCTATCACTTTGGGACTAGTTTCATATGCTGCAACTGCTTTTGACAAGCTCAAACAAATCTAAGTGAAGAACATGAGCATAAAATTTTCCGTCTCTCAAAATAATATAAGTGAAGCAAAAAAGAATTTCTTCAAAAATTTACTAACTCTCAAATAATTCTAAGTGAAGTATTAGAGCATTTCTTCAAAAATATTAAAGCACACCGTGCTCAAAAAGATATAAGTGAAGCACTAGAGCAATTCCATAGCTCAATTTTTTTTAAGTAAAGCATAAAGAGCAATTCTAACAAATCATAGCATAATTTTGGCTCTCTCAAATAGGTGTGTCTAGAAAGGATACTAGTGAAAAATAAAAAATAAAAGAAGCAAAGACTCATATAATACAAGACGCTCCAAGCAAAACTCATGATATGTGACGAATAAAAATATAGCTCCAAGTAAAATACCGATGGTCGTTAGAAGAAAGAGGGGATGCCTTCCGGGGCATCCCCAAGCTTAGTTGCTTGGTTCTCCTTGAATATTAGCTCGGGGTGCCATGGGGCATCCCCAATCTTAGGCTTTTGTTACTCCTTCATCCATCGTGATCTCACCAAAAACTTGAAAACTTCAATCACACTAAACTTAACAAAACCTTCGTGAGATCCGTTAGTATAAGAAAACCAGTCTTTACTTTAAGTACTATAGAAAACCCATTCAAATTTTGTTATTGCATTATATCTACTATATTCTAACTTTGCCATGGCTTATATCCCCGATACAACCCATAGATTCATCAAAATAGCACACAATGCAAAGAAAACAGAATCTATCAAAAACAAAACAGTCTGTAAAGATGAGAATTGTTATCATACTTATGTAACTCCAAAAATTCTGAAAAATTATGAAAAGAGAAGCAATTTGTATATAAATCTTGTGTAAAAAATTTATAATTTTTCGTCTCTTCTGTGAATTTAGACAATTATTTTACTAGACGTAGAAATTTCTGTTTTTCAATAGGATCAAATCAACTATCATCAAAGCTTTCCCAAAGGCTTACTTGGCACAAACACTAATTAAAACATAAAAAACACAATCATAACAGAGACATAATTATGCAGACACTCAAGAACAGAAAGAAAAAGGCAAAAATAAATTTTATTTATTGGGTTGCCTCCCAACAATCGCTATCGTTTTATGCCCCTAGCTAGGCATAATGCATAGATTCAAGTATTGTCATATTTAGTTTTTGCAACTTTTGTAAGGGATTTTTCAAACCCGGGAGGCTCTTTGCGCTTCCCAACATTTTCGGGAAATGAGACCATCTTGAGATCTAAAATATCCAAACGCTTATTGCAAAGAGTAATCAAAGTATTCATGCGATTGAGATTTCCACTAATATGTTTAAGAGGTTCGTTGTATTTTTGCAACTCAACCAAATGTTTATGCAAATCACTTAATTTGTCTAAAATTTGAGCCCCTTCTTGAGTAAAGGAAATCCTATTTTTGGTTGGTCGAATTCCCAAAATTCCTTCTAGGATCTCATAAGCAGTATTAGCATCAAGCTCAATAAAGTTCCCTTTAGCGGCAAAATCCAAGAGTTGTCTATGATGCAAAGTTAATCCTATATAGAAATTTCGAAGCAAAATCTTTGCATCCCCTTTTAGATTGCAAATGCGATAGGTTTCCATTGTCCTATACCAAGCATCTTTCAAATTTTCTCCTTGTCTCCGCTTGAAGTATAAACCTTCAAAATCTGGTGACAAAGGAGGGGTAGTCATGCTAGCCATAGTGACAAAGTAGAGCAAGCAAGATCTCACGCAAAAAGATAGATCTGACGAGAAAACGGTGAATGAAAAAGAGGGCAAATAAAACGGTAAATTTTTGTGAAGTGGGGGAGATGAAAACGAGAGGCAAGTGCTAAATAATGTAAATTGCAAGGAGATGAGATTTGTTATTAGGAACCTGATAGATGTTGATGTTGTCTCCCCGGCAACGGTGCCAGAAATTCCTTTTGATGTCACTTGAACTACATCGGTATTTCCCCAAGAAGAAGGGATGATGCAGCACAACTACGGTAGGTATTTCCCTCAGTTATGAAACCAAGGTATTAATCTAGTAGGAGAACCAAGCAACACTATGTAAACGGTACCTGCACAAAAATAACAAATACTTACAACCCGACGATTAGGAGGGGTTGTCAATCCCTCTACGGGTAAAAAGATAGATAAATTTGTGATAGATTGGATAAATAGATCTCGATAAAATGCGAAATAAAATAAATAGCAAAAAGGTGCAGCAAGGTATTATTGGGTTTTTGGAATAATAGATCTGAAAATAAAAGCGAATAAAAATAGATCGGAAAGCAAATATGATAAAGAATAGACCCGGGGGCCGTAGATTTCACTAGTGGCTTCTCTCAAGAAAATAGCATACCGTGGGTAAACAAATTACTGTTGGGCAATTGATAGAGCATCAAATAATTATGATGATATCCAGGCAATGATCATTATATAGGCATCACGTCCAAGATTAGTAGACCGACTCTTGCCTGCATCTACTACTATTACTCCACACATCGACCGCTATCCAACATGCATCTAGTGTATTAAGTTCATGGAAAAACGGAGTAATGCAATAAGAAAGATGACACGATGTAGACAAGATCTATTCATGTAGGAATAGCCCCCATCTGGTTATCCTTAATAGCAATGATACATGCGTGTCTTGCTGCCCCTTCTGTCACTGGGAAAGAACACCACACGATCGAACCCATCACAAAGCACCTCTTCCCATGGCAAGAAAAATCGATCTAGTTGGCCTAACTAAACCAAAGATTCGAAGAAGAAATATGAGGCTATAAGTAATCATGCATAAAAGAGATCAAAGAACTCAAATAACTTTAATGGATATAGATCTGATCATAAACTCAAAGTTCATCGGATCCCAACAAACACACCGCAAAAAGAGTTACATCAAATAGATCTCCAAGAGACCATTGTATGGAGAATCAAAAAGAGAGAAGAAGCCATCTAGCTACTGCCTATGGACCCATAGGTCTACAATGAACTACTCACGCATCATCGGAGAAGCACCAATGAGGATGATGAACCCCTCCGTGATGGTGTCTAGATTGGATCTCGTGGTTCTGGAACTTGCGGCGGCTGGAATTGTGTTTCGTCGACTCCCCTAGGTTTGTTGGAATATTTGGGTATTTATAGGGCAAAGAGGCGGTGCGGGAGGCCACCGAGGTGGGAACAACCCACCTGGGCGCGCCTCGGGGCCCAGGCGTGCCCAGGTGGGTTGTGCCCCCCTCGAGGCACCCCTCTGGTACTTCTTCGGCCCATCTTGTGTCTTCTGGTCCATAAAAATTCTCCAAAAAGTTTCGCTGCATTTGGACTCCGTTTGGTATTGATTTTCTGCGAAGTAAAAAACAAGCAAAAAAACAGCAACTGGCACTGGGCTTTGTTTCAATAGGTTAGTCCCAAAAAATGACATAAAGTTGCTATAAAATGATTGTAAAACATCCAACAATGATAATATAACAACATGGAACAAGCAAAAATTATAGATATGTTGGAGACGTATCATCAAGCAACACTATGTAAACGTTAACTACACACAAAGAACAAATACTTGCAACCCGACGATTAGGAGGGGTTGTCAATCACTCTACGGGTAACGGTGCCAGAAATTGTCAAGTTGACGGGATAAAATTTTTGTAGATTGGATAAATAGATCTCAATAAAACGCAAAATGAAATAAGTAATAAAAAAGTGCAGCAACGTATTTTTGTTTTTTTGGATAATAGATCTGAAAACAAAAGCGAATAAAAATAGACCTCAAAGCAAATATGATAAAGAATAGACCCGGGGGCCATAGATTTCACTAGTGGCCTCTCTCAAGAAAGTAGCACACGGTGGGTAAACAAATTACTGTTGGGCAATTGATAGAAGATCGAATAGATATGAGGATATCCAAGGCAATGATTAATATATTGGCATCACGTCCAAGATTAGTAGACCGACTCCTGCCTGCATCTACTACTATTACTCCACACATCGACAGCTATCCAGTATGCATCTAGTGTATTAAGTTCATGGAAAAACGGAGTAATGCAATAAGAACTATGACATGATGTAGATGAGATTTATTCATGTAGGAATAGCCCCCATCTTGTTATCCTTAATAGCAATGATACATGCGTGTATTGCTGCCCCTTCTGTCACTGGGAAAGAACACCGCACGATCAAACCCATCACAAAGCACCTCTTCCCATGCCAAGAAAAATCGATCAAGTTGGCCTAACTAAACCAAAAATTCAAAGAAGAAATACGAGGCTATAAATAATCATGCATATAAGAGATCAAATGAAGGCTCAAATAATATTCATGGATATAGATCTGATCATAAACTCAAAGTTCATCGGATCCCAACAAACACACCGCAAAAAAAGAGTTACATCAAATAGATCTCCAAGAGACCATTGTATTGAGAATCAAAAGAGAGAGAGAGGAAGCCATCTAGCTACTGCCTACGGACCCGTAGGTCGATGATGAACTACTCATGCATCATCGAAGAGGCACCAATGAGGATAATGAACCCCTCCGTGATGGTGTCTAGATTGGATCTCGTGGTTCTGGAACTTGCGGCAGCTGGAATTGTGTTTCGTCGACTCCCCTAGGGTTTTTGGAATATTTGGGTATTTATAGGGCGAAGAGGCGGTGCGGGAGGCCACCGAGGTGGGCACAACCCACTAGGGCGCGCCTGGGCTCCTGGGCGCGCCCTAGGGGGTTGTGCTCCCCTCGGGCCTCCCCTCTGGTTTTTCTTTGGCCCATCTTGTGTCTTTTGGTCCAAAAAAATTCTCCAAAAAGTTTCGTTGCGTTTGTACTCTGTTTGGTACTGATATTCTGCGAAGTAAAAAACAAGCAAAAAACATCAACTGGCACTGGGCACTATGTCAATAGGTTAGTCCCAAAAAATGATATAAAGTTGCTATAAAATGATTGTAAAACATCCAAGAATGATAATATAACAGCATGGAACAAGCAAAAATTATAGATACGTTGGAGACGTATCAGCTATGTCCTTGGTGGCCCCGGATGCCAACTCTTGACATCTGCCACCTACGTGGCCGACCACCTGTGTGCCGAAAAATTACTTGCACGAAGTTTATTCTAAGCACGATGTCAACACTCCATCGGCCATTTTGTACATGCTTAGGACGATAAGTATATATCGGCCATTTAGATTAGCAACAAAAGTGAAGCTAATCGAACATATGATGATTTGGTAATACCCTTTCATGATGTAAGAAATTATATTGCATCCATGGATTAAAACGAGCCCATTGAGGGTAACCAATCATACCCGATGATGAATTCCATGGCATAGGCAACAATGGCATAGTTGAAGAATATGGATAATGTGGGGACGGAAGATGTTGAAACCTTCGGCTTGGTCCTTTATTTTTTTCACTCTTGTCCTTCTTCACCTTTGCTGCACTTCTTGTAATGGAAGCTTGCACATAATTCTTATTTTGAGTACTTCCTTTGGGAATCCATGCCATGTTCCTTTCTTCAAGTTCTTGTGCACTAAGTTTTTGTAATGTCTTCTTTTGCCAATATGATAAGCCGAGTGAGCACCCCGGCTGTGATTTTGTTTGAAGCAATGTCAATTCTTGTTTTACCTTGTGCACTCTCAACTTATTCTCTTCAGATTTGGCACTTGATTGACTTGCCTCATTTCCTTTAGTAGCCAATGTCAACACTTTAATTGGCTCTTTTTCATTTGCGATCAAATCTGAAGTAGCACTTTTATGACCATCTTTTTTAACACGGTAAACTGTCTTGACCAGCTCTTTCTTGTTCCTTGAGCTCCGGACCGATTCCTTATGATTGAAACGGTCTTTGACATGTGATTGTTCAAATGGTGATCTTTTTGGAGCTGCATAATGTTTGTGAGATGGTCTAAAATAACATGAAGAATGCGCCCTTGTATCATACCTGTCCCACGATGGATATGGATTTACGTGATCATAGGAAGGTATCCCTGGCATTGGCATTGGCGGCACAAAATATGGATATGAATATACTGCATTAGAATTCTCATTTTGCCAATACCGATCCTCAGGTTTGCGCCTAGGGGGTGGTCTTGATGCTCTTGAATTACTTGGCCGATAAGCACTGTTCTCCTCACTAATCTTTTGATATTTTTCCAATAGTTGTGCGAAAGTGACTTTTGGCTTTTTACCTTTGTGCCTACTTCGGCCTTTGCTTTCTTTGGTTGTGCTTGCACCGATCTTTGGATTTTCTTGTTGCCCCCCTAGTACTTGGCGTCTTTTGCGCAACCTTGATGGAATTCCCGCCTTCAAGAATATTTTCATTGTGCTCTTGAACAACTTCTTTACTTGAAAACTTGATCCCATCATCCACAATTTTTACCGTCTCATGTTTAAATGGATCGGCTTCAAGCAGCCTATGCAAAAATCATTTGCCACTAGGACCAATCGGAATAAACCGGTCATCTCTTGGTGTCTCAACAAATTTCAATCGTCCTTTATGAATGGCCGATTTAACCATTTGGCGAAACATATTGCAATCCTCAAAATTATGTTTGAACGAATGATGCAACCTACAATACATTCGTCCTTGAATTGATGGCTTGACATGGTGATCAAGAATTCTTATGTAATTATTTTTCAGCAACAAATCAAATATTGGATCACACATGCTTGAATTGAAGGTAAACCTTTTATTCTCTAGCCGATCTTGCTGTGAGAACGGCTTTGGAGTTAAGCAAACGAATGGTTCAGATTTTGCATTACCCCATTCGGCTATGCATTGTGTTTTGCACTCTATCTCCAATGTCTTTGAAAAGGAAATTATACTATCATCGGTTTTCTCAACAGAGTATAACCTTGGCTTTAAATTTCTCAAATCATAGTAGTTAGAACATACATGTCTCAATTGAGACCATGCGTAAGCCAAGTATGAAGCAAACAAAGCTACCCAATTAGATATGAACTTTAAATAAAGCAATGGGAAAAACTTTGGCTGCAATAATAAGTCACTATCGGTCTTTATAAATGGCACAATAGGTTGACCGATATGTTCTATAAATTTTTTATTGCTAACAAGTAAATTACCCTTCTTCATTGGTCTTTCAAAATTACTTATGCGAATTTTTCTTATAGAAGCATCAACAATAAAGTTGCGACCAAATCGGAAGATAGGTAAATCACTTGCTAGACATATCTTTTCAAACACGTTGGGAAAGCATGATGGTTGCGTTACTTGAACAATATGTTGTTTCTCTTTCGAATAGCTCCCCAACACCTTGTCGTCCTCATTTTCTAGAACAGATTCGGCATAAGTAATATTTGATTCGGTCTTTTCAATAACCGAATTAACTTTGTTATCTGAATCACCACTTTTTTTGATAATTCTATCCACACCCAATGCTTTCTCTTTTTGACATAATCTAGCTTGTATTGCAATAGAATTAATAGGATTTCCCTCTTTTATTAATTCATGTAGAACAACATTGCATTCGTCCCAAAAAGATGTAAGATTTTTCTTAATGACCCAATCTAGATATAATTGCCCCCCGACACTTTTAGACTCTTTCGGTAACGAGATGTCGCCGAAATTGTGTAATTGTGCAGGGAAAACATTGTATGCTATGATACTAGGTGAAGACACATGTGATCCTATAGAATTTTCACTTATTTGGCTATTAGCGTGAAGGTGCGAAGCCGAATTATGAATACCTATAGTTGCATATGGTGCCAAAAAATTAGTAGCATGAGGTGTAGCATATGATGATTGAGAGTAATTGGCCGGATAACTAGTAGTAGCATGGCCAATTCCCCTATCCACCGGCATGTTTGGATTAACATATTGCAAGTTAGTTGCCGATGAATAAAAAGGTGAAACACTTTGTTGCATACTATCAGAAGTTCCTATGTGAGCTGTTTCAACTTGATTAACATAACTCATTGATACGTCTCCAACTTATCAATAATTATTGATTGTTCCATGCTATTATATTATCTGTTTTGGATGTTTTATATGCATCAATATGCTATTTTATATTATTTTTGGGACTAATCTATTAACCTAGAGCCCAGTGCCAGTTTATGTTTTTTCCTTGTTTTTGAGTTTTACAGAAAAGGAATATCAAACGGAGTCCAAATGAGCTGAAAATTTACGGTGATTTTTTATGGACTAGAAGAGACCCACGGAGCATCGGAGCCAGGCCAGGAGGTGGACGAGGAGTCCATAAGCCTAGGGGGCGCCCCCCTAGGGTGCGCCCTTGGCTTGCGGGCCCCTCGAGCGTCCCCCTGATGTGAGACCGATGCCAAAAATTCCTATAAATCCCGAAACCCCCACAATGAAACCTAGATCGGAAGTTCCGTCGTCGCAAGCCTCTGTAGCCATGAAAAACCAATTGGGACCCCGTTCCGGCACCCAGGCGAAGGGGGAAATCATCATCGATGGCCATCTTCATCATCCCGGCGGTCTCCATGACGAGGAGGGAGTAGTTCACCCTCGGGGCTGAGGGTATGTACCAGTAGCTATGTGTTTGATCTCTCTCTCTCTCTCTCTTGTGTTCTTAATTTGGCACGATCTTGATGTACCGCGAGCTTTGTTAGTATAGTTGGATCATATGGTGCTTCTCCCCCTCTACCTTCTTGTGATGAATTGAGTCTTGCTCTTTGAGGTTTCGTTATGTTGGATTGAGTATTGGATTTGAGAACACTTGATGTATGTCTTGCGATGGGATATCTGTGGTGACAATGGGATGTTCTATTGATTCACTTGATGTATGTTTTGGCACTCAACTCGTGGATTCCCGAGGTGACATTGGGGTAATCTACGCATAGGGGTTGGTGCACGTTTTTGTCCTACGTTCTTCAATAGAAACTTTGGAGTGATTCTTTGTTGCACGTTGAGGGATTGTTATATGATCCAATTATGTTATCATTGTTGAGAGAATTTGCACTAGTGAAAGTATGAACCCTAGGCCTTGTTTCCAAGCATTGCAATACCGTTTTTGCTCACTTTCATTACTAATTACAATGCTGTTTTTATATTTTCATATTACAAAAACCTATATCTACCATCCATATTGCACTTGTATCACCATCTCTTTGCCGAACTAGTGCACCTATAAAATTTACCATTGTATTCGGTGTGTTGGGGACACAAGAGACTCTTTGTTATTTGGTTGCAGGGTTGCTTGAGAGATAACATCTTCATCCTAGGCCTCCCACGGATTGATAATCCTTAGGTCATGCACTTGAGGGAAATTTTCTACTGTCCTACAAAACTCTGCGCTTGGAGGCCCAACCCGAGTCTATAAGAAGAAGGTTGCATAGTAGACATCAAGCTCTTTTCTGGCGCCATTGCCGGGGAGGTTAGTGCTTGAAGGTATATCTTTAGATTTTGCAATTGAATCTTTTAGTTTCTTGTTTATCACTAGTTTAGTCTATAAAAGAAAACTACAAAAAAATGGAATTGAGGTTGCCTCATTTGCTTCATCTTTTTAATGTCTTTCGTGAAAATGATGGAAAGGAAAATTGTGCTCAAGTGTTAGAAGAAGAAGTCTATAAATTGTTTGGCACTAAATCTTTGAATGATAAACATGATTGCAATGTTATTAGTTTGCTTGCTATGAATATTCATGATACTAATGATGATTGCACTAGTCATGATAAAAATGTTTCTTATAATAATGTCAATTTTTGTGGAGTGAATAGAATTTATGAAGACATTCCTTATAGGGATGATAGATTTTGTAAGAAGCATAAACATGATGAAACCAATCGGTGGCTTAAGGTGATAGATAAATTTGCTACAAAATTATGCTCTCTTCATCCCATTACTTGTGAACTTTGCAATAGAGTTGGTCATCTTAATTTCCAATGCACACTTTTTCATGACCGAATCGTAGCCAAATATAGCAATAACTTGATCAGCCTTGAACTTTTTAATGAACTTTGTTTATTTTTGGGGTGTGAAGAATTGTCACATAAAAATAGTTGGTTTGAAGCGTTCATATTCACCGACCATGCTGAAACTACTCTTAAAAATATCTATATGTTTTGTGTGGTAAATTTGTCGGTGCAACAGACCCTGGTGTCTGTTGCCCGGACTGTACACATGCTTAAGAACAAGGTTACAACATCCAAGACAAGGCCAAGCTGAAGATATAGCTCTTTGAGAAGCCTAAGAGCGGATCAAGAAGACCAAGACAAACCAAAGAAGCAAGATCTCACGAAGGGGAAACCTCCCTTGCCCGGCAGGCGAGCCTGGTGAGGTCGAGGTCGTCTCACAGACAAGTCTCAAGACTCCCCTAGTAGGCTTGCCAGGGACGCCGAGGGCGGATTACCCCGCCAAGGCTCCACCGCTCCACCTCACAGCAACGCAAGTCACCTATCGGTGCGGTGTCGAGCCCCCAAGTGAGTAAGTGGCCGTTATTTGGTACGTGGCAGGCCATTTCTGAGGAAGAACACCCCTAAATGACACCCGTCCAGGAGACGTGTCACACAGGCAGGCGGAGAGGTGGCTGAATGGCACGACAAGGCTTGCCGGGCTACACCCACGATGTGACACTAAGCGGTGCATTTAATGCGCCTTGTCCTGTGTGCAGAGTTAGGTATGATAGCACTGTTCGCTATCTAATCAGTACGTAATGACTGATTTGCCATTGTGGTGACCCCTTGACCTATGAAAGGAGGGCCGGGGCAACCTTAGAAAGGATTCAGACCCCTGTACGCTCATACGCGCGTAGCTGCTCTCGTCCCAAGGCAGCCTTGCCGGGCTAGAGCGTTGCGTCTCCACCCCAGTCCATTCATCAATCCACCAAAGCAGGAGTAGGGTTTTACGCCTCGCGGCGGCCCGAACCTGGGTAAAAACTGCCTGTGTCATCACCGCCACGCTGTCCTACGGCCTCCGCTCTTTGTGCAGTGCGCCCTCCCCCCTTGACGAACCACGAAAGGACCGATGGCCCCATAGGTGGCTGTGTTGAACCACGACATCTTTGGCGCGCCAGGTAGGGGGAAGCGCCTATGCAAACCTGAGGTCATAAGCGGCGCGTTCGTTTTCATCATCGTCTTCTTCATCAGCGGCTTTATCAGCCATGGCGCCCAAAAAGAAATCCAGTGCTTCAGCTCACCCGTCCACCTCGAAGGCCCCCTCGCATGCAGCCACTGATGCCATGGGGGCTGCGGGGGAACATGGGAGAGCGGACGCCACGGGGGACGTGACTGGCGTAGGCGGCGCCTTCACCGTTCCCCCTGCGGCCGAAGCGGGAGCGGGAGGCACTGGAGGAGGGCGACACCAACAGCACCCCGTCGGCCATGCTCCGCAAGGTACGGGTGGGGAGAATGTTCCGTCTCCGCCTCCCCACCTCACCGAGGAACATAGCCGCAGCGACGGCGCTCGCCCTAATGCGGGTCGTAGCCTCCTGGCTGCCTCCGCCGCGGGAGCGGCTACAGGGCCCGCGCCATCCCCGGGGCAAGTTAACCAAGACGATGCGCCGAACGGGGTCGTCAATCCCCAAGCGCATCCACCTCATCACCACGCCACCCCGGCGACCGGCTCGCGGTGGCGAGAACATGGCACCACCACAACAGGCACCATGAGAATTCGGGCGACATCGCGATCCGCGTCATTGTCCATGCCAGGCACTGCCTCGGAAGCCATGGCACAGACCCAGCTCTTGTTGAGATTCCCACTAGTGGCCAATCAAATGGATGAGTGGAGAGCCACCATTCAGAGCTTGATTGGTTTTGCTGAGGCGGGAGGATCACAACAGGCAGGCCCGCTGCGGCCTCCACCGACGGCGGCAACGGCCCAAGCCGCTGGCCGCACCGAGGGAGCCGTTCCGATGGTGCAGTCCCATCCACAGCAGCCAGCGCAGGGGCCGCGGCCAGAACTACGCGACCAAGAACTCGACGATGTGTCGATGGCTTCGTCTGATCCTCGAGCCCGCCGAGACCAGCGGCAGGTCCTAGAAGACAGGCGGGGGGAAGATGCACGCGTCACCATAGAACAACGCCACGAAACCCGCTGCCAGTCCGATAGGCGAAATGGCCCCGACGTCGACGAGCCCGCGCCCGGTGGGAACGGTTACCTGCCTTTCGAGGTTGGGTGCCCCGCCTTCACTCGTGAGCTACGGCAAGTCCGTTGGCCATCTGCCCGTATGTTCAAGCCAGGGATACCAGAAAAATACGATGGAAGATTGAACCCGGAAGAATTCTTGAGCATCTACACCATCGTCGTCCAAGCTGCCGGAGGGAGAGATGAAAAGGTGTTCGCCAACTACTTCCCTTTGGCACTCAAGCCAAATGTGAGGTCATGGCTGATGCACCTGCTGAAGAATTCCATCTCGACCTGGGCTGACCTGTGCAATGAGTTTGATGGCGCCTTCACAGGCAGCCATCAAGAACCAGGGCGGCCCAGCGATTTGCAACTCCTCCCGCAGAAAGAAGGAGAGAGTTTGCGGAAGTATATGCAGAGGTTCAGCCGGGTGCACAGAAACATTCCAGACATCCACCCGGCAGCCGTGATCGTTGTGTTCCAGTCCAACATACGCAACTGCAGGATACGTTCCAAGATGAATGTCCGGTTGCCCAAGACTATGAATGAGCTGTACACTTTGGCGGACAAGTGTGCCCGGTTAGAGGAGGGTAGGTGACTCCCCAGAGAAGAAGGTGGCGTTAATGTCGACTCGAAAGACGACGACGATGCTACCGATCAAAAGAAGAAGAACAAGAAACGCAACAAGAAGCGCAAGGAGAAAACAGTGTTGGCTGTCGAAGGATTTGGTGCCCCTAGTACCGGCAAGAAGGCCAAGGCCGAAGCTCCCGGCAAGGAGGTTACCGCGTGCGCTGATTGTGGGGAGGCTGCGGCGGCCGAGAAGTCTGGGAAAGCTGACGGGCCGTATTGCAAGATCCATCAGACTAAAGGCCATGATCTCCAAGAGTGTCACCAAGTCGAGCAACTCGTCAAGAAAAAGGCTGAATACGAGAAGCGTGACAAGGAAAGAGACCAAGATGGCATTGGTGGGAAGGGCCGAGGTGGCAGAGGAGGCCGCCCCGGCAAGGTCCATCAACATCAAGGGAAACCTGCTAAAGGCCGTGACAAGGAGTGCGATGATGAGAGCGATGAAGGGGATGAAGAGGAAACCAGTGAGCAGGAGTTTCAAAAGGCCACTGACGCCCTATGCATTGACGGGGGTGCATCCTTGCACTCCTCTCACTGCCAGCTTAAACTGTGGGCGTGTGAGGTCAATGCTATGGAACTAGCGGCAGAGTTTCGGAAACCGCACAAGTGGTCCCGCACGCCCATCATCTTCGATGAAGAGGACCACCCTGACCACACCATCGCGGTAGGGTGTTTGCCATTGTTGGTTTCACCAACAATCCGCAACCTCAAAGTCACGAAGATGTTGGTTGACGGCGGGGCTGTGTTGAATCTGATTTCCCCCAAGGTGCTCAACAAGCTTCAGATAGCAGATGAACAGCTCGAGGTTATCGGTACTTTCCAAGGGATCAACCCCAGCAGGAGTCGTCCTAAGGGAAAGATCATGCTGCCAGTAACATTCGGAGGGGAGATAAACTACCGAACTGAGAAGGTTGTGTTTGATGTGGTTGACCTCCCCCTGCCGTACAATGGAATCCTTGGTCGTCAAGCCCTGGCTAAATTCATGGCGGCATCCCACTATGCCTATAACATGCTGAAGATGCCAGGGCCGATGGGCATCATTTCCATTCCATCGGACAAGAAAGATGAATCATATACGTGGATAAGATATACAGAGAGGCAATCGATGCCGAGGCCATAGAAGCTGCCGCTCCCGCCAAGGAAAGTAAGAAAGGGAAGAAAGCTAGCAAGGATACCGGCAAGGAATCCGAGAAGCACGCGTCTCCGGAGTGCGTTGCGCCTATCGATGACTTGCCGGAAAGTTCCAATAGCAAGAGATCAAAGGTTGCTACACCTGCTGTGAAGAAGGTCCCGGCAGGGTTGGTTGGCGCTGATGGTACGTTCACCATCAGCTTCACCCTTGACGACAAATAGGAAAGCGTGCTCGTTATCTTTCTGCGGGCGAATGTCGATGTGTTTGCCTGGCAACCATCTGACATCCCCGGTGTTCCCAGGGAGGTAATCGAGCACCACCTTGCTGTCTGCCCTCATGCCCGGCCCGTCAAGCAGAAGGACTGGAAGCAAGCTTTGGAGCGGTAGGAATTCATTGCCGACGAGATCAAGAAACTTGAAGCTGCTGGTTTGGTCAGGGGAGTGTTGCAACCAACATGGTTGGCTAATCCAGTGGTGGTGCGCAAGGCGAATGGGAAGTGGAGGCTCTGCGTAGATTTCACAGATCTAAATAAGGCATGCCCGAAGGACCCATTCCCCTTGCCGCGCATCGATCAGATTATGGATTCCACCTCCGGGTGTGACATGCTCTCCTTCTTGGACGCTTACTCCGGGTACCACCAGATATTCATGTCCAAGGAAGATGAGGAGAAGACCGCGTTCACAACCCCATGGGGCACGTACTGCTTTGTACGAATGCCCTTCGGGTTAAAGAGCACCGGGTCCACCTTTGCAAGAGCCGTGCAGATTGGCTTCGAGCCCCAGTTGCACAGAAATATTGAAGCTTACATGGATGACATTGTGGTCAAGACCAAGGACAGATCAACTCTCATTCAAGATTTGGAAGAGACCTTTGCGAATCTGCGCAAGGTTAACCTGAAGCTTAACCCAGAGAAGTGCGTGTTTGGCGTTCCCTCCGGCAAGCTACTTGGCTTCTTTGTGTCTCATCGAGGGATAGAGGCCAACCCCAACAAGATCAGAGCGATTGAGCAGATTTAAGCACCCAGGACAGTCAAGGACGTAAGGCATTTAACTAGATGTGTTGCTGCGTTGAGCAGGTTCATCTCCAAGTCCGCCAAACGCGCCCTACCGTTCTTCAAAATCTTGAAGAAGGTAGGGCCCATGAAGTGGACCCCGGAGGCAGAGGCAGCACTGCAAGACTTGAAGACCTACCTTTCCTCTGTTCCCACTCTGGTTGCTCTTAAACCGCGAGAACCGTTGCTGCTATATCTAGCGGCAACCAATCAAGTGGTTAGTGCAGCCCTGGTGGCACAGCGGGAAGCAGAAGGAGGAGCAGCTGCAGCCACTTCCCTTCCCGGGGAAGGAAGTGAACCAGTCGCGGTAGGATTGAGCACAGATCAAGAGGAAGAAGAGCAGGGCAGGGAAGGTAACTCTAAGACTGTGGCGAGGAAGAAGGTGGTGCAGCGGCTAGTTTACTTTGTTGGCTCCCTACTGCAGGGGGCTAGATCAAGGTATTCTGGCATGCAAAAGTTGATCTTTGGCCTCATCATGGCCTCAAGGAAACTGCGCCACTACTTCCAAGCCCACGAGATCACGGTTGTCACCCGTTTTCCCCTACAATGCATATTGAGGAACCTTGAAGCCACCGACAGGATAGTTGAATGGGCGCTAGAATTATCAAGCTTTGGATTGAAGTATGAAAGCACCTCGACTATCCAGAGCAGAGCGTTGGCGTAGTTTATTGCAGAGTTGACACCTACCCCTGACGAGGAAGCACTAGAAACAGTCATCCCCGGCAAGGAAGCGCCCCAAGAATTGGTCATGTACTTTGATGGTGCCTTTTACCTACAAGGTGCGGAAGCTGGCGTGCTCCTCGACGCACCTACTGGGGAACACCTCAAGTACGTGGTCCAAATGCATTTCCCCTGGGAGGAAGCTACCAACAATACAGCAGAGTATGAAGGACTCCTTGCCGGGCTCAGGATTGCAACAGAGTTGGGAATCAAGAAGTTGGTAATTCGAGGAGACTCGCAGCTCGTGGTGAGGCAAGTGAACACGGATTACCAAAGTCCATTGATGGAGGCTTACGTGGAGGAAGTGAGAAAGCTGGAGGAGCACTTTGACGGATTACAAACAGAGCACGTGCCGCGTGCGGAAAACAGCATTGCTGATTATGGCCTTGGTTGGAAAAGCTTTCCGGCAAGGATTCTATTGGCCCACGGCCCTCCAAGATGGAATCGAGCTAGTCACCAGATGTGAAGCCTGCAAGTTCCACTCCAAGAATATCCATCAGCTTGCCCAAGCTCTCCAGACGATCCATTTGTCATGGCCCTTTTCGGTCTGGGGGCTTGACATTTTGGGCCCCTTCCCCCGTGCTACCGGGGGCTTTGAGTTCTTGTACGTCGCCATCGACAAGTTCACAAAGTGGCAGGAAGTAGAGCCTATGAGGAAGGTGACTGCACAGTCAGCTATCAAGTTCTTGAAAGGACTGGTGTGCCGCTTCGGAGTACCCGCCAGAGTCATTATGGACAACGGCACCCAGTTCACGAGCCGCGCCTTCATGCAAATTGTTCAAGCCCTCGGAAGCAAGATATCATTCACCTCTATTACCCATCCCAGGAGCAATGGGCAAGCTGAGAGGGCAAATGCTGAAGTGTTGCGAGGACTCAAGACAAGAACATTTGACAAGCTACGAAAGTGTGGCAGGCGATAGATCGACGAGCTACCGGTGGTTCTTTGGTCCCTCCGTATGACACCAAATCGAGCTACCGGCCAGACTCCCGTCTCCCTAGTCTATGAGGCAGAAGCAGTTATCCCCACGGAACTCATATACGGGTCACCTCAAGTGCTTGCCTACGATGAAGTAGCGCAAGAATGGCACCGGCGTGATGACACTGTGCTACTTGAGGAGAATCGTCTCTGGGCTGCTGTACGTGCTGCACAATACCAGCAAGCCCTGCGTCGCTATCACAGCCATAGGGTTCATGCCCGGAGCCTTGAGGAAGGCAACCTTGTTCTTAGGCGCGTTCATTTCGCCAAGGGTGCAAACAAGTTGACGCCAAAGTGGGAAGGCCCTTACCGGGTGGGACGAGTCACCAGACCGGGCGCAGTCCGTCTGGAGACCAGAGATGGCATTCGATTGCAAAACTCATGGAACATTGAGCATCTTCGTAAGTTCTATCCATAAGGCGTGGCTGTCGGGCCCTGCCCGGCAGCCACCCTTTTGTACAAGCATTGCTGATGTTGCATGTAACCCTTTGTACAAAGCCAGGCGCAGACCCTGAGCAACAGATGAATAAACGAAGCGCTGGGGGCCCCAAAATTTGCATGCATGCATAGCATAGCATGAGCATGTCATGATCATGTAGATGAGGTCATATTTCGCTACATATCATGGGCATGTAGATGAGATCATATGTTACCTTGCTTTCCTCTGCACTAACTGCAGGGCTCTTGCCATGGACCCAATCCCGGAAGGAAGAAATGGAAGCGAGACTATGTATCGATCCCCGACAAGCCAAATAGATAAGTTCCCTCTCGTTCATACATGTCTCTGTAAGAAAGAAACTTGTGCATAGAAAGACCTCGTTGCCTTCGAAACATTTGTGCTCCCATCCTTTGACTCGAACGTTGCTTCGGTCAAGATGGTCGAAGTGACTTTTCTGAAGAAGGTCCGACGAGGGGCTGGTCCCCTTTCTATAGTTTTGAAGCCCGGCAGGCTCAGCCCCACGGCAACAAACTGGGGGTGGCCAGCAAGATAACTTGCCGGGAAAAACTTGTTTACTTAAAAGTATAAAGGCTTTCCCCCTTTGCGTGGACACAGTACATGCACAAGTACCCGACAAGACTATCTTTTTTCATTAATATGCAAATAAAACAAGTACAAGGCTTACAGAGTACAAAGATGGATAAACGAGGTTACATATTTGGAATTAAAGTTTGGCAAATGCCTACACATTTTAGATTGAAAAAAGAAAAGTGCCCCGTAATCCCCTTCTTGTCCCTCTCCTCCTAGGAACCGCGGCAAGAGGCGAAGATGACAAAAGGAGTGTCTGAGCGGAAGCCCTGCCTGACCTCGTCAAGACCTGTCAGGCGCAGCCTGACAAGATCGAGAGTGGCAAGGCTGTGAAGGAGGGGGACAGAGGGAACAGCTCGGCGGTACCCTAGTCACCACCCCCAGGGCCAGCAAGACACCCCGGCACAAGTGCTGGCGGGGAAAGCCTGCCGGGGCTCAGCTGGAAGACTGCTGGAGGAGGCGAAGGCACCAAGAGAGCGGCCCCCTCCCCGGTGGCCATCCGGAAGAGGCCGGTGATGATGGTGCCGGGGAGGGAGGGGAAGAGCAAAAAGACGTGGCAGCGGCCGCCAGTACGAGACGAAGGCGTCGGTGCCATCATACTCCAACCTGACGGCCTGCCACCCGCCTTCTCCGCCTTCCCTTGTTTTTCCACCATCACCAACACTCCAGGAGGACACCAGCCCCTCAGCCCATCACCACCCCCTGAGAAGAGGCGGACGACGACGATGTCCAGAGTGCGCGAGGGGCGCCGCTCCCCACCTTGGCGGGCAGGAAGCCCCCGCCATCTTCAGCATTAATCCTGACCTCGCTAGAGGGGGTCGTGCAGGGACTACCAAGGGTCCCAGGCATAGCCCCGCGGGCGAGTGCCGGAAGATCCAGGGTCCCCGCCAATGGGGGGACAAGCCTCGACGACTTGCGGCAAGAGCAAGTGCTTCCCTCTGGATGGCTGGCTTGTGTGGGGGAAACGAGTGCCCCTCCATTTTGGAGGAGCGCAACACTTCCCGCACTACAGCTAACATGGCGCCCGCATCCACCACCGCCGTGTCTCCGACAACCCTGGACCAGACTCACTCCCAGAGCATCAACATGAGTATCCGGCGTCTTCACCCCCGAGCTTGAGCCCGGGGCCTGGCCCCGGTCTCTCCTTCTCGACATGACGAGAAAAGAGACAGAAGGAAAAAGGGGAGAGATGTGTGGGGAGATGCCTCCGCTCCTCTCTCGCCCTCTCTTTTATAGGCAGGCCGGGGCTGGGGGCTGATCCGTCGCCCACCCCCGGGGGGGGGGGGGGCTCTCCCTGATCCAACCCGTCCAAGTTGTCACCGACGATCGGATCCGATCGCCGCCCTCCTACACCAATCCTCCGCCATGGCGTCCCTTCCGCGCCACGCGCCTCCATTACCTACCCCACTCGACGCATGTAGCATACGTGGTGAATGATAAGGGCGTGGTGGGATGAGTGAATTGGCAGTTATTCCCCCGTGAATTAAAGTCATTCACAAGCCATTACAGAGATGACCCCACCACGATTGGCATCTCGCGGCGCTGAAAAACCAAAAACTGACTCAAGCACCGGTTAATGAAGAAGTAAAGAAGATCTCAAAGCATGAGCTCCCATAAGACCTCTGCATGTATACATGATAGGGCCTACCCCGAAGACGCTTGGCAGTGTGTTCGGGCCAGGCTCGGGGGCTCCTGTTGGTGCAACAGACCCTGGTGTCTATTGCCCGGACTGTACACAGGCTCAGGAACAAGGTTACAACACCCAAGACAAGGCCAAGCTGAAGATATAGCTCTTTGAGAAGCCTAAGAGCGGATCAAGAAGACCAAGACAAACCAAAGAAGCAAGATCTCACCAAGGGGAAACCTCCCTTGCCCGGCAGACGAGCCTGGTTAGGTCGAGGTCGTCCCAGAGACAAGTCTCAAGACTCCCCCAGTAGGCTTGCCGGGGATGCTGAGGGCGGATTACCCCGCCAAGACTCCACCGCTCCACCTCACAGCAACACAAGTCACCTATCGGTGCCGTGTCGAGCCCCCAAGTGATTAAGTGGCAGTTATTTGGTATGTGGCAGGCCATTTCTGAGGAAGAACACCCCTAAATGACACCCGTCGAGGAGACGTGTCACACAGGCAGGCGGAGAGGTGGCTGAATGGCACGGCAAGGCTTGCCGGGCTACACCCATGATGTGACACTAAGCGGTGCATTTAATGCGCCTTGTCCTGTCTGCAGAGTTAGGTATGATAGCACTGTTCGCTATCCAATCAGTACGTAATGAATGATTTGCCATTGTGGTGACCCCTTGACCTATAAAAGGAGGGCCGGGGCAACCTTAGAAAGGATTCGAACCCGTGTACGCTCATACGCGCGTAGCTGCCCTTGTCCCAAGGCGGCCTTGCCGGGCTAGATCACTGCGTCTCCACCCTGGTCCATTCATCAATCCACCAAAGCAGGAGTAGGGTTTTATGCCTCACGGCGGCCCAAACCTGGGTAAAAACTGCATGTGTCATCACCGCCGCGTCGTCCTACGGCCTCCGCTCTTTGTGCAGTGCGCCCTCCCCCCTTGCCGAACCACAAAGGGGCCGATGGCCCCATAGGTGGCCGCGTTGAACCACGACAAAATTGCAATGAGAATGCTTATATTGCCAACTATAGAAAGATGGGAAAACCAATAGAATATAAAAGAAATACTAATGAAAGGGTAAAGCTCTCCACTTTCCCTCCTATTGTCCCTCGTGATGAAACATGTTACGAGAATGAGCTCCCTATGCAACCAATCTCATCAATAAGGTGCTCCAAAAAGTTGATTAAACTCACACATGACATGGAGAAGAAAAAGAAAAGACAGAGAAGCAAAGGTAAAAAGGTATCCCTCCCAAATGATGTTGCTACTATTATTGTTATGCCTCATGAGAGTGAATCAAAAATAAATGTGGAAGATGATATACTTGATGATGATAGTGATTCTTTGTCTTATGGTACAATCTCCGAAGAAACTATTGAGGATGATTTTGATATGCCTATTACTCATTGTGATGATTATGATTGGGAAAATAATGATACTTCTTATAATCTTGAAAATCTTTTTGGCATCAACTTAGAAAGTTGTGATGATAATAATTGCTATACTATTGGTGCTATTCATGCTATTAATGATGAGAGTGATCATGCTTATGATATGCAAAGCCTCAAGCTTGGGGATGCTATGTTTGATGAGAATGACATGTTTGAGAATTTATTTGCTGCAATTAATGTTTGTCCCAAGCTTGGGGATGCTATGTTTAATGAAGATGATATTTTTAGTCCCCCAAGTTTTGATGTGCAAATTTATTATGATGATAGCATGCCTCCTATTTATGACGATTGCAATATTTATGAAAGTGGGTTTGGAAGAGTGTCAACTTTAGATAATAATTATCCCACTATTTTGGAGGGTGTTGAATCTTATTATAATGATAAAAGTGGATTTGGAGAGGTCATGACTTTATTTAGTAATGATTCCACTATCTTGGAAGAGGTTTCAATTGATTATGATGAGAACAAAGTTGCTACTTATGATGATTATTGTGATGTTACTTATGTTATAAAAAGTAGTGATAATTATTGTCATAATTTTGAATATCCTTTTACTGAACATTACTCTTTTAATGTGGAAACAATTTATAGTATTCAAGTTTCATATGATGGTCCCATTACTACTCATGAGAATAAATTTGCTTATGTGGAGAGTAATAAAATTTCTATGCTTATGCATCATGAAAAAAGTGTTTTATGTGATAGCTATATTGTTGAATTCATTCATGATGCTACTAAAAATTATTATGAGAGAGGAACATATGCTTTTACATATCTCAATAATATCAAGTTTCCTCTCTATGTGTTGAAAGTTTTGAAGTTATGCTTGTTTTGCCTTCCTATGCTAGTTGATTCTTGTTCCAATAAATCATTTGCTCACAAAATCTGTATGCATAGGAAGTGGGTTAGACTTAAATGTGCTAGTAATATACTTCATGATGCTCTCTTTGTGTTTCAATTCTTATCTTTTATGTGAGCATCATTGAAATCATCATGCCTAGCTAAAAAGGCATTAAAGAAAAGCGCTTGTTGGGAGACAACCCAATATTTACCCCTACTGTTTTTGTATGCTCACATGATTAATCTACTGTAGTAATCATGTTTTATAGATTTTGTTTCAATAACGTTCCAAGTAAAGCCTTTGGGATAGTGTGGTTGATAGTTGATTTGATTCTGTGCAAAAACAGAAACTTTTGCGTCCAGTAACAGAATTGGTAAAATTCACTGAAACATGAAAAAACTCTGAATTGTTTACAGAGGATTGATATACAAATTTTATATGTTTTCCTAATTTTTCAGAATTTTTGGAGTAACAGAAGTATGATTTCAATTCAGATCTTCACATACTGTTCTGTTTTTGACAGATTCTGTTTTCATTGTGTTGTTTGCATATTTGGATGAATCTATGGGTAGTATCGGAGGGTAAGAACCATGGAGAAGTTGGAATACAGTATATATAACACAAATATAAATTTAGAATGAGTTCACAACAGTACCTAAAGTGGTGATTTATTTTATTATACTAACGGATCTTATGAGTTTTCTGTTGAGTTTTGTGTTGTGAAGTTTTCAAGTTTTGGGTAAAGATTTGATGGACTATGGAATAAGGAGTGGCAAGAGCCTAAGCTTGGGGATGCCCAAGGCACCCCAAGGTAATATTCAAGGACAACCAAGCATCTAAGTTTGGGGATGCCCCGGATGGCATCCCCTCTTTCGTCTTCAATCCATCGGTAATTTACTTGAGGCTATATTTTTATTCACCACATGATATATGTTTTGCTTGGAGTGTCTTGTATGATTTGAGTCTTTGCTTTTTAGTTTGCCACAATCATCCTTGCTGGACACACCTTTTGAGAGGGACACACATTAATCATGAATTTATTCGAATACCCTATGTGCTTCATTTATATCTTTTGAGCTAGGTAGTTGCTCTAGTGCTTCACTTATATCTTTTTAGAGCACGACGGTGGTTTTATTTTGAAGAAATTGATGAACTCTCGTGCTTCACTTATATTATTTTGAGAGTCTTTAAACAGCATGGTAATTTGCTTAGGTTATGAATTTAGTCCTAATATGGTGGGCATCCAAGAGGGATATAATAAAAACTTTCATATAAAGAGCACTGAATAATATGAGAAGTTTGATTCCTTGCATTTGTTTTGAGATATAAAGATGGTGATATTAGAGTCATGCTAGTGAGTAATTGTGGATTGGTAGAAATACTTGTGCTAAAGTTTGTGATTCCCGTAGCATGCACGTATGGTGAACCGTTATGTGATGAAGTCGGAGCATGATTTATTTTTTGATTGTCTTCCTTATGAGTGGCGGTCGGGGACGAGCGATGGTCTTTTCCTACCAATCTATCCCCCTAGGAGAATGCGTGTAGTACTTTGTTTCGATGGCTAATAAATTTTTGCAATAAGTATGTGAGTTCTTTATGACTAATGTTGAGTCCATGGATTATACGCACTCTCACCCTTCCACCATTGCTAGCCTCTCTAGTACCGCGCAACTTTTTCTGGTGCATTAAACCCACCATATACCCTTCCTCAAAACAGCCACCATACCTACCTATTATGGCATTTCCATAGCCATTCCGAGATATATTTTCATGCAACTTCCACCATTCCGTTTATTATGACACATACCATCATTGTCATATTGCTTTGCATGATCTTGTAGTTGGCATAGTATTTGTGGCAAGGCCACCATTCATATTTTTTGTACATGCCACTCTTGATCATAGCACATCCCGGTACACCGCCGAAGGCATTCATATAGAGTCATATCTTGTTCTAGTATCGAGTTGTAAGTAAATAAAAGTGTGATGATCATCATTATTAGAGCATTGTCCCATGTGAGGAAAGGATGATGGAAGCTATGATTCCCTCACAAGTTGGGACGAGACTCCGTACTTCAAAAAAATAAAAAAATAAAAAGAGGCCAAAGAGCCCAAAATAAAAAAAGAGAGCCCAAAGAGCCCAAACAAAAAAATGAAAAAAATGAGAGAAAAAGAGAGATGGGACAATGTTACTATCCTTTTACCACACTTGTGCTTCAAAGTAGCACCATGTTCTTCATGATAGAGAGTCTCCTATTTTTCACTTTCATATACTAGTGGGATTTTTTCATTATAGAACTTGGCTTGTATATTCCAATGATGGGCTTCTTCAAATTGCCCTTGGTCTTCGTGAGCAAGCAAGTTGGATGCACACCCACTTAGTTTCTTTTTGAGCTTTCATACACTTATAGCTCTAGTGCATCCGTTGCATGGCAATCCCTACTCACTTGCATCAATATCAATTGATGGGTATCTCCATAGCCTATTAATTTGCCTAGTTGATGTGAGACTTTCTCCCTTTTTGTCTTCTCCTCACAACCTCCACCATATTCTATTCCACCTATAGTGCTATATCCATGGCTCACGCTCATGTATTGCGTGAAAGTTGAAAAAGTTTGAGAACACCAAAAGGATGAAACAATTGCTTGGCTTGTCATCGGGGTTGTGCATTATAAAATACTTTGTGTGATGAAGATGGAGCATAGCCAGACTATATGATTTTGTAGGGATAACTTTCTTTGGCCATGTTATTTTGAGAAGACATGATTGCTTTATTAGTATGCTTGAAGTATTATTGTTTTTATGTCAATATTAAACATTTGTTTTGAATCTTATGGATCTGAATATTCATGCCACAATAAAGAAGATTACTTGGATAAATATGTTAGGTAGCATTCCACATCAAAAATTCTGTTTTTATCATTTACTTACTCGAGGACGAGCAGGAATTAAGCTTGGGGATGCTTGATACGTCTCCAACGTATCCATAATTTTTGATTGTTCCATGCTATTATATTATCTGTTTTGGATGTTTTATATGCATTCATATGCTATTTTATATTATTTTTAGGACTAACCTATTAACCTAGAGCCCAGTGCCAGTTTCTATTTTTTCCTTGTTTTTGAGTTTTACAGAAAAGGAATATCAAACGGAGTCCAAATGAGCTGAAAATTTACAGTGATTTTTTATGGACCAGAAGAGACCCACGGAGCATCGGAGCCAGGCCAGGAGGTGGACGAGGAGTCCACAAGCCTAGGGGGCGCCCCCTAGGTCGCGCCCCTGGCTTGTGGGCCCCTCGAGCGTCCCCCTGACGTGAGACCGACGCCAAAAATTCCTATAAATCCCGAAACCCCCAGAAAGAAACCTAGATCGGATGTTCCGCCGCCGCAAGCCTCTATATCCATGAAAAAACAATTGGGACCCCGTTCCAGCACCCTGCCGGAGGGGGAAATCATCATCGGTTGCTATCTTCATCATCCCGGCAGTCTCCATGATGAGGAGGGCGTAGTTCACCCTCAGGACTGAGGGTATGTACCAGTAGCTATGTGTTTGATCTCTCTCTCTCTCTCTCGTGTTCTTGATTTGGCACGATCTTGATGTACCGCGAGCTTTGTTACTATAGTTGGATCATATGGTGTTTCTCCCCCTCTACCTTCTTGTAATGAATTGAGTCTTGCTCTTTGAGGTTTCGTTATGTTGGATTGAGTATTTTATTTGAGAACACTTGATGTATGTCTTGCGATGGGATATCTGTGGTGACAATGGGATATTCTATTGAGTCACTTGATGTATGTTTTGGCACTCAACTCGCGGATTCCCATGGTGACATTGGGGTAATCTACGCATAGGGGTTGATGCACTTTTTCATCCTACGTTCTCCAATAGAAACTTTGTAGTGATTCTTTGTTGCACGTTGAGGGATTGTTATATGATCCAATTATGTTATCATTGTTGAGAGAATTTGCACTAGTGAAAGTATGAACACTAGGCCTTGTTTCCAAGCATTACAATGCCATTTTTGCTCACTTTCATTACTAGTTACCTTGCTCTTTTTATATTTTCATATTACAAAAACCTATATCTACCATCCATATTGCACTTGTATCACCATCTCTTCGCCGAACTAGTGCACCTATACAATTTACCATTGTATTGGGTGTGTTGGGGAGACAAGAGACTCTTTGTTATTTGGTTGTAGGGTTGTTTGAGAGAGACCATCTTCATCCTACACCTCCCACGGATTGATAAACCTTAGGTCATCCACTTGAGGGAAATTTGCTACTATCCTACATTACTCTATGCTTGGAGGCCCAACCCAAGTCTACAAGAAGAAGGTTGCGTAGTAGACATCACTCACCATGTTGTTCATCGGCATTTGGATTTGTGGGGTTGCCGATGCATGGGAGCTGGAATACATATGTTGCATGTTGCTAAAATTATATGAGGTAGAAGAATGAAGATTTTGTTGCATCGGCTCTTGCACATAATTAGATGCATGATTGATAAAGCTAGGGCTAGCCGATACATTATGCTCATTAGATGATCTAGCAGCAACATATGCATTATTTGCATGTACATATGTGAATTGGGTATTCATATTACCTTTGTAGATTGCAAACCCTAGATGACGATCTCTTCGTAGCAAGAACGGGCCGGAGACCGTTCAATGCTTCGTCCCCAGCGGAGTCGCCAAAAAGTGTGTTCACACACGAACACGTCATCGTGTACCTCCAATGCCGAGGGTGATGCACCGCATCTCACGTCGAAGGAGACCCGTCAGGAAGCGCGGTACGCAAGCAATCCGGCGGGTGCTTTTCAGGACCCGAAACCCCACGCACCCGGGAGGGACCCCGTCTGGACGAGCGGTGGCTATGGGCTGCCCTAGGTCGGTTCGACCGCCTCTAGAGCCTCGACGATCGCTGCCCTTCAACGAAGAATGAACGAAGAATGAGAGAGAGAAAGAACAAGGGAGAGATGTAAAACTAGGGTAAAAAGTAGATTGATTGTTCGATTGTGTGTTGTTATTCAATTGGCCGTCACCTCTTACATATATATGAGGCGGCTGAACTTTCCATACAAGAAAATGACTCAAATCCCGTCCAAAACATCAAATGTTAACCTAACTCTGACAACGAGGGCCGGAACTTCTAGTCAGCCCGGAACTTTCAGGCTAAAATTACATCAAGTAGCCCTCTTTCACCGCTCCTGCAGGTCGCATATGGGATCGGATCGCAATGGTCCAAAAAGCAAAGTTGTAGATCTTGCAATGGAGAAAAACTCGTCAGTTGATCACTTTTTATCCGAGGTCATCTTGAGGTCGAATTCGGGCTCGCAAATCTGCAAATAATGTTGAAATTCCAGTTTTCGGGGTGCACCGCGTGCAAACTTTCTGTTTAGCCCGGAACCTCCCCGGAAGTTCCCCGAAACTTCCAGCAACTTCCGGGGAAGGATTCCTGTAGCACACTGTTTTGCCTTTTAACTTTTACCTATGAACTCTGATTGAGACAATTTTTATATCAAAATTGACCGTTTCGACGAGACGAAGACAATTCGTGTAGAAAGTTTTCTCATTTGAGGCCGTCCTTGAGGCGTAATCTGCCAAAAAGTGCTCTGGATACAAAATCTCAGTATTTCGATCACAATTTTGGCCTTCGAGATGAGATCTGATGGTGATGGGCCAAACTTCAAAGATGTTCACGTCGGTAATTCGAAACTTTTTCATGTAGATCACTTCTCCATTTGAGGCCATCTTAGTTAAGTTCTTGACCGTGCCAAAATCTGGTGTCAACACCACCGTCGTGGCAAAAAAAACGGTCCCAAACGGGGTCAAAAGCGCGCAAACAACTTGGGCACACAAGGCTTATGGCCACCTACCTGATCAGAGTAGCGCGCGCACATAACCTTCCCTAGTTGGAGGCACCGACGAGAGGCATGACAATGGACCGAATTAGGGCCCCCCATAAGGCAAGTGTGGCTGCACTGGTCAGCTCGATTCGATGTCATTATGACTCAGCCAAGATATTTCTTCAAGTTCGATTAATGTCCGGTTAAACTTGAATGGTGATAAGATGAGTCATAATAACATGATGAAATAACAATGCATATGAGCATGATATCAACATGAGCATGGATGGTAAGCATAACCATCAACATATAGATCATAACATCATCAACAATAAATAATCTATTCTAATTGATGCAAATGAGCATGGCATAGCGATGATCATGAATAGCACAAGTATAACAAAGCAAAGCACTCATATGAGCATAGCATGACTACTAGCATTGGAAAATAATTACCAGAGTAGAACATGATAATAACATTAGCGAGTAATCATTTAACAAACAGATGCAAAATGATCATGACATTAGAATGGATTCACAAGCATATATAGCATTCAAAAAAATATTAACATGCACAAAATAGTTACATATTCAAGTGGAAAACCATGGCTAATGCAAGACCATCATGCAAGTGGCTTTCGTGGCTTGCCTGGGTATGAGGGAACCATCGGGGAGAAGTGCGAGGAACTCGTAGAACGAATCACCAGAAAAGTTTCCCTCTCGAAGGGGGCTGATTAAGGGCAAGGGCAAAATGGTCATTTTCAGAATTTTAGAACATCATGAAAATGGTACCAACGGAATGGGCTCGACGAACAGAGAACTTGGGCTTTTGAATCACCTGAATCGGAGTCACGGTTGTGGAGTTATAGTCAGTTGAATGCTAGGGACCAGTCTGTAAAAGAAATATTCACAAACAAGTCCCTGACTGGTTTAAACAGATAGCGCCTTTGTGAAAGTACGCTTTCAGCAAAGGGAAAACGTATTATAGCCCAAATCCACCATCAAATACGCTTTCTCTGTAGTAGTAGCGTACTATAGGAAATACGTCTCCACTTAACAGCGCGGGCCGCCACGTGAGCTCCACACGTGCGCCGTCACTACCGCTTACAGCCGGGGCCCGCTGGCAGGCAAGGGTGAGGTGGTCGACGTCTTCAACCTCCTGACGGGGAGGGGCATGGGATCCTGGCTGGGCCTCGCGCCGGCGACTTTGGTCTTCCCTCGCGGTGCTTCGGCAACCGAAGAGATCCGGGCGGCGCCGCACTTCGGGTGGGGGCTGCGGACTCCTCGGGGAGCAACTGGGGGAGCGGGGACGCCGACCGCAGCGGACGGCGACCTCGGGTGGAGGCGGGCGCAGCGCCCCGGTGCACCAGAGGAGTGGATGAAGAGCGGAGGAGGGTCGCCGGAGCTCGAGGGTTCCACTAGTGGAGAAATGAGGTGGAGGAGAGCTCGGGCTTGCCTGAATTTAGGCGAGGCCGAGCGGCAGCCATGGCGGCTATGGTGGTCGAGGAGGGGCTATAGAGGCTAAATGAGGGGTATGGGAGAGAGCTGGGAGGGTGATGAGGTGTAGGAGAGCTCACCACGCCTTAAATTGACTCCGGGGAAGGCTCGGGAGAGCTCGAGGGCGAGGCCGACCGGAGAGCAAACCGCTTCTGCCACTGGACACGGCCTGAGCACCACGTAGGAGGTGACCTAAGAGGGGGAGAGGGGTCCAGGGCGAGGGCGACGACATGGCGAAGCTCCTGGACACGACGAGGTGGCGAGAGATCAAGCAAACGGACGAACTCGAGGGCCCCATTCGCCAGAGCGCGCACACGGGCATGCCGGCCATGTAGTCACCGCGTGAACACGGTGAGGGAACACCCTTTGGTCGGCGCAACCATGTCTGCACAATAGGTCTTTCAACAGATAGAGGCAAGAAGCAAAGGAACAAGAACAGGGACCAAAGACATGACCATAGATAGCTGGATGACAAATGAACAACAAGGTGTTTGATGTGAACTGGGGGAGGCACAGCTGAGGAAAGGTGCTGATCTTTGTCTGAGCTTGATCAATCACTAAGATGATCATCTTGGCAAATTTGCAGCTCAAATGGAGGAGTTAAACTAGCACTTGCTGTACAAAGTACACCACTAGACATAAATTAAGATGATGAAGTATCACTCACATGAGTGATTGGATTGAGCTGAATTTTGGTGGAGGATGATTATTTGGGCATATGAAGGCACTGTAAAATTTTCATACCATTTGGACACACCAAAATGGTACTTCCTTCACAGTGCTTCACTCTGGACAGAATCTTGAGAGAATTCTTGAGACATATTGGTTCAATGAAATAAGCTCAAATTTGGTGGAGTGAGGTTATATAGGTAGAAGAAGGTTTTGGTAATTTTTCATAATTTATGGAGCAATATAAAATATAGTTGCTTTACAACCTAAAAATATGATCAGAATCAAATATTGGATGGTGTGCTCACCATGAGCATGGAATCATGGATATTTTTACATATCCAATGTCCATATGGTCCAAAGGAATTTTGAGAATTTTGTGGGAATTTTGGGAAAGACAGAAATGTAGGTTGCTTCACAACCAAGGGAAAAAAGGATTATTCCTTTAATAGAAAAAGGAATATTCCCAAGAAAAAGAATACGGGGATTGGTCAAAGATGGAAGTGACATGGTCTTGGTATGGATTTGAGGATGACAAGACACTTGAGAGAGACTGAGAAGAGATGATCTTCCGAGGTTTCAAGTCAACGGAGCCACAGAAAAAGAAATCCAAGGCAAAACTCAAATAAATCCAAAAGAAAAAGAAAGGGCTAAAAATAAGGGTGTTACAATAGCTAGTAGCTAGATAGCTTCTTCTCTCGCTTTGATCTTCAATACAATGTTCTCCTCGATGTTCTTGAAGTTCTATTCGATGTAATCACTTTTTGCCGGTGTGTTTGTTGGGATCCGATGAATTGTGAGCTTATGATCAGATTATCCATGAATATTATTTGAGTCTTCTCTGAACTCTTGTATGCATGATTATTATAGCTTTGTATTTCTCTTCGGTCTATTGATTTGGTTTGGCCAACTAGATTGATTTTTCTTGCAATGGGAGAGGTGCTTTGTGATGGGTTCGATCTTGCGGTGCTCAATCCCAGTGACAGAAAGGGACATGACACGTATTTGTATCGTTGCCATTAAGGATAAAAAGATGGGGTTTATTCATGGGTGAGTTCACTTTGTCTACATCATGTCATCTTGCTTAAGGCATTACTCCGCTCTTTATGAACTTAATACTCTAGAAGCATGCTGGATAGCGGCCGATGTGTGGAGTAATAGTAGTAGATGCAGGCAGGAGTCGGTCTACTTGTCTCGGACGTGATGCCTGATATGTCCATTTTGCATCATGATTTCCTACCGTTATTTATAATGTTTTTATGCATAATAATGCTTTATGGAGTAATTCTAATGCCTTTTCTATCATAATATGCAAGGTTTACACAAAGAGGGAGAATGCCAACAGCTGGAATTCTGGACCTGAAAAAGCTATGTCAGAGATACCCATTGTGCACATCTCCAAATGAGCTGAAAATTTACTGAGAATTATTTTGGAATATATAAAAAAATTCTCGAGCAAATAACTACCGGAGGAGGCCCACCTGGTGACCACAAGACACCAGGGCGCGCCAGGCCCCCCAGGAGCGCCCTGGTGGGTTGTGGGGAGCCCAGCCCACCTCCGGTGCCCATCTTCTGGTACTTAAGGTCTTTTGACCTAGAAAAAATAAGGGGAGGACTTTCGGGATGGAGCGCCGTCGTCTCGAGGCCGAACTTGGACAGGAGCTCTTTTTCCCTCCGGCGGAACGATTCCACCGGGGGATCTTCCCTCCTGGAGGGGGAAATTGAAGCCATCGTCATCACCAACAACCCTCTCATCTTTGGGAGGCCCACCTTCATCAACATCTTCAATAGCACCATCTCCTCTCAAACCCTACTTCATCTCTTGGGTTCAATCTTTGTACCAGAACCTCAGATTGGTACCTGCGGGTGACTAGTAGTGTTGATTACATCTTGTAGTTGATTACTGTATGGTTTATTTGGTGGAAGATTATATTTTCAGATCCATTATGCTATTTAATACCCCTCTGATCTTGAGCATGAATATCATCTGTGAGTAGTTTCTTTTGTTCTTGAGGTCACGAGAGAAATCATGTTGCAAGTAATCATGTGAAGTTGATATGTGTTCGATATTTTGATGATATGTATGTTGTTATTCCCTTAGTGGTGTCATGTGAATGTCGACTACATGGCACTTCACCATCTTTGGGCCTAAGGGAATGTGTTGTGGAGTCATTATTAGATGATGGGTTGCTAGAGTGACAGAAGCTTAAACCCTAGTTTATGCACTACTTCGTAAGGGACTGATTTGGATCCACATGTTTAATGCTATGGTTAGATTTTATCTTAATACTTTTCTCACAGTTGCGGATGCTTGCAGGCCGGGGGGGGGGGGGTTAATCGTAAGTGTGAGGTTTTTTCAAGTAAGAACAACACCCAAGCACCGGTCCACCCAGATATCAAATTATCAAAGTAGCGAACACGAATCAAACCAACATGATGAAAGTAATTAGATGAAATTCCCGTGTGCCCTCAAGAACGCTTTGCTTATTATAAGAGACCATTTTGGCCTGTCCTGTGCCACAAAAGGATTGGGATACCTTGCTACACTTTATTTACCATTACCGTTACTTGCTCGTTACAAATTATCTTGCTACCAAACTACCCGTTACCGATAATTTTAGTGCTTGCAGACATTACCTTGCTGAAAACCGCTTGTCATTTCCTTCTGCTCCTCGTTGGGTACGACACTCTTACTTATTGAAAGGACTAAGATTGACCCCCTATACTTCTGGGTCATCAAGGCTCTTTTCTGGCGCCGTTTCCGGGGAGTGAAGCGCTCTTGCTAAGTGGAAATCGGTAAGGAAAAATTTATATTATGTGCTGAAATTTATTGTCACTTGTCACTATGGAAAACAATCCTTTGAGGGGTTTGTTCGGGGTATCTTCACCTCGAACGGAAGGACAATTAGTTGCCCCTCAACCTACTGCACCTACTGAAAAAATTGGTTATAAAATTCCTTCGGGCATGATAGAACAACTGCTAGCTAATCCTTATGCAGGAGATGGAACTATACATCCTGATATGCATCTTATACATGTGGATGAAATCTGTGGATTATTTAAGCTTGCAGGTTTACCCGGAGATGAAGTTAAGAAGAAGTTTTTCCCTTTATCTTTGAAGGGAAAAGCATTGACATGGTATAGGCTATGCGATGATATTGGATCTTGGAACTGGAACCGATTGAAATTGGAATTTCACCAAAAAAATTATCCTATGCATCTAGTTCATCGTGATCGGAACTATATATATATAATTTTTGGCCTCGTGAAGGAGAAAGTATCGCTCTAGCTTGGGGGAGGCTTAATTAAATGTTATATTTATGCCACAATCATGAGCTCTCGAGAGAAATTATCATTTAGAATTTTTATGCTCGGCTTTCTCGTGATGATCAATCCATGCTCGATACTTCTTGTACTGGTTCTTTTATGAAGAAGACTACTGAATTCAGGTGGGATCTTTTAGAAAGAATTAAATGCAACTCTAAAGATTGGGAACTTGACGAAGGTAAAGAGTCAGGTATTAAGCTTGAGTTTGATTGTGTTAAATCTTTTATGAATACCAATGCTTTTCAAAAGTTTAACACTAAATATGGACTTGACTTTGAGATAGTGGCCTCTTTTTGTAAATCATTTGCTACTCATGTCTATCTCCCTAAGTTGAAGTGGTTTAAATATCACCCACCTACTAAATAAGAATTTAAAGAACTGGCTCTAGCTAAAGATGAAACTATCATTTATAATGTTGATCCAGTTGTGCCTACTGCTTATATTGAAAAACCACCTTTCCCTATTAGGATAAAGGAACATGCTAAGGTATCAACAGTGGTTCACAAGAGTAATATTAAAGCACCTAAACCCCCTGAACAAATTAAAGTAGAACCTAGTGTTGCTATGGTTAAAGATCTCTTGGTAGAAAATATTGATGGGCATGTTATTTACTTCTGTGATGAAGCTGCTAGAATTGCCAAACCTGATGAAAAAGATAAACATAGACCCATAGTTGGCATGCATGTTGTCTTAGTTAAAATAGGAGATCATTGCTATCATGGTTTATATGACTTGGGTGCTAGTGTGAGTGCTATTCCTTTTACCTTATACCAAGAAATTATGAATGACATAGCACCCACTGAAATGGAAGACATAGATGTTACTATTAAACTTGCTAATAGAGACACCATCACACCACTTGGAATAGTCAGAGATGTTGAAGTCTTATGTGGGAAAATAAAATACCCTACTGATTTTCTAGTTCTTGGTTCCCCACAAGATGACTTTTGTCCCATTATCTTTGTAGACCTTTTTTGAACACCGTTAATGCTAAGATAGATTGTGAAAAACAAACTGTCGGTGTTAGTTTTGGTGATGAGTCTCATGAGTTTAATTTCTCCAAGTTTCGTAGATAACCTCGGAATGAAGAACTACCTAGTAAGGATGAAATAATTGGTTTTTCTTCTATTGTCGTGCCTCCTACTAATCCTTTAGAATAATATTTGCTCGACCATGAAAACGATATGCACTTTCGTGAAAGAAATGAAATAGATAAAATATTCTTTGAACAACAACCTATCCTAAAACACAATTTGCCTATTGAAACTCTAGGAGGTCCTCCTCCACCCTAAAGGTGATCCTGTGTTTGAATTAAAACAATTGCCTGACACTTTGAAGTATGCTTATCTCGATGAGAAAAAGATATATCATGTTATTATTAGTGCTAACCTTTCAGAACATGAAGAAGAAATATTATTGAAAGCTATTGGATATACTCTTAATGATCTTAAGGGCATTAGTCCCACTCTATGTCAGCACAAGATTAATATGGAACCTGATGCTAAACCCATTGTTGATCACCAACGATGATTGAATCTAAGATGAAAGAAGTGGTAAGAACTAAAATATTAAAGCTTCTGGAAGTAGGTATAATCTATCCCATAGCTGATAGTAGATGGGTAAGTCTTGTTCATTGTGTCCCTAAGAAGGGAGGTATTATTGTTGTTCCTAATGATATAAATGAGCTTATTCCACAGAGAATTGTCACTGGCTACAGAATGGTAATTGACTTTAGAAAATTAAATAAAGCTACTAGAAAAGATCATTACCCTTTGCCTTTTATTGATCAAATGTTAGAAAGTTTATCTAAGCACACAAACTTTTGTTTTCTTGATGGATATTCTGGTTTCTCTCAAATACCTGTGTCACAACCTGATCAGGAGAAAACCACCTTAACTTGTCCCTTTGGAACCTATTCTTATAGAGGTATGCCTTTTGGTTTATGCAATGCACCTGCTACCTTTCAAAGATGTATGACTGCTATATTCTCTGATTTTTGTGAAAAGATTGTGGAAGTTTTCATGGATGATTTTTCCATTTACGGAAGTTCTTTTGATGATTGCTTAAGCAACCTTGATCGAGTTCTGCAGAGATGTGAGCAAACTAATCTTGTCTTGAATTGGGAGAAGTGCCACTTTATGGTTAATGAAGGTATTGTCTTGGGGCATAAAATTTCTGAACGAGGTATTGAGGTGGATAAAGCTAAAGTTGATGCAATTGAGAAAATACCATGTCCTAAAGATATTAAAGGTATTCGTAGTTTCCTTGGTCATGCTGGTTTCTATAGGAGGTTTATTAAAGACTTCTCTAAAATTTCTAGGCCTCTTACTAATCTTTTACAAAAGGATGTTCCACTTGTTTTTGATGATGATTGTGTAGAAGCCTTTGAAACACTAAAGAAAGCCTTAACTTCTGCACCTATTGTTCAACCACCTGATTGGAACTTACCTTTTGAAATTATGTGTGATGCTAGTGATTATGCAGTTGGTGCTGTTCTAGGACAAAGAGTTGATAAGAAATTAAATGTTAACCATTATTCTAGTAAAACTCTAGACAGTGCCCAAAAAAATTATGCTACTAGTGAAAAAGAATTTTTAGCAGTTGTGTTTGCTTGTGATAAATTTAGATCTTACATTGTTGATTCCAAAGTAATTGTTCACACTGATCATGCTACTATAAAATATCTTATGGAAAAGAAATATGCTAAACCTAGACTCATTAGGTGGGTTCTCTTGTTACAAGAATTTTATTTACATATCACTGATAGGAAAGGAGCTGAGAACCGCGTAGCTGATAACTTGTCTAGGTTCAAAAATATTCTTGATGACCCACTACCTATTGATGATAGTTTTCCTGATGAATAGCTAGCTGCAATAAATGTTTCTCATAATACTCCTTGGTATGCTTATTATGCTAATTACATTGTTGCTAAATATATACCACCTAGTTTCACATACCAACAAAAGAAAAAATTCTTCTATGATTTAAGACATTACTTTTGGGATGACCCACATCTTTATAAAGAAGGAGTAGATGGTATTATTAGGCGTTGTGTACCTGAGCATGAACAGGAACAAATCCTACGGAAATGTCACTCCGAAGCCTATGAAGGACATCATGCAGGAGATAGAACTGCTCACAAGGTATTGCAATCTGGTTTTTATTAGCCTACTCTCTTCAAGGATGCCCGTAAGTTTGTATTGTCTTGTGATGAATGTCAAAGAATTGGTAATATCAGTAAGAGTCAAGAAATGTCTATGAATTATTCACTTGTTGTTGAGCCATTTGATGTTTGGGGTTTTGATTATATGGGACCTTTTCCTTCCTCTAATGGGTATACACATATTTTGGTTGTTTTTGTTACGTTACTAAGTGGGTAGAAGCTATTCCAACTATTAGTGCTGATCATAACACTTCCATTAAAATGCTTAAAGAAGTTATTTTCCCAAGGTTTGGAGTCCCTAGATATTTAATGACTGATGGTGGTTCACACTTTATTCATGGTGCTTTCAGTAAAATGCTTGCTAAATATGATGTTAACCATAGAATTGCATCACCCTATCATCCTCAATCTAGTGGTCAAGTTGAACTTAGCAATAGAGAAATAACACTAATATTACAAAAGACTATCAATAGGTCCTGAAAGAATTGGTCTAAGAAATTGGATGATGCACTTTGGGCCTACATAATAGCTTATAAAAATCCTATGGGTATGTCTCCATACAAAATGGTTTATGGAAAAGCTTGCCATTTGCCTCTTGAGTTAGAACATAAAGCATATTGAGCAATTAAAGAACTCAATTATGACTTCAAGCTTGCTGGTGAAAAGAGGTTATTTGATATTAGCTCACTAGATGAATGGAGAACCCAAGCCTATGAAAATGCCAAATTATTCAAAGAAAAAGTTAAAAGATGGCATGATAAAAGAATCCAAAAGCGGGAATTCAAAGTTGGAGAATATGTTCTTTTGTACAACTCCCGTTTTAGATTCTTTGTAGGGAAACTTCGCTCCAAATGGGAAGGACCATATATTATCGAAGAGGTGTATCGCTCTGGAGCTATCAAGATTAATAATGCCGAAGGTACTAACCCGAAGGTGGTAAATGGACAAAGAATTAAACACTATATCTCAGGTACGCCTATTAATGTTGAAAGCAATATTATCCAAACCATGACACCGGAGGAACACATAAAAGAAACCTTACAGAACACTCCAGAATCCTGAAAAAGAGGAGGTACGTGATACGGTAAGTAAATGGACTCCAAAAAATCCGCAAAAATATTTTCTGTTAGTTTTGGAATATTACAAAAATTAGGAAAATAAGAAATAAACAGGAAGGCAACCAAGGTGGCCACGAGACACCAGGGCGCGCCCGCCCTCCCTGGCGCACCGTGGTGGGTTGTGCCATCCTCGGGCACCTTCCCGACTCCGGTTTCCTTCCATATTCTTGTTTCCCAACATAAAAAAAATCTTTATATATACCCCCATACGATTTGACCACCGCATCGCAGAAAAATCCTCTGTTCTTGTTTCGTGCTGTTTTCCTCTCAGATCTAGATCACCATGGTTCACCCAAGCTCCTCCAAGGACAAGTTCTTCGAGAGGGTCATCAACCCTTACTTATCGGAGGTGATGAAGCACCCTTAGGCCATTGAGATGCATGAGGGGGTGTTGCACATCCGGGATGTTTAGGGGCCCAAGAGGACGGGGAGCATGGAGGCCAGGCTCGAGGCGGTGGAACAAGACATCTTCAAGTGCCAAGGGATGGTGGAGCGTGGACTCATCACCAATCACTCCATGATCACGCAATTCACCCGTGATCACATGGTGGATGGCCGATCCATGAAGGACATCATCTTCACCTTCAACGAGCAAATCAATTTTCTGCAGAGCCAAATCTATGATCTTCAAAACCAAGTTTTCAAGTATGAAGCAAGATTTAAAGGTATGAGTTTGGCTGCCAGTTGCAGGACTCGGGAGACTCGCGCATCTTCTTTTGATGGTGAGCCCTTGCCCTGGAAGTCGGAGGACAAGCCTACTACCTCATCACCACCACCTTCATCATCTTCCCCATCAAAGGAGACTTGAGTACACGGGTATGGGCATTTCCCTTGGCTTGTTCCAAGCTTGGGGGAGGTGCCCCGGTATCGTATCACCATCACTTCTATTACCTTTACCTATTTTTAGTTCGATCCTTAGATTTCGTGATTTAGTTGAATACAAACATAGTATGCTCTATTTTCGAGTTTTAGTTTCGTGATCTATCTTTCTATGTAATCGAGTGAAAGTTATATAATAAAGTTTAGTTTGAGTTTTTGCTTCTTTAATTTTATGTTGCAATCAAAATAAAAAGAAATAAATGAAAAAGATCATATGCTAATCTTATGGTGAGTAATGACATCACATAAGGAAAAGTATAAGTGATAAAATTTATTGGAAATTGACAAACACATCATTGGTCAATGATGCAACTCATGAAAGAATTAATAAGGGAAGAGAAGATTCACATGCAAATATACCATCTTGGACATCTTTTATGATTGTGAGCCCCCATTAATTATTATATGTCAAAATTGTTGACGCTGGACAAGGAAGACAACGTAATGAGTTATGTTTGTTCATATTCACATACAATTTATATTATCATAGATCCTTCAACACGTGGTGCTTGCTCAATATCTTTGCTAGCCAAAATTCCGCACTAAGTAGAGATACTACTTGTGCATCCAAAAACCCTAAACCCAAACTCATGTTTTGAGAGTCCACCATACCTACCTATGGATTGAGTAAGATCCTTCAAGTACGTTGTCATCGGTGCACTAATGCAATAAAAATTGCTTCTAAATATGTTTGATCAATTAGTGTAAGAGAAAATTGAGTGTTGTATGAACTTGTGATGGCAAAGTAATAAAAGCGACGGACTACATAATAAAGGTTGCTATCATAAGGGGCAATATAACGTGATGTTATTTTGCATTAATGCTCTGTTTGGATGTAGACATTCAAGGGCTTGGCATTGTATTGGCTCCAATGCCAATATCTCAGAACATTGATATTGATCTTCAATTCCAATTTTAGTGTTTGGATGTTCATATATTTGATGCTTGGAATCCAAAGGGAGCACCAATTCCAATTTGTGTTTGGATGGATAGAGTTTGGAATTTCTCACTTTCTTAACATTCACAGTTACTCACACATAAACACATGGAAAGATGCATCAGTTTTAAAAATTGACCAAGGTGTGTACACACATGAAAATTATAGGAAAAAATTAATCAGTACTAAGCCCTGAAACATAAGCAAGACTACAATTTGGGTCCAATTAACATTTGCAGACTAAGTAATTCTAGTTAGCTACTACTACCTCCATGCACCGTACCTACATGCCATACGTCAAGCTGAATACGTCAAGCTACATGCCATACAACTGTTGAGTGTCACGACATGCCGCAACTGAATGGGTTGGCATTTAGTCGAGCAGCTCATGGGCATGGCGGCCTTAGTCCACGGCGGACAGCTGCATGTCTTGGCTGAAGTGGGAGGATTATGCAGTGGCTGGAGAAGATGCGTGGTACGTGCAGCTTGAGATGCCGCAGAAGCTTGTGTACGCTGAGGCCTGCCATTGCCACACATGGTCGGTTCTGCCAAGAAGGTTGTGCCGTTCATCGAGAAGAGACGGTAAACAACGGCGACTTTCAGCGGAGACAGGGATCCCATGGATGATGTGGTGAGGAACCAGGGGCGGTGGTCAGCGGCAAACTCCATCGATGGCGGTTGCCAGCGGGGAGAGGTCGCGGATGGATGGAGGAGTGTTTCCGCCGGCCGGGGAGGCAGCACTGGTGGCCTGGACGGCGAAGTCGTCAGTCGGGGAGGCGGCGGCAGGGCGGATCGACCTCGATCTCCTGGCGCTCCGTTTTCTTTTTCGCGTGCGAGAACGACGAAGAGATAAGCCAGCCAATGCAACCGAATACGGAGGGTCGGGGCTCTGAATTTGCGAGGGGGTTAGCCAGTGCTCGGGTTGGCCTCTCGATATTGGGATCGAATTCCACAGACGAATGTCTAGACCATCCAAACGGTGGCATTCGGGGCCGACAATGCCAATTCCGAATACTCGCTCCCAATGTCTACATCCAAACGGGCCGTAAGGGATTTGGCATACAAACCAAAAAGTGCATGACAACCTCTGCTTCCCTCTGCGAAGGGCCTATCTTTTACTTTTATGTATTTACTTTTATGCAAGAGTCAAAGTATTCTTCCCTATTCCTTTTTATTTTCTCTTTTTGCAAGCATCATGTGGTGAGGAAAGATCTAGGCACATATATCCAGTTGGATATGAGTGAGCATGAGTTATTATTGTTGACATAACCCTTGAGGTGAATACGTTGGGAGGCAAAACTATAAGCCCCTATATTTCTATGTGTCCAGTTGAAACTTTTTGTTCATGGGTATGCTGTGAGTGTTAGCAATCATAGAAGACTAATAGATGGTTGAGTATGTGGACTTGCCAAAAGGCTCTGATACGTGACCCTTCCTGAAAATATGATGAATTGTAGTTGCAAAGTTGACAGAGAACATAGTTTGTTGGTCTTCAATAAGGTTTATGCTTTTTACTTCGATGTTGTGATGAATTGTTACTTGTTCATGAGAAGTTATATGATAAAGTTATATGAAAAAGTATTATGATAAAGTTTATTGCCGTTATAATAATAAGCATGATGCTACTATGTCCGTATTTTGTTTTTATCGACACCTCTTTCTCAAACCATGAGGACATGTTTTTCGATATCGGCTTTCGCTTGAGGACAAGCGAGGTCTAAGCTTGGGGGAGTTGATAGGTCCATTTTGCATCATGATTTCCTACTGTTATTTATAATGTTTTTATGCATAATAATGCTTTATGGAGTAATTCTAATGTCTTTTCTCTCATAATATGCAAGGTTTACACAAAGAGGGAGAATGCCAGCAGCTGGAGTTCTGGACCTGAAAAAGCTATGTCAGAGATACCTATTCTGCACATCTCCAAATGAGCTGAAAATTTACGGAGAATTATTTTGGAATCTATAAAAAATACTGGAGCAAATAACTAACGGAGGGGGGCCACCTGGTGACCACAAGACACCAGCGCGCGCTGATACGTCTCCAACGTATCTATAATTTTTGATTGTTCCATGCTGTTATATTATCATTCTTGGATGTTTTACAATCATTTTATAGCAACTTTATATCATTTTTTGGGACTAACCTATTGACATAGTGCCCAGTGCCGGTTGCTATTTTTTGATTGTTTTTTACTTCGCACAATACCAGTACCAAATGGAGTCCAAACGCAGCGAAATTTTTTGGAGAATTTTTCTGGACCAGAAGACACCTTGTGGGCCAAGAAAGTACCAGAGGGGAGGCCCGTGGTGAGCACAACCCACCAGGGCGCGCCTAGGAGCCCAGGCACGCCCAGGGGTTGTGCCCCCCACGGAGCCCCCCTACACCGCCTCTTCGCCCTATAAATTCCTAAATATTCCAGAAACCCTAGGGGAGACGTCGAAACACAATTCTAGCCGCCGCAAGTTCCAGAACCACGAGATCCAATCTACACCATCACGGAGGGGTTCACCATCCTCATTGGTGCCTCTCCGATGATGTGTGAGTAGTCCACCATAGACCTCGGGTCCGTAGGAAGTAGCTAGATGGCTTTGTCTCTCTCTTTTGATTCTCAATACAATGGTCTCTTGGAGATCTATTTGATGTAATGACTTTTTGCGGTGTGTTTGTTGGGATCCGATGAAGTTTGAGTTTATGATCAGATCTATATCCATGAAAGTTATTTGAGTTTTCTTTGATATCTTATATGCATGATTACTTATAGCCTCGTATTTCTTCCTTGAATCTTTGGTTTAGTTAGGCCGAGTAGATCGATTTTTCTTGTCATGGGAAGAGGTGCTTTGTGATGGGTTCGATCTTGCGGTGTCCTCTCCCAGTGACAGAAGGGGCAGCGAGGCACGCATGTATCGTTGCTATTAAAGATAACAAGATGGGGTCTATTCCTACATGAATAGATCTTGTCTACATCATGTCACTGTTCTTATTGCATTACTCCGTTTCTCCATGAACTTAATACACTAGATGCATGCTGGATAGCGGTCGATGTGTGGAGTAATAGTAGTAGATGCAGAATCATTTCAGTCTACTAATCTTGGACGTGATGCCTATATAATCATCATTGCCTGGATATCGTCATAATTATTTGATCTTCTATCAATTGCCCAACAGTACTTTGTTTACCCACTGTTTGCTATTTTCTCGAGAGAAGCCACTAGTGAAATCTACGGCCCCCGGGTCTATTCTTTCATCATATTGCTTTCTGGTCTATTTTTATTTGCTTTTATTTTCAGATCTATTATTCCAAAAACCTAAAAATACCTTGCTACACTTTTTATTTATTAATTTTATTTTGTGTTTCTGTGAGATCTATTTACCCAAAATCATACAAACCAATCTATCTTTTGCCCGAGGAGGGATTGACAACCCCTCTTACGCGTCGGGTTGCAAGTATTTGTTCTTTGTGTGCAGGTACCATTTACATAGCTTGGCCTGGCCTCTTACTGGATTGATACCTTGGTTTCTTAACTGAGGGAAATACCGACCGTAGCTGTACTGCATCATCCCTTCCTCTTTGGGGAAATACCGACGCAGCTTCTAGCCGCATCAAAAGGAATTTCTGGAGCTGTTGCCGGGGAGGATCAACTCAAGATCTATCAGGTTCTTAATCACAAATCTCATCTTCTTGCAATTTACATTATTTGCCATTTGCCTCTCATTTTCATCTCCCCCACTTCACAAAAATTTGCCTTTTTATTCGCCTTCTTTTTCGTTCGCCTTTTTTGTCAGATGTCTTCTTGTTTGCAATCTTGTTTGCGTAGTCATGATGTCTCAAGAAAATACCAAATTATGTGACTTTTCCAATACGAATGATAATGATTTTTTTAGCACTCCGATTGCTCCTCTCGCCACTAGTGCGGAGTCTTGTGATATTAATGCCGCTTTGTTGAATCTTGTCATGAAAGATCAATTTTCCGGTACTCCTAATGAGGATGCCGCATCCCATCTATACACATTCGTAGAATTGTGTGATATGCAAAATAAAAAAGATGTGGACAATGATATTGTGAAGTTGAAATTATTTCCTTTCTCTTTGAGGGATCACGCAAAAATTTGGTTTTCTTCTTTGCCTCGTAATAGTATCGATTCTTGGGATAAGTGCAAAAATGCGTTTGTTACTAAGTATTTTCCGCCCATGAAAATTATTTTTCTTAGGAATCAAATCATGAATTTTAAGCAACTTGAGCATGAACATGTTGCTCAATCTTGGGAAAGAATGAAATTGATGCTAAGGAATTGTCCTACTCATGGTTTAAATCCTTGGATGATTATACAAATTTTTTATGCGGGATTGAATTTTGTTTGTAGAAATCTTTTAGATTCCGCTGCGGGTGGTACCGTCATCTGGCAGGTATTGGTTTTGATACAAGTATTTGGTTTGCAAGTGCTAAGTTAATCCCAATTAAATTTGCCACTTGTTTTTTTAATCAGTTATCTTAGGCAATAGGGGCCAAATTAGATGAAATGTTTTGGTAGATGGTACCCTGATTTGGTAGATATTTGTGAAAAGTTTTTTCGGCAATAGGTGCCACTGAAATGCTTTGGTAGGTGGTACCTTGTGATCTTATATGTTACTAGATCTTAGGATTAGAATTGTCCATCAAATTGCTTCTCGTGGAAGAATCTCATCTAGAGATCAGTGATATACATGGTAGTTCTTGTAAATATTCTGTTTTCCGATTAAGATCGATGCATTGTACTGTAGCAACTCTGAAGGGTGTGCTCTCTAGCTAGCTAGCTTGTGTAACGGTGAGTCTTGTTGGCTGATTTGGCATTTGCACATGTGTTAGTAAGTGTTGTCTAGCTAGCTATTGATTCTTGTTGTCTAACGATTGTAGTGTAGCAACTCTGAAAGGTGAGTCTTGTCTAGCTAGCTGTTGGTTCTATTCTAGAAGGTGTTAGTAAGTTAATTGAGAACTGTATGTTACTGTTTTTCTTTCCTGTGAAGTGGATCGTTCATCCTTGCTCATATTGCTTTAGGAAAATGGCGCCACCACCACCACCACCATGTCGACTGTGCAAGTCAAGGTGCGCCAGCAGCCTTGCAACTGGCACGCTGTTCGGCATCTGCTTCCAGCCAAGTTTTCTTCATGCGGCGGTAACAAATTATATGAAACTTGTAACAACTATTTTGTTTTTAGTGTTATTGGCATTAATGCATTTTGTCATTTTGCTTTTTTTACACAGATCATCCCATGCAATGTGAGGTTGAAATTCAACAAGCTGACCGGAGACACTGTGACCTTTGAGGCTCCGGAGGGCCCCTACACTATGGAGGTCGAGAAAGGATGCAATATGCCGCAGATTGGAGGAGATGGATGGGTCCGTTTCCTCGCCCACATGGGTATCACTGGTGGTGAGTTGATCAGCTTCTCCTTCAGAGCAGAAAGACCCAAGCTGGCTGTCATTTATGTCAACACGGAGGAAGATGATGAAGATGATGAGGACCCACTTGATGAAGCCTTCTATGCTCAAAGAATGAGGCTGAGCGAGGAGGAGGTGTGCAACCTATGGGACATAATTCCGCCACATGCTGACTTTGTCGGGGTGCCATTCGTGACCTGCCTGACAAGTACCATGGTTGATCGGCTTGTCATGGTATGTTATACTTACAAATGCAAATTATCCGATGATATGCTTAGTGTAGAGTCCAATGATATGTTGTGTGGAAGCTAGCCGATGATATGCTTTAGTGTAGAGTCCTATGACATGCTTATTAGTGTTGAATCCAAGGAACTGTTAATAGTGTAGATAATCCATACTTATTAGTAGAATTCATGCTTAGTAGAAATGTGATACCGTGTCTTTTGATAGTGTAGAAATCTATACTTAGTAGAAATATATTTGCAAGAGTATGTGCGAGGCTGGTTATTAATTGATATGTTTTTGTTATTTAGAAATTGCCAAAGAGCCTCTCTGTGAGTTGTGGTATCGAGCCTGATGAAGAAGGCTCAGCTGGAATACGCCTTACCACAAGGGGCACCATCACCACCTGTGCGTACGGCGTGGACATGGATGGTCGCACACACTTAAGCGTGGTTGGGTGGAAGAGCTTCCTCGTTGGCAAGAATCTTCGTGTTCGACAGGCCATCCTAATTATTATCAGGAACACCCACCGCCATGGCTTGAGGATGATGATCGTCGGCGATATCATCTAGAACTACATATGTGTGTGGCTGTATGACTACCCCTAGTAGACTGCTATATGCTGTATGACTACCTAGTACTGCTTATCATATATGCTACTGTATGAACCATATATGTGTGTGAGGATGCATGTTGACTATATATCAGTACCTATAATGCTTAATGATATTGTATGACTACTGTATGACTATATATGAGTATCTGGTATTGTGGTTAATGATATTGTTATCTGGTATATGTGAAATTGCAGTTTATTGAAATGGGGTACTGTTCTACATCAATAGGAAGCAGAAAAAATGTTGAAAGATACAGCAGCAGCGCGGGGACAGAAAAGCGCTACAACTAATTAATAGTAGCGCGTGTCAGAATAGCGCTACTGATATAGTTAATAGTAGTAGCGCTGGGCTAGACCATGCTACTACTACCTGTTAGCTGTAGCGCCGTAGTAGTAGCGCGGCCACCCGCGCTACTGATAGCATTAAAACCCGCACCACTACTAGGGTTTTCCCTAGTAGTGTCTGATCTTGAGAATAATATTAAAGAATTTATCAATGCGCAAAAAGTTTTCAACACTACGATAGAAGAAAAGTTGAACAAGATGATGATATGTCTAGAAGCATTGATAGAATTTCTCATGATGTAGAAAATCTCAAGTTGAAAGCCTTTTCACCTAAAGTTGAGGAATCAATTAAAGCTTTATATGTTTCTATGGATGAAAGTAAGAAAAGAACCGCTATGCTTAGAGCTAAAAGAGAATTTTTAGAAAGAGCGTTTTCTAGTGATTGCTTTCATAAAGATGATGAAGATCTTAAAGTAATTGGTGTTTCTTCTATTGATTCCTTGTTAAGTAAAATTAAAATTGATGATAAAGGGACTGGAGAAGAGTCAACTTTAGCTAGAGGGCGTCCCAATGATTTGGAGGGTGAAAATCTTGATGAAACAATTGATAAAAGTGGGTTTGGAGAGGTCAAAACTTTAACTAGTGATGTACCCACTCCTTTGGATTACAAAGACTTTAATTATGATAGTTTCTCTTTGATTGAATGTATTTCTTTGTTGCAATCCATGATAAATTCACCCCATGCTTATGAACAAAATAAAGCTTTTACTAAACACATTGTTGATGCCATGATGAAAGCTTTTGAAGAAAAGTTGGAATTAGAGATTTCAATTCCTAGAAAATTACAAGATGAATGGGAACCTATCATTAAAGTCAAGATTAAAAATTATGAGTGTTTTGCTTTATGTGATTTGGGTGCTAGTGTTTCCATAATTTCGAAATCTTTATGTGATGTGCTTGGTCTTACCAATATTGAAGAGTGTTCTTTAAATTTACACTTCGTGGATTCCACTATTAAAAATCCTTTGGGAAGAATTAATGATGCTCTTATTCTTGCAAATAGGAATTATGTGCCCATAGATTTTATTATTCTTGATATTGATTGCAATCCGTCTTGTCCAATTATACTTGGTAGGCCATTTTTACGCACTATAGGTGCCATGATTGATATGAGAGATGGCAATATTAAATTTGAATTTCCACTAAGAAAGGGTATGGAACACTTCCCTTGAACAAGAATTAAGCAACTGTATGAATCAATCATGAGGGCAACCTATGGATCAAAAACTAAAGATAACAATACTTGAATCTATGCATTATGCCTAGCTAAGGGCATAAAACAATAACGCTTGTTAGGAGGCAACCCATTGAATAAAATTTATTTTTTCCTTTTTATTTCTGTTCTTGAGTGTTTTCACAATTATGCTACTGTTATGATTGTGTTTTTATGTTTTAATTAATGTTTGTGCCAAGTAAAGCCTTTAGGATCATGTTTGGTGATAGTTGATTTGATCTTGATGGAAAATAGAAACTTTTGCGTACAGTACAAGAATGTTTAAAATTCACAAAAGAGACAAAAAATTCTGAATTTTTTACACAAGATTTATATATAAATTTCCTACGTTGTCCTAATTTTATAGAAATTTATAGTTACAGAAGTATGAGATCAATTCGCATCTTTACAGACTATTCTGTTTTTGACAGATTCTGTTTTCGTTGCTTTGTGTGCTTATTTTGATGAATATATGGATTATATCGGGAGGTATAAGCCATGGTAGTGTTAGAATACATTAGGTATAATGCAATAATAAAATATGAATGGGTTTTCAATAGTACTTAAAGTGAAGATTGGTTTGCTTATACTAACGGATCTCACGAAGGTTTTTGTTAAGTTTTGTGTGATTGAAGTTTTCAAGTTTTGGGCAAGATCACGATGGATGAAGGAATAAGGAGTAGAAAGAGCCTAAGCTTGGGGATGACCCATAGCACCCCAAGTTAATATCCAAAGATAACCAAGCAACTAAGCTTGGGGATGCCCCGGAAGACATCCCCTCTTTCTTCTAACGACCAACGGTATTTAATTGGAGCTATATTTTTATTCATCACATATCATTAGTTTTGCTTGGAGCGACTTGTATTATATGAGTCTTTGCTTGTTTTGCTTTTTAGTTTTTCACAAGTATCCTTTCTGGACACACCTATTTAAGAGAGCCAAATTAAGCTATGATTTGTTAGAATTGCTCTATATGCTTCACTTAAATTTTTGAGCTATGGAATTGCTCTATGTGCTTCACTTATATCTTTTTGAGCATGGTGTGCTTTAATTTTTGGAGAAATACTCTCATGCTTCACTTAGATTTATTTGAGAGTTAGTAATTTTGAAGAAATTCTCTCATGCTTTACTTATATTATTTTGAGAGATGAAATTTTTTATGCTCATGTTCTTCACTTAAATTTATTTGAGCTTGTTAAAAGCAATGGCAATATATGAAACTAGTCCTAAAGTGATAGATATTCAAGAGAGATATAATAAAAACTTTCATGAAGATCATTGGACAAATTAAACTTGATTCTTTGTAATAGTTTTGAGATATGATGATAGTAATATGTGAGTCATGTTGGTGAGTAATTATGCTTTAGTAAGAATATTTGTGTTAAGGTTTGTGATTCCCTATGCAAGCACGAAAGTCAATAGTTCTGCAATTAAATTACATCCTACTTGTGGTGCATTATTCGGTGTTAGTTATGCTTAATGCTCGTTTATGAGATTTTTTGTTTCTTGGTTGGTTGCTTCTCAATCTGTTTGCTAGCCTCCACTTGTACTAAGTAGAAAGACTACTTGTGCATCCAAAATCCTTAAACCCAGTTTTGCCATATGAGTCCACCATACCTACCTAAATGCGGTATTTCCGTGTCGTTCTAAGCAAATTTGTATGTGCCAACTCTAATTTTCAAAATAAATTTCCTTTTTGTGTGCCCGTACCGCTCATGAAGCGGTAGGGGGTGGCCAATATTTTTCCATGCTAGATGTGTTATTCTCAAGATGAGTGTTTATTCACTTGTCATTGCACGAGAGTACGGCGGTATTAGGGATGCCCAGTCCCGAAATGAAAAAGAAATTTACTTTATGTTGTCAAATAATAAATTCCTTGGAAAGTGTTGGTATTGACGGTACCCGTGGAGACGGCTAGCCGTGGAGTGTGAAAGAATGGTGGAAAAAGGAATAAACTTTATTTTCTGTTTGGGAACCGCCTATGATATATCTAGCATGGAAAGTATTGGGAACTACTCGATCGTTTTCGTTGATAGGGAAAGCATGCCTCTCAAAATGTTTTTATCTCTCATTTTTTTGCTTTGAGCTCTGGCACCTCTACAAATCCCTATTTCCCTCTGCGAAGGGCCTATCTATTTACTTTATGCAATTTTTATTTTTATTTGAGTCTCCATCTTCTCTTATAAAGCACCAACTAAGGGGCACTATGATCATACTTGAGCATTGGATGTAGCTAATATTCGAGTGCGCTTCATGAATGGATCAATGATTGAGCATGATGGGCTAGGCATAGCTTTCTTTAGTGTTGATATTATGAAAGACATGGTTGCTTGTTGATATGCTTGAGTATTGAAATCTTCATGTCAAAACTAGACTATTGCTTTGAACCATCTAAAGTCCAAATGTCCATGCTACAAAAGAAAAAGAATATGTGATGAACATGTTAGGCAGCATTCCACATCAAAAAATCTGTTTTTATCATTTAGCTACTCGAGGATGAGCAGGAATTAAGCTTGGGGATGCTGATACATCTCCAACGTATCTATAATTTTTAAATGTTCCATGCTGTTATATTATCATTCTTGGATGTTTTACAATCATTTTATAGGAACTTTATATCATTTTTTGGGACTAACCTATTGACATAGTGCCCAGTGCCGGTTGCTGTTTTTTGCTTGTTTTTAACTTCGCAGAATATCAGTACCAAACGGAGTCCAAACGCAGCGAAACTTTTTGGAGATTTTTTTTGGACCAGAAGACACCTTGTGGGCCAAGAAAGTACCAGAGGGGAGGCCCGTGGTGAGCACAACCCACCAGGGCGCGCCCAGGGGGGTTGTTCCCCCCACGGAGCACCCCTGCACCGCCTCTTCGCCCTATAAATTCCAAAATATTCCAGAAACCCTAGGGGAGATGTCGAAACACAATTCCAGCCGCCACAAGTCCAGAACCACGAGATCCAATCTACACCATAACGGAGGGGTTCATCATTCTCATTGGTGCCTCTCCGATGATGCGTGAGTAGTCCACCATAGACCTACGGGTCCGTAGGAAGTAGCTAGATGGCTTTCTCTCTCTCTTTTGATTCTCAATACAATGGTCTCTTGGAGATCTATTTGATGTAATGACTTTTTGCGGTGTGTTTGTTGGGATCCGATGAAGTTTGAGGTTCTGATCAGATCTATATCCATGAAAGTTATTTGAGTTTTCTTTGATCTCTTATATGCATGATCACTTATAGCCTCGTATTTCTTGCTCGAATCTTTGGTTTAGTTAGGCCAGCTAGATCGATTTTTCTTGCCATGGGAAGAGGTGCTTTGTGATGGGTTCGATCTTGCAGTGTCCTCTCCTAGTGACAGAAGGGGCAGCGAGGCACGCATGTAGCATTGCTATTAAGGATAACAAGATGGGGTCTATTCCTACATGAATAGATCTTGTCTACATCACGTCACTGTTCTTATTGCATTACTCCGTTTCTCCATGAACTTAATACAATAGATGCATGTTGGATAGCGGTCGATGTGTGGAGTAATAGTAGTAGATGCAAAATCGTTTCGGTCTACTAATCTTGAACATGATGCCTATATAATGATCATTGCCTGGATATCGTCATAATTATTTGATCTTCTATCAGTTGCCCAACAGTAATTTTTTTACCCACCGTTTGCTCTTTTCTCGAGAGAAGCCACTAGTGAAATCTACGGGCCCCGGGTCTATTCTTTCATCATATTGCTTTCCGATCTATTTTTATTCGCTTTTATTTTCAGATTTATTATTCCAAAAACCCAAAAATATCTTGCTGCACTTTTTCTTTATTTATTTTATTTTTCCAAATCATACAAACCAAGCTATCTTTTGCCTGAGGAGGGATTGACAACCCCTTTTACGCGTCAGGTTGCAAGTATTTGTTCTTTGTGTGCAGGTACCGTTTACATAGCTTGGCCTGGCCTCCTACTGGATTGATACCTTGGTTTCTTAACTAAGGGAAATAACTACCGTAGCTGTACTACATCATCCCTTCCTCTTTGGGGAAATACCGACGCAGTTTCTAGCCGCATCACGCGCCAGGCCCCCCAGGCGTGCCCTGGTGGGTTGTGGATAGCCCAGCCCACCTTTGGTGCCCATCTTCTGGTACTTAAGGTCTTTTGACCTAGAAAAAATAAGGGGAGGACTTTCGGGATGGAGCGTCGCCGACTCGAGGCGGAACTTGGGCAGGAGCACTTTTGCCCTCCGGTGGAGCGATTCTGCCGGTGGAACTTCCCTCCCGAAGGGGGAAATTGAAGCCATCGTCATCACCAAAAACCTTCTCATATTTCGGAGGCCAATCTTCATCAACATCCTCAATAGCACCATCTCCTCACAAACCCTAGTTCATCTCTTGTGTTCAATCTTTGTACCGGAACCTCAGATTGGTACCTGTGGGTGACTAGTAGTGTTGATTACATCTTGTAGTTGATTACTATATGGTTTATTTGGTGGAAGATTATATGTTCAGATCCATTATGCTATTTAATACCCCTCTGATCTTGAGCATGAATATCATTTGTGAGTAGTTACTTTTGTTCTTGAGGTCACGGGAGAAATCATGTTGCAAGTAATCATGTGAAGTTGATATGTGTTCGATATTTTGATGATATGTATGTTGTTATTCCCTTAGCGGTGTCATGTGAGCGTCGCACTTCACCATCTTTGGGCCTAAGGGAATGCATTCACTACTGGAATTAGAGAATTTGCCATCAGCCAGTTCTTTGCCGTCTGCTAGTAGACGACAAAGAAGGTCTTTGCCGACAGCTTACAAAAAACAGACGGCAACGATTGAGCTGATGGCAAAGACACTATTTTCCATCAGCCAGTTCTTTGCCGTCTGCTAGCGGACGGCAAAGAAATGTTCCCGTCCGCTAGCAGACGGCAAAGAGGTGGGGGTGGGGGTCCAGCGGAGGCCAGCTTATTGCAATGGCCCACCCCACCTCTTTGCCGTCTGCTAGCGGACGGCAAAGTTTCTTTGCCGTCTGCTAGCGGACGGCAAAGTTTCTTTGCCGTCAGCTAGCAGACGGCAAAGAGGCCACTAACTAAAGGCCCTAACGGCCCACCCCCTCCTCTCTCTCTCTCTCTCCCCGACCGCGCCCCGCTGAGGGAGTCCTGGATTAGGGGGTCCTCGGGTGTCCGGTCTATTCAATATGGGCCGGACTGATGGGCCGTGAAGATAAAGCAGAAGACCATCCCCCCTGTCCGGGTAGGACTCCTATATGCATGGACGACAAGTTTGGTGTCCGGATGTATTATTTCCTTCTTCTGTAAACCGACTCTGTACAACCCTAGGACCCTCCAGTGTGTATATAAACCAGAGGGTTTAGTCTGTAGAGGCAATCAGAATAATCATAGGCTAGACAACTTGGGTTTAGCCATTATGATCTCGAGGTAGATCAACTCTTGTAACCCCTATACTCATCAAATACAATCAAGCAGGACATAGGGTTTTACCTCCATTAAGAGGGCCCGAACCTGGGTAAACATCGTGTCCCTATTGTCCATTGTTACCATCGATCCTCAGACATGCAGCTTGGGACCCCCTACCCGAGATCTGCCGGTTTTGACACCAACATTGGTGCTTTCATTGAGAGTTCCGTTGTGTTGTCGACAGAAGAATCGATGGCTCGCCTCATTGTCGATAACGATGCTGTTTCCGGGGAGACTTTTCTCCCCGGTCAACTCTTTGTTTTTGGCAGCTTCACGCTACTTGCCAACTCATCGGCCACCTTGAGCAGGTCGACAGCTACGCCCCTGGTCACCAGATCAGGTTTGAAAGTTTGAACTACATCGCTGATATCTGAGGAGATCTAATCTTCGAGGGGTTCACGGCCTCGGCCGCCGCTCCCCACCCATACAAAGAAGGCCCTTCGGATCCGCTATCAGATCCCGTCCAGGGATCGACTATCATGCCCGCCCTGGCCCTAGATCCGGAGCGGGACACTTTGTCCGAATACCGGGGGGTGGACCCCGCCGGACTTTCTCCTATTGTGGAGCTTCTAGTCGGAGACCCAGATGCAACCATGCCGTCAGCAGACCCAGAGTCAAACGGGACTCTCCTCGTCATCGGGGAGCCGGATTCGCCTCTGGACGTCAACTCCGAACTCTCGAGGTGTGCGTCTATCGAGCTCGGTCAAGTGGTTATTACCGAACATAGCTCCGCAGATCCTCAGATGCCTATCCAGCTTTCACTGTTAAATGAAACACTGGACCTCATGCGATCTCTCGCCATCACGGAAGTATCACCTCCGAACTACACCCAGCTTGAACTGGGGGCTGAGAGCAGGGAATTTTGCGTCCCACCCACCAACCACTTAATAGCCACCGTCGAGGATTTAACCGACATGCTAGACTACGCCTCCGAAGACATCGATGGTATGGACGATGATGTTGGAGTTGAACCATGCCAAAACCCGCCCATCACTGGGCGTTGGACGACCACTTCTACTTATGATGTATACATGGTGGACACGCCTGAAAAGAAGGACGACGATGGCACTCAAGATCCAGATGAGAAGGAGCCCGTCGACGAACCACCAAAGCGCCGGCGTCAGCGGCACCACCACGATCGCTTCGGGCAAGGGAAAGCAATACCGGCACCGGAGATAATGACACTCCGGACAACGCCGAAGACTCCGACCACCCCGCTGAGTCTGTGTTCGAGCAGAACGAGAGGGAAGAGGGTCAAGTCAACCCCGACGAACTTGCCGATCACGGGGATTCGGAAGATAGTAACTACTTACCTGTCTCCGAAGAGGATATTAGCCTCGGTGACGAAGATTTCATAGTCCCAGAAAAACCCCTCGAACAAGAACGCTTCAAGCGATGGCTGATCGCCACTTCACGGAGCCTGAAAAGGAAACAGCAGCAGATTCAAGACGAAAAGGATACGCTCAACGATAGATGGACTAAGGTCCTGGCTGCCGAAGAGGGATACGGCTATGAGCGCCAAACAAAGAGCTATCCTAAGCGCAGGCTCCTGCCACAATTCGACGAGGAGGCCTTTGAGCCAATACCGTCAAAATACAATCATGCTGATCAGCCGGACCAACCACCACGTGGACGGGATAAAACGACCAATTATGCTGAACACCAGCCCCTGCCCCCTTGTAACAGAGGCAAGGAAGTAGCAGCTCCGCGCTACATGTACAACCTACATCAGGAGCTGACCAATAGAGCCGGCCAGACCAGATCCATCTATGGATCAAGAGTAGTGCCCCCACATGAGATGACGGCCTCCAAGCCTGGCATGACAAACCTAACCAAGTCCGGGGTTAGCACCGGACACAGATGTCATCCGAACTCTGTCACGATGTCGCCAGGTACAGAGGTGCCGCACACCCCATGTGCTTTACCGATGAGGTAATGTAGCACCAATTTCTAGAAGGGTTTAAACCCGTGAACATCGAGCAATACGATGGAACGACGGATTCTGCCGTATGGATTGAAGATTTTCTTCTCCACATTCACATGGCTCGCGGAGATGATCTCCATGCCATTAAATACCTCCCTCTAAAGCTGAAAGGACCAGCACGGCACTGGTTGAATAGCCTCCCAGAGAACTCCATTGGAAGTTGGGAAGATTTAGAGGATGCTTTTCGAGACAACTTTCAGGGCACTTATATCCTGCCATCGGATGCTGATGACTTGAGTCACATAGTCCAGCAACCTGGAGAGTTAGCTCGCAAACTTTGGAATTAGTTCTTAATTAAAAAGAATCAAATCATAGACTGTCCGGATGCCGAAGCCCTAGCGGCATTTAAGCACAGCGTCCGTGACGAATGGGTTGCATGACACCTCGGTCAGGAAAAGCCGAAGACTATGGAAGCTCTTACTGCACTCATGACCCGCTTCTGCGCGCGCAAAGACAGCTGGCTGGCTCGTAGAAGCAACAGTACCAGCGATCCCGGCACCTCTAAGGCCAGGGATGGCAATGGAAGGCCACGACGCAATAAAAACAATCACCGGAACAACAACGAAGAAACAGAGGATACGATGGTAAACTCCGGATTCAGTGGCTCTAAACCCGGTCAGCGGAAGAAGCCATTCAAAGGTACTAGGGACGGTCCGTCCAACTTGGACAAGATACAGGATCGACCCTGCCAGATTCATGGCACCCCTGACAACCTGCCAACCATACCAACAGAAACTGCTGGGTTTTCAAACAGGCCAGTAAATTAAACACCGAACATAAGGGGAAAGAGCCTCCAAGCGAGGATGATGATGAGCCTCGCCCACCGCGCACTGGGGGACAGAAACAATTTCCCCCCGAGGTAAAAATGGTGAACATGATCTACGTCACCCACATCCCCAAGAAGGAGCGCAAACACGCATTACGGGACGTCTACGCCATAGAGCCTGTCGCCCCAAAATTCAACCCATGGTCGGCTTGTCCGATCACCTTTGATCGCAGGGACCACCCAACCAGTATCCGTCACGGAGGTTCGGCGGCCCTGGTACTCGATCCTATCATTGACGGATACCATCTTACTAGAGTCCTTATGGACGGCGGCAGCAGCCTCAACTTGCTCTACCAGGATACTGTCCGTAAGATGGGCATCGACCCGTCAAGAATCAAACCTAGCAACACTACCTTTAAAGGAGTGATACCTGGCGTCGAGGCCCGCTGCATAGGCTCCTTAACAATTGAAGTCATATTTGGCTCTCCAGATAACTTCCAAAGCGAAGACTTGATCTTTGACATCGTCCCTTTTCGCAGTGGTTATCATGCACTGCTCGGACGAACGGCCTTCGCCCGCTTTAATGCGGTCCCGCACTATGCTTATCTGAAGCTCAAAATGCCTGGACCTCGTGGCGTCATCACAGTAAATGGGAATATGAAGCGCTCCCTCCGTACTGAGGAGCATACTGCGGCTCTAGCAGCCGAAGTACAGGGCGGTCTCATCAAGCCGGATAACCCATCGGTCATCAAGACCCACGACTCTACTAAGCGAGTCCGATCCGCACTACAATGCGATAGCCCGGTGGAGCCGGAGCTTAAATAGCAGTTTAGCCTCCGCCGACTGCCCCATAAGGTTGCGGCATATGTACCGCGCGTACATAACTACGCACTTAAAATACCTTGGGCAGCGCCGAGGCACACTACGGAAAAGGTCCATAGTACGGTTTGACCCTATTCGGACCTCAACTTTTTTTTCCACTATAGGTTCATTAAAAAACCTACCTCGTCTATGGAGGCTCTTTTCCAGGTCCCTCTTTCTTACAGACGACCATCACCTCCTCCTCTTAAAGGATTTCCCACCAAGGAGAAACGGCGTAGACGTGCGGCAGGGCACCATTGGGATCTTCAAACCACTACTTTTAGGCCCTGTGTAAACCTTTTCCTTGTGTAAAACTTTTGGCATGTAAAATAGCCTCGATATTTATGGCATTATCTGTAATAATACGGTTCGACGTACTCATCAGGGTATAAAGGAAGCAGTTGATCACCACTTTTGTTTGGCACTCATTTATTTTTGTCATCTTTATGCCCTCCCTACTTCAGACTGCCACACGTGCTTTAGTCCGGCCTTAACACCGGGGGCTGTATTCGGTCCTGCACGTTTCAAAGTCCGAACGCCTATAGGGTACTCTTCGGCGTCCCGGATATTGCATTATATGCATCGGCTCCGAATCATGTCTTTGGTCTATAGTTGGGTTGCCTGGCTCCTGTGTTTACCACCTTATGTTCCGCTCGTTCGGCTAAGGTAGTAAAGGGAGAACTACTGCGATTGTATTTCTGGTTTGTCCGGTCAAGTACCTCAGTAGAGAAAGCCAAAAACTGACTGTCATGATAAGCGCGAGCTGGTCCGTGATTTGGCGACTTAGTATTATGCTACAAATCGTTAGCGATTTACTCCGTGTTATACGAGGGGCTGGTCTTCGTCCAGCCGCGTGGAAAAGGCACCGTAGTCCGGATAGCCGCACACGCACCAGGGGCTAGTACTTAGCCCCACAGTCAAACTCCTACGGCTAAGTGAAAGTAATAAAGCCGCATAGTCTGATTGCTTGGTTCACCACGCTGACACCTCCTTTACGGACCAAGACATTGGATAAAGTGTGGTCACGTGTTACGCCGAACACCCCTGTAGCATCTACATGGGGGCTGAAGCCGACGATTGGCAACTTTCAGAAATAAAACAATAAACGGCCGCATAGGAGGAAAAATCTCTTGAAAGAAAAGGCACAAACATAGATATATAAAACATCATGGGTTCGTCACATTGTTTGTACAACCCGAACACACTCAATCAAATATTACGTCCTTAGAGCATTGACCCTCGATCACTTGGGCTCCCTCTGAGGGGGTCCTGGATTAAGGGGTCCTCGGGCGTCCAGGCTATGTAACTTGGGCCGGACTGATGGGCCATGAAGATACAAGATAGAGGACTCTCTGCCGTGTCCAGATGGGACTCTCCTTGGCGTGGACGACAAGCTTGGCGTTTGGATATGAAGATTCCTTTCTCTGTAACCGACTTTGTACAACCCTAGTCCCCTCCGGTGTCTATATAAACCGGAGGGTTTAGTCCATAGAGGCAATCATAATCAGACAGGCTAGACTTCTAGGGTTTTAGCCATTACGATCTCATGGTAGATCAACTCTTGTAATACTCATATTCATCAAGATCAATCAAGCAGGACGTAGGGTATTACCTCCATAGAGAGGGCCCGAACCTGGGTAAACATCGTGTCCCCCGTCTCCTGTTACCATCGACCTTAGACGCACAGTTCGGGACCCCCTACCCGAGATCTGCCGGTTTTGACACCGACATTGGTGCTTTCATTGAGAGTTCCGCTGTGTCATCGCTAGAAGACTCGATGGCTCCATCAATCATCCACAACGATGCGGCCTTGAGGGAGGTCTTTCTCCCCGGCCAAATCTTCGTATTCTGCGGCTTCATACTGTGGGCCAACTCGCTTGGCCATCTAGAGCAGAGCGACAGCTACGCCCCTGGCCGTCAGGTCGGGTTTGGAAGCTTGAACTACGTTGCTGATATCCGCGGAGACTTGATCTTTGACGGATTCAAGCCCATGGCAGCCGCTCCCAACCACCGCGATGAACATGACCTAAATCTGTCATCGGACCATACCCGGGAGATAGCGCCCGTAACTGCCCTGGCCTTAGATCCGGAGCAGATTGCGCCATCCGAGGACGGGAAGCTCAACCCCGCCACAGAAGCCGCAGACTCAGCGGCGTTGGAGCCGCACACAGACCCAACATTGAATGGGATCTGTGTCACCGGAACCTCGGATTCGTCTCCGGCCACAGGTTCCGAACCACGTATGTCCGCGCCCATTGAGCTCGATTGGGCGCCGATCGTCGAGTTCAGCTCCGCGGACATCTTCCGACACTCACCTTTGGGTGATGTGCTAAACTCATTAAAAACCCTCTCCTTAGCGGGGGACTCACAGCCGAATTATATCCGGTTTGAACTGGGGGCTGATGACGGAGAATTTCGCTTCCCACCCACCGCCCACTTCATTGCCACTGTCGTAGACTTAACCGACATGCTCGATTACGACTCCGGAGACATCGACGGTATGGACGACGATGCCGGAGAGGAGCAGGCCCAAAACCCGCCGTTTACTAGGCGCTGGACAGCCACCTCCTCGTGTGACGTGTACATGGTGGATACTCCCAAAGAGAATAACAGCGATAACGAGAAAGATCCAGTCGAGGATAAACCTCTAGAGACACAGCCAAAGCGCCGACGTCAGCGGCACCGCTCTAAATCACGCCGTGGAAAAGACAGCAATACCGGTACAAGAGAAAACAATACTCCGGATGATGCCGAAGACAAAGAAGATCCCGCCGAGCCGACTTCCGAACAGGACGGCCGGGAAGATGGGCAAGTCAGCCCTGATGAACAGGCCATAAATGAAGACTCGGAGGACAGCAACTATCTTCCACTCTCCGAAGATGAGGTGAGCCTCGGGGACGAAGACTTTATTGTACCTGAGGAACCCGTCGAGCAGGAGCGCTTTAAGCGCCGGTTAATAGCCACTGCGAGGAGCCTGAAAAAGAAACAGCAGCAGCTTCAAGCTGATCAAGATCTGCTCAACGACAGATGGACTGATGTCCTGGCAGCCGAGGAATACAGACTCGAGCGCCCCATTAAAAGTTACCCGAAGCGTAAATTGCTACCCCAATTCGATGACGAGGCACTTGAGCCCATGCCATCAACACGTAATGCGGCTGACCGACCACCACGTGGCAGGGACAAAGCGGCAACCCAAGCCGAACACCTGCCCATACTACCTCACCGTAAAGGCAAAGATACCACAGCTCGGGAATACACATATGACCTGCGGCAAAACCTGGAGAACAGAGCAGGTCAGTCTAGATCGATCTACGGATCGCGGAGGCATGCCCTAGCGCGCGACGACGGCTATCAAGCCAGACGCACCGAGTATAACCACGTCCGGGCCAAAAATCCCAGATGGACTACATCCGCACTACGTCGCGACTTGGCCCGATATAGAGGCGCCGCACATCCCCTCTGCTTCACTGATGAAGTAATGGAGCACGAATTCCCAGAAGGGTTTAAACCCGTAAATAACGAATCATATGATGGAACAACAGATCCCGCGGTATGGATTGAGGATTTTCTTCTCCATATTCATATGGCCCGCGGCAACGACCTTCACGCCATCAAATACCTCCCACTAAAACTCAAGGGGCTAGCTCGGCACTGGTTAAACAGTCTGCTTGAAAACTCTATTAGCAGCTGGGAGGACTTGGAAGACGCCTTCCGCGACAACTTCCAAGGCACATATGTACGACCTCCGGGTGCCGATGACTTAAGTCACATAGTTCAACAGCCTAGAGAGTCGGCCAGGAAATTCTGGACTAGGTTCCTAACTAAAAAGAACCAGATCATCGACTGCCCGGATGCCGAAGCCCTAGCAGCCTTTAAGCATAGCATCCGCGATGAATGGCTTGCTCGTCACCTCGGCCAAGAAAAGCCGAAGTCCATGGCAGCCCTCACGGCACTCATGACCCGCTTTTGTGCGTGCGAGGATAGTTGGCTAGCCCGTAGCAGTAACAGTGCAAGCGATGCCGGTACCTCTGAAGCCAAGAATAGCAATGACAAGCCCCGACGCAACAGGCACAAGCGTCGAAGCAATGGTGGCACTGCCGATGACACGGCGGTCAACGCCGGTTTTAGCGGCTCCAAGTCTGGCCAATGGAAGAAGCCATACAAAAGAAACAATCCGGTCTCATCCAGCTTGGACCGCATACTCGATCGTCCATGTCAGATCCACGGCACCCCTGATAAACCAGCCAATTATACCAACAGAGAATGTTGGGTTTTTAAACAGGCCGACAAGTTAAATGCCAAAAACAAGGAGAAGGGGTCGCAAAGCAAGGACGACGACGAGGTGTCTCGTCCGCCGAACACAGAAGGACAGAAGAAGTTCCCTCCCCAGGTTAAAACGGTGAACATGATATACGCCACTCATATCCCCAAAAGGGAGCGCAAACGAGCGCTCAGGGACATCTACGCGATAGAGCCAGTCGCCCCAAAGTTCAACCCATGGTCGTCCTGCCCGATCACCTTTGATTGCAGGGACCATCCGACTAGTATCCGTCATGGCGGTTCAGCCGCACTGGTCCTCGATCCAATTGTTGATGGATTCCATCTCACGCACGTCCTCATGGACGGCGGCAGCAGCCTGAACCTGCTCTATCAGGATACAGTGCGCAAAATGGGCATCGATCCCTCAAGGATCAAACCCACAAAAACTACCTGTAAAGGAGTCATACCAGGTGTAGAGGCCCGCTGTACGGGCTCAATCACACTGGAGGTTGTCTTCGGATCCCCGGACAACTTCAGAAGCGAAGAGTTGATCTTCGATATCGTCCCCTTCCGCAGCGGCTATCACGCACTGCTCGGACGAACCGCATTTGCTCGATTCAATGCGGTGCCACACTATGCTTATCTCAAGCTCACGATGCCGGGACCATGCGACGTCATAACAGTTAACGGAAACACGGAGCGCTCCCTCCGTACCGAGGAGCACACCGCCGCCTTGGCAGCGGAAGTACAGAGTGGCCTTGCCAAGCAGAATCTTAATTCAGCGGCCAAGCTCCCGGACACTATCAAGCGGATCCAGACTACTCCGCAGCATAACAGTCCGGCTCGTCAGGAGTTAGACTAGCAATCCAGCCTCCATCTCCGTCCCTGCCAAATGGCGGCATACATACCACGTGTACATAACTACGCACTTAAAATACCATGGGCATAGACGGAGGCATAACTAGATTGTGGTCCATAATACGGCTCGACCTCCCCTGGACACACATACTTTCATTTTTTCTTTTTTATCCTTTTCAGGTTTCTTTTCCACAGGCCCCTTCAAAACGGCCTGATCATCGGTCCTTTCGAAGGATAGATACACCAAGACAGCAAGAACCAATGAGGTATACGGGAATCTTTAGGAGGTCTTTTTGACGATCACTCCACCTGTTCTCAGGACCCGCATGCAGCTCTCTCTTGGTCATGGCATGTTAAATAGCCCTGTTGCTTATCGCACTACTTATATGCTTTGACGTATCAATAAAATTATAATGGAAACAGTTCGCGGCCAAACTTCTGCGGCACTAGCTTACTGCTTCATTTTTTCTTGATAATCTTATCAATTGCACCCGTACACTTTGGTACGGCTTAAATTCGCCAGGGGCTTTACTGCGCCCTATATTATGGCAACAAAGTCCGAACACTTTTTACAGTATAGTTCGGCACCCCGAATTTAGCATTATATGCATTGGCTCCGAATCATGTCTTTGGTCAATAGTTGGGTTGCCCGGCTCCTGTGCTTACTACCTTATGTTTCGCTATATCAGCTAGGGTAGTAAAGGGAGAACTACTGCGATTGTGCCCTGGTTTATCCGAATGAGCACCTCAGTAGAGAAAGCCGAAAACTGACTGTCATGATGCGGCGTGAGCCAGTCAGCTCTTCGGAGGTTACAAATCTTTTGCGATTTTTTCCGCATTATGCGACGAATCTGTCTCTACCCGATCAGGTGTTTACAGCACCCTAGTTCGGACTCACGAATACTAGGGGCTGCGCCTAAATTTCTATTATAAAACTCCTATGGCTAAGTGAGGGTGATAAAGCCACATAGTCCGATTGCCTGGTTCGTTGCGCTAAACACCTCCTTCAAGGACCAAACTTTGGATCAAGAGTGTTTAGATTTTATCCCGAACACCCCCGTACTACCTACGTGGGGGCTAAAGCCGACGACTGGCCAACTCTCAGATTTAATAAAACGGCCGCACAGGAGGAAAAATCTTGATATAAACAACTAATATTATATTACATATGAGTTTTGTTCCATTATACAGGACAGGATAACATGAATATATTCATCCAAAGATAATGTCTTTTGCACACTGCTCCGCCACAATGCGGGATCCCTCCAGGACATCGTCAAAATATCGCTCGGGCGTGCGGTGCTCCTTGCCCGCGGGCGGTCCCTCGGTCGCGAGCTTGACGGCGTTCATCTTCGCCCACTGTATCTTGACACGGGCGAAGGCCATCCGCGCACCTTCAATGCAGACCGACCGCTTGATGGCATCAAGCCGAGGGCAGGCAGCAACCAGTCGCTTCACGAGCCCGAAGTAGCTGTTGGGTATGGCTTCGGCATGCCATAGACGGATTATCAAATCCTTCATGGCCAATTCGCCCACCCTATGTAGTTCGGTCAGCTGTTTCAGCTGATCACTGAAGGGCACCGGATGCTCTGGCGCAAGGTATTGCGACCAGAATAGCTTCTCCATTGAGCTCCCCTCTTTGGCTCGGAAGAAATCTGCAGCATCAGCAATGCTACGCGGCAGATCCGCAAACACTCTTGGAGAACTCCAAATCCGGGTCAGTAAGAGGTACCTTTTCTTCACAAATTTGCTTTGCATTATAAAGGCCTTACCCGCCGTGATTTTCCTGGCCTCCTGGATTTCCTGGAGGGCGCCCTGGGCTTCAACCCGGGCCTCTTGTGTGCTTTGGTGGGCCTTAGCAAGCTCGGACTCTTGATCCATAATCTTGCGCTCCCAGGACTCGCATTTCTTTACAGCGTCCTGGAGCTGTTGTTGGACCTCACCGACCCTGGCCTCATGCTTTTCGTGGATGGATTGTTCCTCCGCCGCTATCTTCTGGGCCTCGGCCAGCGCCTTTTTAAGGGCCTCCACCTCGGTCGCCGCTCCTACAAATATCATGGCACTGTGGTCAATACAAATCATCTATCCTTTCTGATATACAGAAGCTCATGGCATACCTTGCTTGTCCTCCAGCTGCTTTTTCACACGGCCGAGTTATTCCTCGGCCCGCTCCAGACTCTGCTTCAGTCCGGAGACTTCGGCAGCATGGGAGGTTGCAGCCAGCAGCGACGCTTGCTTTTTCACATAGACATGTATGGTTAGTCTCCTGCGAAAATTGTTTGATCCTCTGTCCGGCTTTTCTTTTCAACCACCGGAGAGTGTCTCAGGGGCTACTGTCTATACTGTGACATTATTTTTACATAATTGCGTTTCATACCTCAAAACCTGTTAGAAGGCTTGTGCAGGCTTCGGTCAGCCCGCTCTTCGCGGACTGAATCTTCTCAATCATCGTACCCATGAGGGCACATTGTTCCTCTACAATGGAAGCACTTCGCAGCGCTTCCAGTAGGGTGTCCGGAGCCTCTGGTTGGACAGAGGTCACCGGCGAAATAGGCACACCCCCTTCTTTCGAAGGAGGTTGCTTGTCGAATTCCGGAGCCGTATAGGTCTTCGGGACCGTATTCGGCTGGGGGCCGAATTGGACCTGGCCCCCATTGCCAGTCTCCATGGGGATTTGCTCCCCCATGTGTCCGGCGGCCGAGGTTTCACCCTCTGGCGCCACGCTGACGGCCTCCTGCATCTCTCCCCGGCCTGGGATCCTTCGAGACAACTCCTCGGTGTCGCCCATGGCCTTGGGAGAAGAGGCCGTCGGAAGGGACCCGCTGTCCATCACCTTCGGGTCCAGCGAATTCCCCGAAGATGAGGATCGCACGAGGTCAGAACAAGCCAGACTGCAAGTACATGATTCAACATGTTAAAACTGTGGAGAAAAGAGGCTGGATATTTGAATGCATCAGGGTCTTTGAGTACTCACGACTCGGCCGGGGGCTTATCTCGGGGGCGCCGCTATGGGCTGCTGTCGACGTCCCACGCGGAGTTATCCGCGAGGGAGACCTTCCCCTTCTTGGATGCCTCTGCCTCCAGATTTATGGGGGCCGCCCTTTTCTTCCTTCCCCCCTCAAGGGGAGAGTTGCTTTCCTCCTCCTCCTCCTCCTCCTCTGCGGTGGTGGAGTGAGTCTTGGCGTCTTCGGCGTCTTCGGACGTCGCGTCGCGGCGGTGGACCAGCATCTTTGTCAGAAGCGGGATGGCTGGTTCCTCGGGCAGCGGAGCCGGACACTTAATCCGCTCTGCCTTCTTCGTCCAGCCCTGAAAAAATAAATAGGGAGGCTTAGGCATTTTCCCTGAGTAAGCAAGTAAAGGATACACCTTGAAGCGCGAAATTCTTACCGGACTAGCGGGATGGGCCAGGTCGTGCCCACGGTCCTCAGTCGTCTCCGGCCATTTCTCGTTGGCCTTAAAAAGCACCTTCCTGTTGTCTTCGTGCGTAGTTCCGAAGAACTGTTGCAAGGTCTGGTGCTCGGCCGGATTGAACTCCCACAAATGGCAAGTCCGGCTTTGGCATGGAAGGATCCGGCGAACTAGCATCACCTGGATCACATTGACAAGCTTGATGTTCTTGTCCACCATACTCTGGATACGCGCCTACAGCGCTGTCAGCTCCTCCGACGACGCCCAATTCAGGCCCTTCTCTAGCCAGGAGGTGAGCCGCATTGGGGCTCTGGACTTGAATTCGAGAGCCGTGGCCCAGGTGGCGTCGCGGGGCTCTGTGATATAGAACCATAGTTGCTGCCACCCTTTGACGGTCTCCACAAATGTACCTTTGGGCCATGTGACATTGGGCATCTTGCTCACCATGGCGCCTCCGCACTCTACGTGTTGGCCATCCACCACCTTCGGCTTCACATTGAAGATCTTGAGCCACAGTCCGAAGTGGGGTGGGATGCGGAGGAAGGCCTCGCACACGACAATAAATGCCGAGATGTTGAGGAAAGAATTTGGGGCTAGATCATGGAAATCTAGCCCGTAGTAGAACATGAGTTCGCGGATGAAAGGGTGGAGAGGAAACCCTAACCCGCGGATGAAGTGGGGGATGAACACCACCCTCTCATGAGGCTTGGGGGTGGGGATGATCTGTCCCTTTGCCGGAAGCCGGTGGGCGATTTCCTTGGCCAAATACCCCGCCTCCCGGAGCTTCGTGATGTCCTTCTCCTTGATGGAGGAGGCCATCCACTTGCCTTGCGCTCCGGATCCGGACATGGTCGGAGTGCTTCTTTGAGGCGGAGAAGATGAGAACTTGGGCGCTGGAGCTCAGGAATGGAGAGGCAGAGAAAGAGAAGGCATGGGTGAAAGGAGTGAATCCTTATCTCCTTATAAAGGCAGTGAATATCAAGCGCCTCCCCACTCGCCTTAAAACTCGCCTATTCCCAAGGGCCGTGCAAACGGCACGGTTGGATTACTCACGCCCGTATTGACGAGAATCCCGTAATGAAGGGACACGATCTCTGCTATGACAAGATGTGTCACTGGAAACAGCATCTCAAAGCATGGAGCGGGAGACTAAAGAACGGTTCAGAATAATTACTGTGCAGGAACGTGGCGTCGCGTTACAAAAAGTTGTCAGCAGATTGGACTCGTGAAATATTATACTCTCTGCAGTTGTGTGTGGTACTTGTTTTGTAGAGTCGGACACGCTTTCTGTGCTCGAAGTCTGTTCTGGAGTATTCGAAGGAGGAACCCGCCTTGCAATGCCGAAGACAATCTGCGCGCCGGACACATCGTCATTGAAGCCTGGTTCAGGGTCTACTGAGGGAGTCCTGGATTAAGGGGTCCTCGGGTGTCCAGGCTACGTAACGTGGGACGGACTGATGGGCCATGAAGATACAAGACAGAGGACTCTCTCCCGTGTCCGGATGGGACTCTCCTTGGCGTGGGCGACAAGCTTGGCATTTGGATATGAAGATTCCTTTCTCTGTAACCGATTTTGTACAACCCTAGTCCCCTCCGGTGTCTACATAAACCAGAGGGTTTAGTCCATAGAGGCAATCATAATCAGACAGGCTAGACTTCTAGGGTTTTAGCCATTACGATCTCGTGGTAGATCAACTCTTGTAATACTCATATTCATCAAGATCAATCAAGTAGGACGTAGGGTATTACCTCCATAGAGAGGGCCCGAACCTGGGTAAACATCGTGTCCCCCGTCTCCTGTTACCATCGACCTTAGACACACAGTTCGGGACCCCCTACCCGAGATCCGCCGGTTTTGACACCGACACCCTCTAGGACGTCATTGAAGTACCTCTCCGGCTTCCGGTGATCTTTGCCTTCGGGCGGGCCTGCGGTTGCCACTTCGGTGGCCTTCATCTTTGCCCATTGCATCTTGACGTGAGCGAAGGCCATCCGGGCACCCTCTATGCAGGCCGAGCGCTTCAATGCATCAATCCGAGGCCGCGCGTCGATAAGCCGCTTCACCAAACCGAAGTAGCTACTAGGGATTGGCTCGGCCGGCCAGAGCTAGACTATCAAGTCCTTCATGGCCAAACCTGCCACCCTATGCAGCTCAGACAGCTGCTTCAGTTGGTCATCCAAGAGAGGCGTCGAGTGTTCCGGCGCGACAAATTGCGACCAGAATAGTTTCTCGGTCGAGTTCCCCTCCTGGGCTCGGAAGTACTGTGCGGCATCAGCGGCACTCTTCGGAAGATCCGCAAACACACCTGGAGAACCCCACACTCGGGTCAGCAAAGCATACCTCTGACCTCCAAAGACACTCTGCAAAAGAAAGGCCTTACCAGCCGCTATCTGCCTCGCCTGATGGATCTCTTCACGAGCACTCCAGGACTTGATCCGCGCCTCTTTGGCATCATGGAGAGGCTTGGCGAGCTCGGTCGACTGGTCTGAAGTCTTCTGCTCTAAAGCTTCGCATTTGCTGATGGCATCCTTCAGCTCCTGCTCTACTTCGGCCACCCGAGCTTCGTGTTGGCGGCGGGCATCTTGCTCGGTCTTCAGTATGGCAGCTGCCTTGTCAGCGGCTGCCTTATTCGCCTCCGCCTCCTTTTTGGCCTGGGCAAGGGCGCTTTTGATGGTCTCGACCTCGGCTGTGCCAGCTGTGATTATAATCAAAGCATTCCATGAGTTAATCTCTAAATATACATATCACTTCTGATATCAAAATAAACTTTTAACATTATACACCTACCTTGTGTCTCATCAAACCGCTTATTAATGCGGTCTATTTCCTCATTGGCCACCTGAAGCTTCCGATTGAGTTCGGAAACTTCTGCGGCCTGGGCGGTTGCTGCCAACAAGGAAGCCTGTTACAATAAACAGCACAGCAGGTTAACTCTCCCGAATACTATATGGATCCTCTGTCCGGTTTCTTTTAACCGAACAGAGCCTCAGGGGCAACTGTCTATACACAGGAATATTCCTCTATATGAAAAGTTTTTAGAACATTACGTCGCATACCTCAAAGCCTGTTCGTAGGCTGGTGAAGGCTTCGTTTAGTTCGCTCTTAGCTGACTAAACCTTCTCCACCACCGCACCCATCAGGGTGCGGTGCTCCGCCATGATGGAAGCATGCTGCAGTGCTTCCTCCAGAGCGTTGGGCGCCTCCGGATTAGTGGAGGTCACCGATGGAGCTGATGCTCCTCCCCCCTCCTTCGAAGAGGGCTGCTTATCCCATCCTGGAGCCGTGTTGGTCTTCGGAATGGTGTCCGGCTGGGGCCCGGATTGTTGGGGGTCCCCACCGTCGGTTGTCATAGGGGTCGCCTCCCCTAAGTTTTCGGCGACCGAGGTATTAATCTCGGGTGCTTTCTCGGCGGCTTTGTTCGCCCCCCCCTCTGCCAAGAGAGGTCCTTTGGGACGACACCTCGGTGTCCTCCATGACGATACGCGAGGTGGTACGCGTCGGCGTGTCACTCTCTGCCATTTCTGGTGGCAGAGAGTTCCCCTCCGATGATGGGGTTTGCTGGAGCTCGCGGGGAGGGCTGAAAGGCAAATAGCTAAATAAGTTATATAATGGAAGCAGGTAGACCGAAGATAAACAGTAAGTTTTTGAATACTTACGAATCCGCCAAGGGCTTCACCCTGGGTGGCTTCTTGGGGACTAGTTCGGTCTCTGAGTCCGAACTGTCCGGAAGGGCCAGCTTCCCTCTCTTGGGCGCCTCCTCCTCCGGGTCTTCGGAGGCCGCCCTTTTCTTCTTCCTCCCCTTACGGGGGGAGTTGCTCTCCACCTCCTCCTCCTCTTCTTCCTCATCTCCTTCATGGGAAGAGAGGGCTTCGGTCTCTCCAGACTCTGTTTCCAAAGGACCTTTATGGCGGGAGCCGCCCTTGGCCTCCTTGCCTTTCTTCTTCTTGGTCTTCCTCTTCGGCGCCTAATAGGGCGCCGGAACCAGCATCTCCGTTAGCTGGGGTATGGCCAGATCCTCAGGCAGCGGTGCCAGACAGTTGATCCGCTCCGCCTTTGCTGTCCAGGCCTGTAAAGAAAGAGGGCAATATTATTTCTGTCATATCTGAAATATTGATCGGATAGGTCTTCGAAAAGACTATGCTTACCGCCGTGGCTGGGTTCTCAATGTCGAGCCCGATGTCTTCATTCTTCTTCGGCCACTTTTTTCTCAGCCTTGAAGAGCTGCTTCCATATATCTTCGTGCGTGGTGCCGAATAAGCGCTTCAGGGTCCGTGGCTTCTCTGGATCGAACTCCCACATGGGGAGGCCCGGAGCTGGCAAGGAAGGATGCGGCAGAAAAGCATCACTTGAATCACGTTTGTGAGACCAGTGTTCTCACCCAACATGTCGGAGATGCGTTTTTGGAGCACCTTCACCTCCGGTTTGGACCCCCAATCAACACCCTTGGCGGTCCATGAGGTGAGTCTCGTGGGGGGTCCGGATCTGAAGTCAAGCGTGGCCACCCAGTTGGCATCGCGGGGTTCGGTGATGTAGAACCACTCCTGCTGCCACACCTTGACCGTCTCCACGAATGCCCCTTTGGGCCAAACGGCGTTGGGGAGCTTGCTCACCATAGCCCCGCCGCAGTCTGCATGCTGTCTGTCGACCACCTTCGGCTTCAGATTGAAGAACTTGAGCCATAGGCCGAAGTGTGGGGGGATGCGGAGAAGAGCCTCACACACGACGATAAACGCCGATATGTGAAGGAAGGAATTTGGGGCTAGATCATTGAAATCTAGCCCGTAGTAGAACATAAGACCCCGGACGAAGGGGTGGAGGGGAAACCCTAGCCCCCGGAGGAAATGGGGGATGAAGACGACCCTCTCACCGGGCTCCGAAGTAGGAATGACCTGATCTTTGTCAGGGATCCTATGCGCGATATCCACGGACAAATAGCCCGCGCTCCGGAGCTCCTTGACGTCCTTTTCAGTGACAGTGGAGGCCTCCCACTTGCCCTTGGAGCCGGACCTGGCCATTGCTGGTGTGGGTGGCAGCGGTGGAGGAGGTTGGAGCTATGGGCGCTGGAGCTTGGAGATTGGGAGACAGAAGCTAGAGGAAGGCGTGGGGAAAAAGGAGGGATCTTTATCCTCTTATAGATGGTAAAAATACCAAACGTCCCCTTCTCAGGCCATAAACCTCGCCTGTTCCCAACGAAATCATGCGTAAGGTGCTGTTGGATTACCCAAACCATATTGATGAGAATCCCGTAATGGACAGGCATGACCTCTGTTTTGACAAGACATGCCAATGAAGGCTAGACCTCGAAACGCGAAACGGGAGGCGTGAAAATGGTTCGAAATGATAAAGAGTCAAGTGTGACGCTTCGCCGAAAAAGTTGTCAGTAAAAGACACTGTTCCTATTTTGACATCTTGCCTTCGTGGCTAAGGGTTGTATTGATTATGCAAAGCCGGATACAGTTTCTTTATGCGTGGAGCTAACTTAAAATTTTTGGGGGAAGGAACCCGCCTTGCAATGCCGAAGATAATCCGCGTGCCGAACTCATCGTCATTGAAGACTGGTTCAGGGGCTATTGAGGGTGTCCTGGATTAGGGGGTCCTCGGGTGTCCGGTTTATTCGATATGGGCAGGACTGATGGGCCGTGAAGATAAAGCAGAAGACCATCCCCCGTGTCCGGGTAGGACTCCTATATGCGTGGACGGCAAGTTTGGTGTCCGGATGTATTATTTCCTTCTTCTGTAAACCGACTCTATACAACCCTAGGCCCCTCCGGTGTGTATATAAACCGGAGGGTATAGTCCGTAGAGGTAATCAGAATAATCATAGGCTAGACAGCTAGGGTTTAGCCATTACGATCTCGAGGTAGATCAACTCTTGTAACCCCTAAACTCATCGAATACAATCAAGCAGGACGTATGGTTTTACCTCCATTAAGAGGGCCCGAACCTGGGTAAACATCGTGTCCCTATTGTCCATTGTTACCATCGATCCTCAGACAGGCAGCTTGGGACCCCCTACCCGAGATCTGCCGGTTTTGACACCAACACCCGCCGCACCCCGCCGCCGCCCCCAACCACACCGCGCCCCCCGCCCCCGACCACACGCCGCCCTAGCCCGCCGCCCGCTGCCCCACCTCCCCCTCTGCTCCCGCCCCCCCGCCGCGCTCCTGCACCCCGCCGGCCCGCCTGCTCTTCCCCTTCCTTGCCCCCGCCGTCGGCGGACCCGCCCCCTGCTCCCCCAACCCACCCTATGGCCCTCCTCGACACGACCCGCTTCCTCGTCCCCCTCTCCTGCCCTGCCCCCCCCCGACGCCCCGACCCGCCGGCGTCGGCCTCCTCCACCTCCCCCATTCCGGTGAGCCCCTCCCCCTCTCTTTTTTTCAATATTTTCTCTGTTAATTAGTATAGATTAGTTAGTGTAGTTTAGGTTTAGTTTAGGTTTTTTTTCCTTTTTTTTAGGTTTAGGTTTAGAATTTAGTTTAGTTTAGTTTTTTTTCTTCTATTTTTTTTTTAGGTTTAGGTTTAGATTTAGTTTTAGGTTTAGGTTTAGTAAGAAAGAAAGATAAACAAAAAACTAAGAAGAAGAGACGAAGAAGAAGAAGAAGAAGAAGAAGAAGAGAAGAGAAGAAGGAAGAAGAAGAAGAAGAAACGAAGAAGAAGGACAGAGGAAGAGGAAGGAAGAAGAAGAAGAATACTCCTCCTCTCTCACGCCTCCTCCCCTCCTCTCCTTCTTCTTCGTCTTCTTCCTCCCTCCTCTTTCCAAACGCCTGCTCTTCCTCCTCCTCTCCTCTTCTTCTTCTCCTGCTTCCTCCTCCTCGCTCCTCCCTCCTCTCCCCCTCTCCTACGCTCCGCCTCTCCTCTCCCCCTCCGTCCTCCTCCTCCTTCCTCCTCCTCCTCCCTCCTCATCCTCTCTCCTCCGCCTCCTCCTCCTCATAATCTTCCTCCTCCGGCTATCCTCCTCCTCTTCCTGCCTCCCTCATACGTCCTCTCCGCCTCTCCTCCTCATCCTACCTCCTCCCTCCTATCCCGCCGCCCCTTCCTCCTCCTCCTCCTCCTCCTCCTACCCTCCTCCTCCTCTTCCTCCTCCGCTTCCTTCTCCTCCTCCCTCTCCTCCTCCTCCTCCTCCTCCGCCTCTCCCCCCGCCTCCTCTCCTCCTCGCCCCTCCTCCTCTCCCTCTCGTCCTCCATCCCCTTCTTCCTCCTTCTCCGCCTCCCTGCCGCCCCTTCATCCTCTCCTGTCCCATCCGCCGATCTCCTCTTCCCCCTACGCCTCCTCCGCAGACCGCCTAATCTCTTTCCTCCCCTCCTCCGCCTCCCCTCCTCCTCTCCTCCGGGCTTCCTCCCTTGCATACATTCCTTCTGCCTCTCTCCCCTCCTCCGCCCCTCCTCCTCCTCCCTCTCCCCCCCTCCTCATTCTTCTGCCCTCCTCTCCTCTCTTTCTTCCTCCTCCTCCTCCTCCTCCTCCTCCCTCCTCCTCCTCCTCCCCTCCTCCTCCTCCTCCTCCTCCTTCCTCCTTTCCTCATCCCCTCCTTGCCTCCTCACTCCCTCCTCCTCCTCTCCTCCTCCGCCTACCCCGTACAGAAGAAGAGGAAGGATTAGGGGTGCGTCTGGCGCCGATGGTCCTCGGTTCGATCTAGGTGGTGGTGTGTGCGGTCGGCGGGTCGTCGACGGATAGCCGTGCCATGGGTCGAGTGACAGGGATGCCAGGGGAATGCCCACGGGAGAGGTGAGGTCGAGGGCGCAGGTGTCGAGGGTGTCCGAGGGGGGAGTCGGTCTTTGAGTTGTTTTTTTGGGTGCGAGGGGTCGAGGGGTCGAGGTGGTCGAGGTCAAGGGGTCGATGGTCGAGGATCTTCCGGTCCGAGTGCTGACCGACTGGTGTCGTACTTAAGATAAGGACGTCCCCGAGCTGAAGGTCATGAGCGTGGGTGAATTGCTTCCGTCCGTGCGTGAAGAACAGATGGAAGCAGTTCGCCCGCGCTGATGACCTTCAGCTCGGGCACGTCCGCTTCTTAAGCTACGACAACAGCCGCACCATGCTCATAGTGAAGGTGTTCGACAGGACCGCCGAGGGGTCGAGGGTCGAGGATTGCCGAGGGGTCAGGGGTCGAGGGGTCGACAGTCACCGCGGGGTCGAGGATCGCCGAGGGGTCGAGGGTCGAGGGGTCGATGGTCGAGGATCTTACGGTCCGAGTGCTAACCGACTGGTGTCGTAGCTTAAGATGAGGACGTCCCCGAGCTGAAGGTCATGAGCGTGGGTGAACTACTTCCATCCGTGCGTGAAGAACGAATTGAAGCAGTTTGCCCGCGCTGATGACCTTCAGCTCGGGCACGTCCGCATCTTAAGCTACGACAACAGCAGCACCATGCTCACAGTGAAGCTGTTCGACAGGACCGCCGAGGGGTCGAGGGTCAAGGGTCGAGGATTACAGAGGGGTCAGGGGTCGAGGGGTCGATGGTCACCGAGGGGTCGAGGATCGCCGATGGGTCGAGGGTCGTCGAGGGGTCGAGGGTCGAGGGGCGAGGGTCGACGAGGGGTCGATCGAGGGTCAAGGGGTCTGAGGGTCGAGGGGTCGCGAGGGGGTCGAGGGTCGCTAATGGTTTCGAGGGGGAGGGGTCGAGTCGAGGGGTCGAGAGGTCGATGGTCGAGGGTCGTTGAGGGGTCGAGGGTCGCCGAGGGGTCGAGGGGTGAGGGGTGGAGGGGTCGATGGTCGCCGAGGGGTTCCTAAGTTATGTTGTACTTGATGATGATACACTAGTTATATGCATATTATTATTCATGTTGGTATTAATTTTTTTTTATGTTGTACTAATTTCGTTTACTCTATGTCATGGCAGATGTTGAAAGATGGTGGGCTTGGGTAAGGAGCACTTCGAGGCTTCTTCTTCATCGTCGCGTGGTGGGAGGGGTACTTCCATTCCACCCCAGACTCTCAGGAGAGCGTTGGTCGATAGTATGAAGACACCGGTGGGCGCTTCTTCGTCGGCGTCGTTGCCCACCGGGGGAGGAGGTTGGGGAGGGAAGAAGAGAGGAGGTCGGGGAGGACGTGGCCGTGGGAGAGCTAGGCAGGATCCTACGCCTTCCTCGCCGCTACCCTTAGCTGATTCACCGGAGCACAAGACTGCTACGGTGGACACCTCTGAGGAGGAGGCTACGCGGACTCCGGTCCACGAGCCTCGGGTCGACGGGCCTTTGGCCCACGAGACTTGGCCCCACCAGACTTCGGACCTGGGTACGTCCCAGGAGACGTCCGGATGGGGTAGCTGGACAGATCTGCCCGAGGGGCCGAGTGGCCATGCTGCTGGTGGCGGAGATCCGACTGATAGCCAGGGTGAGGTGGTTGACGGGGCCACCGTCTACCAACGTGGTTGTACACGGCTCCCGCCCGTGCCGGTGACCCGCGAGCAGAGGTGGTTGATTTTCCCTGATGGGGAGAGGTAAGTGCATTTACTCTTTTTGTACCATTTGCCTTCATGTTTCTTCAAATATCTAATGCGTTGGCCTTGTCATACTGCAGGGGTTGGGACCATGCTCAGGATGTCCGCAGGCCCAACACCGTCCTTGGTGTGCTTTGTCGGCAAAACTTCCCGGGGTTTGTCATGTTGCCCAGTGAGGGTCAGGTTCCAGAGCTAGGATTGAGCTGGGAGCACTACTTAGTTGCTCTGGCCCCGCCGGAGGAGATGATCGACGGTGTCTTGTGCCACACGAGGGCAGAGATGGTGATCAGAAAGTATTGGGTAATTTCTCCTTTACACAATTAAAAATCTTCAAATAGCTAGTTATTGTACTAATCAATGTTGTCTTGTTTTATTGCAGACCTTCTACAGGTGTGAGGAGGGATATGAGGAGGCCGCGGCAAAGGTTATCGATGCCGAGTGCAAGCGCCTACTACAAGACTTACGGCACGAGGCTCGGGTGCAGGCTGTTCGAGGCCACTACGCCTCGCATGGTATTAAGAAGCCCAAGTCGGCATGCCACGAGAAGTATCTGAAGAAGGAGCAGTACATGGCGGTAATTACCTATTCTGAAGGCCTTGTACTTAGTTTCCTTGATTTGATTCGTAGGCGTAGCGCTCAAGTTTCTCTTTACTAACTTAGGTGCCCCCGAGATGGTGTGCGGATCAGATGGATTGTTGGGAGGTGTTGGTGGATGAGTGGTGCTCAGACCGATGGCGCGCCCTCCACAACAGTGCCAAGGACAAGCGTGCCCAAATGGAAGGTGTGCCACACCATCAAGGCAGCGCCAACTTATTTCAATTCGGGCGGAAATGGGTATGTGGTTTGCTTCATGATTCATGCAATTCATTCTTCATGCTAGCTTGAGCCCTTTAATTACTAATTTACTCTATTCCTCTCTTTCAGGCGAAACACAATAAGGCGGAGGTGCCAGAGGTGTACGACCTCTATGCCATGCCCCATACTGCCTCGTACAAGAAGGTCAAGGCATTCTCTGCGTCTGACCTCGATGATCCAAAGAACTTCACCAACATCTCCTCCCACAACAAGCTCGTGAGGTACAGAGATGTGGGGAAGGCGACGAAAGGGGAGGACTTTAACTCGAGCCAGCAGTTTGATCTAGAGTTGGTGATGTTATCTGGTGGCGGGAGGTCCCATGGCTCGATAGCCATTGGAGATGGACTTATTCGTTGTCCTCGCACTCTCCTGGAGATCAAGGCTTGCCAGTCGAGCTCCGCTCCTGAGATGAGGCCTCCTCAATGGCCATTCAAGCTCGCCTTCCAGGTTAGTTATACGGACTCAGCTACCTTTCCTTCATTACATTGTGTGTGCGGCCATCGATGATTACAATGCTAACAAGGAGTGGTGTTGCAGGCTGATCTTCAGAGTGAGAGAGATAGAACCCAGGCGCTTCTGGTGGAGAGGGACCGGCAGGCGGAGGAGAAGCAATGGGAGTTGGAGGAGAAGACGACAAAGATGTTGGAGGAGGAGAGGGCACGGAATGACATGCAGAACCGGGCCATGTACGAGCTCCTCGTGGTAAGTTTCTTCTGCATATTAGCCAAATCATTCACGTAATGTTCGTTTCATTACTAACTAGTATGACTGACTCGTCATAACCAAATGTGCAGTCTGTGTGCGAGAAGGCCGGTTAGACCCCTCCGCCGATGCCAGAGATTGCTCCGGGGACCACGTTGAGTTTAATTTGAATGGTCATTAGTTACTAGTCTTAACATTTCAGTGTTTTCATGCTAATGAGACATTGCAAATGATCTTTGGTGCAGCGTAACTCCAGACAAGCATCGCACGATCCATCTCCACGTGGTACCGGCACGAGCGCTTCACCTCCATGATGACTGTAAGTTTTCTATAGTGTTTTGCTTAACAAATGCATAATGACCTAGACTAGACTTAGCGTTATTTCCTCCAATATGCTTACCATAATGACCTAGACTTAGCTTACTTAGCTCCAAAATGATCCTTTTTACCTAAGTTAGCTCTAAAATGATCTACACTTAGCTTTGTTTCCTCCAAAATGACCTAAGTTAGCTCTAATGTGCTTAGTTACCTAGGTTTGCTCAATAATGACATACACTTAGCTTACTTATGTCAAAAATGGCATAATTAGCTTACTTAGGTCAAAAATTGCATAACAACCTTGGTAACCTCATAAATGTCATATGCTTAGCTTATTTTCCTCCAAAATGACATAATAAGCTTAATTAGCTCAAAAATGATCAATTTTACCTAAGTTAGTTGCAAAATGACCTCAGTTAGCTCTAAAATGCTAAATTAGCTCTAATATGCTTAGTTACCTAGGTTAGCTCAATAAAGACCTATACTTAGCTTACTTATGTCAAAAATGGCATAATATGCTTAGTTAACTCAAAAATGGCATAATTAGCTAGGTTAGCTCCAAAATGACCCATTTTACCTAGGTTAGCTCCAAAATGACCCATTTTAGCTAGGTTAACTCCAATATGATCCATTTTACCTAGGTTAGCTCCAATATGATCCATTTTACCTAAGTTAGCTCCAAAATGATCCATTTAACCTAAGTTAGCTCATAAATGATCCATTTTACCTTAGTTTGCTCCAAAATGATCCATTTTTCCTAAGTTAGCTCCAAAATGACCCATTTTACCTAGGTTAGCTCTAATATGATCCATTTTACCTAGTTAGCTCCAAAATGATCATTTGACCTAAGTTAGCTCATAAATGATCCATTTTACTTAGTTTGCTCCAAATGACCATTTTACCTAAGTTAGCTCCAAAATGACCATTTACCTAGTGTTAGCTCCAATATGATCCATTTTACCTAAGTTAGCCCAAAAAATGATCCATTTGACCTAAGGTAGCTCATAAATGATCCATTTTACCTTAGTTAGCTCCAAAATGATCCATTTTACCTAAGTTAGCTCCAAAATGAACCATTTTACCTAGGTTAGCTCCAAAATGATCCATTTTACCTAACTTAGCTCCAAAATTATCCATTTTACCTAAGTTAGCTCATAAATGATCCATTTTACCTAAGTTAGCTCCAAAATATGACCCATTTTGCAGATTTCATTCACTTTCTTCTTCTTCATTTTCTTCTTCTTCTTCTTCTAGTCTTCTTCTTCTTCTAGTCTTCTTCTAACTTTCTTATTCCCATTTTGCAGATTTCATTCACTTCACGGAAGCTTGCATTGATGGAGGGCTTGTTTTCCCTTTCTGTTTTCATTTTGTAACAATGTGGAACTTGTAATATGTATGGATGAACTATGTATGTTGAACTTGCTATGTATTCGATATCTCATATGTATGCGGAACTTGCTATCTATGTGTTTGATATCTCATATGTTTGCTGTGAAGTATATATATATATATATGTTTGCTGTGAAATATCATATATTTGCTGTGGAAATGGTTGGATATAAGAAAAAACAGAATAAAAAGAGGCAATCCAGGCTCTTTGCTATCTGCCATCGACAGCAAAGTGGCCACGTGGCAGCAGCCTGTGCAATCTGCGAGTTGGCCCATTTGGTTACTTTGCCGTCTGTGGCAGACGACAAAGGCTGTGGGAGTTTGCTGTCTGTGGCAGACGGCAAAGGCTGGGGAGGGCATGACGCGTAGCTGACGTCAGTTAGCAGACGGCAAAGGGCTCTGCATGTTTGCCGTCCACTGGCGGACGGCAAAGCCTCCCGTTAGCTACCTAACATGGCTAACGCCTGTTATTTGCCGTCCAACTTCTTTCCCGTCTACCACTGACGGCAAAGGGTCTTTGCCGTCCGCTTCGAGGAAGCAGACGGCAAAGAACCTGTTTACCGTAGCTTTTTTTGCCGTCTGTGGCAAATGGCAAAGAGGTTTGCTGTCCGCTTTTGGGTCCTTGCCGTTTACCATGGCAGACGGCAAAGAAGCTGATTCCTGTAGTGATTGGGACTAGTTATTAGATGATGGGTTGCTAGAGTGACAGAAGCTTAAACCCTAGTTTATGCGCTACTTCGTAAGGGACTGATTTGGATCCACGTGTTTAATGCTATGGTTAGATTTTATCTTAATACTATTCTCATAGTTGCGGATGCTTGCGGCGGGGGGGGGGGGGGGGGGGTGGGGGTGTGTTAAACATAAGTGGGAGGTTTTTTCAAGTAAGAACAACACCCAAGCACCAGTCCACCCACATATCAAATTATCAAAGTAGCGAACACGAATCAAACCAACATGATGAAAGTAACTAGATGAAATTCCCGTGTGCCCTCAAGAATGCTTTGCTTATTATAAGAGACCGTTTTGGCCTGTACTTTTCCACAAAAGGATTGGGCTACCTTGCTGCCCTTTATTTACCGTTACCGTTACTTGCTCGTTACAAATTATCTTGCTACCAAACTACCCGTTACCGACAATTTCAGTGCTTGTAGACATTACCTTGCTGAAAACCGCTTGTCATTTACTTCTGCCCCTCGTTGGGTTTGACACTCTTACTTATCGAAAGGACTACGATTGACCCCCTATACTTGTGGCTCATCAATGCCTATATAGATGATCATTGCCTTGGATATCATCATGATTATTCGCTTTTCTATCAATTGCCCAACAGTAATTTGTTTACCCACCGTATGCTATCTTCAAGAGAGAAGCCTCTAGTGAAAACTATGGCCCCGGGTCTATTTAAATCATATATTAAAATCCAAAAATACCTTGCTGCAATTTTATTTACTTTATTTTATTTTGTATTTTTGTTCATCTATCTATCACTACAAGATTTGATCTTTGCAAGTAACCTCCAAGGTATTGACAACCCCTTGTTCGCGTTGGGTGCACGTTTTGTTATTTTGTGTGCAGGTGTTGCTAACGAGGTGGTGTGTGATTATCCTACTAGCTTGATAACCTTGGTTCTTAACTGAGGGAAATACTTATCTCTACTGTACTGCATCATCTTCTCCTCTTCGAGGAAATCCCAATGCAGCTCACAAGTAGCAGCGATCCACAAAGGATCTGATGTGAGTATTGGTACTCAACCAGAAGAAGAAAGAATGCAATGGCATCGGATTATCAAAACATCTGAATGATTTGACGCTTAAATACAAAGGAATTATGATATCCAGATCGGTGTATCATAATTAGATGATCTGATTAAGTATGAGTAAGTTGAATATACTTAGGGGCATAATCAGTCAAGGTTTGATTGACTGAAAACCAGCTCCTGCCCGAATGATGTCTGAGCCAGAAGGACGAATTCTAGGATTCTGCTGGTGATTGCATGCATTCGCACACATGACAAATCAATAGTATCAGGATGATAATCACAGAGGATTTCTATGATGATTGCTGAACACCGGGAGTTAACCACAAGTGCAAGTAGGCGCCAAGGAATTTAAACAGTATTAGGACATATAGGCTTCTCGAAAAGTTGAAGAGTATTTCAGGGTATCTTGTAATAACAAAAGCAACTAGGAATGAATGTTGAATGGCAGGTGTATGTAGTTATCCATAGGGGTTTAACAGTGGAAGGGAATTGCAAAAGAGATGAGCACAAGTTCCAGGGAGAACATGAGAGAGTATCTTTGGAGTCTTCTGGTGAATCAAGTGAGTAGTGGCAACAAATGGATCTCTGGAATAAAGTCATCGCATGAACCTGGAGTTAGAGTTAGCAAAATCTTTAACGCCAAGAGAAGAGAAATCAGAATCCTGGAGTAAAGGAGCGGAATAAAAGATCCTAATCCCACTCATTGGTGATGTGGGCCCGTAAGCCACACAACACAGTTAGTAAAATAGTTTTCTTTCAAGCCTAGACTCAACTTTGACCAAGGAGTTTGGTAGGGGGTTCCTATAGGCAATCGGCTCTGATACCAACTTGTGACACCCTCTACTCGACCCTGCACTAATCATACACGCAAACATGCATGATCAAGCCCAGAGACTCACGGGAAGATATCACAACACAACTCTAGATACAAATTCAAACATAAAGCCTTATATTACAAGCCAGGGCCACGAGGACACGAATACATAAGTCATCGAAAGCAACAATATTTGAGTACAGACATAAATAAACAAGTTTGCCTTAAGAAGGCTACGCAAAAAATGACAACAAGATCAAAAAGGCACAGGCCTCCTACCTGGGGCCTCCTATCTACTCCTGGTCGTCGGTCTCCATGTAGTAGTAGGCTCCATCGGGGTAGTTGTAGCCATCGGCGGGGTCAGCTGGCTTCGGGGCTCCGTCATCTGATCGTAGCAACCGGGTAGAGGGGAGAAAGGTTGCAAATCAACCATGATTACTCATCCAAAGAACTCGCAAGACTTACATCAGATCTATGCTAAGTATGCATCAGTATCATGGGAAGGGTTTGTCAGAGGACTATACTGTAGAAATGCTAGTATATTAGGGAAGACCTAGCCTAACGAAGACTAGCCTCTTGGAGCGTCTTGCAGCAACAGAAGAGAGTAGAGTAACATATCATATAGTAACAAGTATATAATAGCAACACCCAGTGATCCTTCCTCGTCTACCCTGCGAGGAAGCGATCCCGGAGCCATCATATCAGTTTAGTGTAACAAGTATCCAGTTCTAGTTATAGTAGATCGGGATACAACTCCGAGGGTCCGTTACCGTGGATACGACTATTCGAATAGATTACTTCCCTCCAGGGGTGCACCAACTTACCCAACACGCTCGATTAACTCTGGCCAGACACACTTTGGGTCATGCCCTACCTTCGCTGATCGACACGCCGTAGTCCTACCTACCCTCAGCAGAGAGGTCAGCACGCCGGTCTACATCCTAAGCACTTAGGGGTCGGGGCCCATCGCCCTTTTGCACTCCTGCGTGTTGCGCGACTGGCTAGGGACCAGACCCACCTCCTTATACAAGAGCAGGCGGTTCCCGTCCACCCCAACAATCAGCCCACATCTCTGAACTGTGACATCTGAAGAGCTTTCGGGAGAATCGTATGACACCGAGTGCCCATAACTTATCCCGTGCGGTGGTTAGTGCGAAAAGGCCAGAGGCCTACTCAGATCACATATTCAAACCCGCTAGTGTGTTGGGAGCTCGCAGTGATGATCAGTGCTCCTGTCGCCCCGTCTCACGGTCTTACGACAAGGGCCAGGCCCATCCCTCTCCTGCAGTGGTCTCTGCCTGCCTAGTCATGCTGCATCAATAACTCTCGTGGGTACCCTTGGGACCGACCCGACTTATCAAGAGACTGTCAGGAACTTAGTTCCACCTCTACCAGGGCGGTACCACCTGTCCCTTGAGTCTCGCAGTAACATTTAACGAGGATCAGTTAAAGTAGTTGTGGGTCCATACCATCAAGGTGAACTCAGAGGAATCACCCTCGGTACGTTCACACCTGAGGTAAATTTTCAAGGTGAACTTGGAGGAATCACCCTCGATGGGTTCACGCTTGAGAAGATGCACGACAGAGACATCATCAGGGGTGGTGAGTGAGGAATCACCCTCGGTTAACCACACTCGATGTGCTACACTACAGAGATATCATCGTAAGTGGGATAGGTGGCATCACCCTCAACACTCGTTAGTAGCTCTGCAGAGTCGTACAACTAAGGGGGGTGCTGGTGTGTGTTCAGTCTCTACACATCGGTCACATGGATTGTATCACTGGTAGTAGAGCATGGCAACACGGACAAGGGTGTGGCCCCTCTGATGGATCACTAACTAGCCTGTACCAAGCATATAGGACGACATGTAAAGTATCAATAGGTTACAAAATTAGGCTATGTATCAGAATAGGAGCTATCGAACAACAGTAGCAAAATCTAATACAAGCAGGAGAGACAAAGAATGGAGAATATAGGAATGATTGAGGGGTTTTTGCTTGGTTGGAAGCTCTACCGAGAAGGAAGGGTCGTTGTCGACGTAGTCGTACTCGGGGGCAGTGGTAGTCTTGGGGTCTACCGGAGAGAAGGAGGGGGAAGAAACAATAAATATAAAGCATACAAATGCAACACAAAGCATGGCATGACAAAATATGGTGTGGATGTGCTCTAATGCATCCCTAGGCAATTTAGAAGAAGAGTGAAAACATATGGCAATGTTTTCCCAGCTCCAGGTGTTTATCGGTGTATTGAACCAGGGGCAAAATATTAATGTTCACCATGTTAGATGAGTATGGCAGGTACGTGGATGGCATAATTCGGATTCGTTATATTTTTCTGATCACTTTTCATGTATAAATTATTTTCATCCGAGTTACGGTTTATTTTCTATTATTTTTCTAAGTTTTAATCATTTTTTGGAATTACTAGATTTATTTTAAATTCGAAATTAAATGGCAAAATGCTAAATGTACCCACAAATGTACCTAGTAGTGGGCACAGAGAGGCTGACAGTGGGCCAAGCCAACTTCCCAGTCAGCAGTTGACTGGTCAACTGTGAACAGTGCTGTGGGACCCATATATCATAGTCTTAGATAGTTTTAATTTAATTTAGCATTTTAGTTTATCAGCGTGTCTCACAAGTCAATGTCTCAGTTAATAAATTGTTATTTACCACAGGGGGTCCACTGGTCAGTGGGGCTAGCACTAACTAACCAGCCCTTAATTAAGTTAGGCAGGGCCCGCTGGCAGTGGCCCAAGCTAGCACCCGGCTGTGCACGCTCGCACATAGGGGGGCTCTTCCATGGCCGGGCGAGCGCGGGGGGAAGCGTCGAGCAGCGACGGGCGCGGCAGGGTGCAGTGGGGCACACACATGGACGGCGCTGGTCGCGGTCGGGCGAGACCAAGACAGGCAGAGGCTCCGCGCGCTCTAGGTGAGGCCAGGGCGAATGTGGGCAGCGGCAGCGAGCATGGGAGGTTGTAGGTGCGGCCGTAGGCGAAGGTGGGCGAGGCGTGGGCGCGAGCTAGGGGCGGCAGGTGATGGGAATGACACATGAAAATAAAAAAAATCCTATGAACACCCAAGATCTAATGTAGGAGATGTAAAGCAATGAGAGGGAAGTGGTGTCTACATACCCTTGTAGACCGAAAGCATTAACGATCTAGAAATCGTGGTTGGCGTAGTCGTACTCGCGTCGCGATCCAATCCGATCCAAGTACTGCACGTGCGACACCTTCGAGTTTAGCACACATACGACTTGGCGGCATCCTCTCCTTCTTGATCCAGCAAGTGAGGGAGAGAAGGTAGATGAGATCTGAACCAACACAATGGCATGGTGGTGGTGGTGGCAGCGGAACTCCGGCAGGGCTTCGCCAGGCGGTGACGGAACATGGAGGAGTAACGGGAGGGAGATAGGGCAAGCACAGAAGGTCTAGCTGCGCCTGCGCCTCCCCACTATATATAGGGGTGAGGTAGGGGCGTGGTAGCCTTAACCCCCCTCCCAAGGCAGGGGGCGGCGGCCAAGGGGGAGGAGTGCCCTCCAAGCCAAGTGGAGGCCCTCCCCCTTAGGGTTTCCCCTCCCCCATGCGCATGGGCCTTGTAGGGGCTGGTGCCCCCGGCCCATTAAGGCCAGGACGCCCCCTACAGCCCATGCTACTATATGGGATGTGTTGGAACCCATCGAGGACTTTCGGAACCCTCCGGAACCTTTCGGTGGCTTCCCGGTACAATACCGAAAAAACCGAATTTTTTCCCGGAACCCTGACAACAACTTTCCATATATAATTATTTACCTCCGGACCATTCTGAAGCTCCTCGTGATGTCCCGAATCTCATCCGGGACTCCAAATAACCTTTGTATTTTTCACTATTAATATCTCAATATTAACCTAATGCTACCAAACGTTAAGCGTGTGACCCTACGGGTTCGAAACATGCAGACATGACCGATACTCCTCTCTGGTCAATAAACAATAGCAGGACCTAGATTCCCATATTGTTTCCTACATATTCAATGAAGATCTTTATCGGTTGAACCACAATGTCAAGGATTCAGTCAATCCCGTATGCAATTCCCTTTGTCTGGCGATATGTTACTTGTCCGAGATTCGATCGTCGGTATCCCCATACCTAGTTCAATATGTTACCAACAAGTCTCTTTACTCGTTCCATAATACAAGATCCCGTGATTAAAATCATTAGTCACATGAAGCTTCTGATGATGTTGTATTACCGAGAGGGCCCAGAGATATCTCTCCGTCACACGGAGCAACAAATCCCAGTCTTGATCCATGTAACCCAACAGACACCTTTGGAGATACCTGTAGAGCACCTTTATGATCACCCAGTTAGGAAGTGACGTTTGATAGCACACAAGGCATTCCTCCAGTATCCGGGGGTGGCATGATCTTATGGTCGAAGGAACAGATTCTTGACATGAAGAAAGCTTTAGCAAATAACTAAATGATCTGATGCTAAGCTTATGGTTGGGTCTGTTGATACGTCTCCAACGTATCTATAATTTATGAAGTATTCATGCTGTTATACTATCATTCTTGGATGTTTTATAATCATTTTATAGCAACTTTATATCATTTTTTGGGACTAACCTATTGACATAGTGCCCAGTGCGAGTTGCTGTTTTTTGCTTGTTTTTTACGTCACAGAAAATCAATATCAAACGGAGTCCAAACGCAGCGAAAAATTTTGGAGAATTTTTTCGGACCAGAAGACCCAGGATGGGCTAATAAAGTACCAGAGGGGAGGCCCGAGGTGGGCACAACCCACCTGGGCACGCCCAAGAGCCCAGGCGCGCCCAGGGGGGTTATGCCCCCCTCGTTGACCTTCCGCACTGCCTCTTCGCCCTATAAGTTGCCAAATATTCCAAAAACCCTTGGGGTAACCCTAGATCAGAAGTTCCGCCGCCACAAGCCTCTGTAGCCACGAAAAACCAATGTAGACCTGTTCCGGCTCCCTGCCAGAGGGGGAAATCATCACCGGTGGCAATCTTCATCATCCCGGCGGCCACCATGATGAGGAGGGAGTAGTCCACCCTCGGGGCTGAGGGTTTGTACCAGTAGCTATGTGTTAAATCTCTCTCTCTCTCTCGTATTCTTGAGATGTCATGATCTTGATGTATCGCAGGCTTTGTTAATATAGTTGGATCATATGGTGTTTTCCCCTCTCTGTCTTGTTGTGATGAATTGAGTTTTCCCTTCGAGATTTCGTTTTATCGGATTGAATACTTTTATGTATTTGAGAGCACTTGATATAGGTCTTGCATATGAATACCCATGGTGACAGTGGGGTATTATATTGATTCACTTGATATATGTTTTGGCACTCAACTCGCGGATTCCCGGGGTGACATTGGGGTAATCTATGCATAGGGGTTGATGCATGTTTTCGTCCTTGTTTCTCCGGTAGAAATCTTGGGGCACTTTTTGATGTTCTTTGTGTTGGATTGAGTATTATGAATCTGAAATTGTTTGATCTGTATCGTATAATTAACTCATGGATACTTGTGGTGACATTGGAGTATCTAGGTGACATTAGAGTTGGTTGATGCGTATCGTATGGTGTTATTTTAGTACGAACTCTTGGATAGATCGAACGGAAAGAGTAACTTTGCGTTATTTTAGTACGAACTCTTGAATAGATCTAACGGAAAGAATAACTTTAAGGTGGTTTCGTACCCTAGAAACAATTTCTTCGTATGTGCTCCACTAGATAAGAACTTTGGAATGATTCTTCATCACATGTTGAGGGATGGTTGTCGGTGCAACAAACCCCCAGGTGTGTTGCCCAGACTGTACACAGGCTCAAGAGCAAGGTTATGACATTCAAGACAAGGCCAAGCAGAAGAGATGGCTCTTTGAGAAATCAAAGGGTGGATCAAGAAGACCAAGGCCAACCAAACAAGCAAGATATCACTAAGGAAAAACCTCCCTTGCCGGGCAGGCGAGCCTGGCGGGGTCGAGGTTGCCCCAAGACAAGCCTCAAGACTCCCCCAGCAGGCTTGCCGGGGATGCCAAGGGCGGATTACCCCGCCAAAGCTCCACTGCTCCACCTCACAGCAACATAAGTCACCCATCGGTGTGGTGTCGAGCCCCCAAGTGACTAAGCGGCTGTTATTTGGTACGTGGCAGACCATTTCTGAGGAAGATCATCCCTAAATGACACCCGTCCAGGCGACGTGTCGCGCGGACAGGCGAAAAGGTGGCTGAATGGCACGGCAAGGCTTGCCGGGCTACGCATGATGTGACACTAAGCGGTGCATTTAATGCGCCCTGACCTGTCCGCAGAGTTAGGTATGATAGCACTGTGGCTATCTAATCGTTGGATAAATGATTGTTTTGCCATTGTGGTAACCCCTTGACATATAAAAGGAGGGCGTGGCTACCTTAGAAAGGATTCAGACCCTTGTACGCTCGTACGCGCGTAGTTGCTCTCGCCCCGAAGCGACCTTGTCGGGCTAGAGCGTTGCGTCTCCACCATGGTCCTTTCATCAATCCACCAAAGCAGGAGTAGGGTTTTACGCCTTGCGGCGACCCGAACCTGGGTAGAACTGCCCATGTCATCATTGCTGTGCTGCTCTGTGCTTTCCGCTCTTTGTGCAATGCGCTCTTCCCCCTTGCAAAACCACAAAGGGCCGATGGCCCCATAGGTGGCTGTGTGATACCACGACATCTTTGGCGCGCCAGGTAGGGGGGAAGCGTTTGCGCGAACCCGAGAGTGTAAGTAGTGCATCATCTTCATCATCGTTTTCTTCATCAATGGCTTCATCATCCATGGCGCCCAAGAAGAAATCCGGTGCTTCAGCTCACCCGTCTAACTCGAAGGGCCCCTCGCATGTGGCCACTAATGCCGTGGGGGCTTCGGGGGAACATGGGAACGCCGACGCCGCGCTCAAAGTGACCGGCGCAGGCGGCGCCATCACCGTTCCCCCTGCGGTCGAAGCAGGAGCAGAAGGCACCGGAGGAGAGCAACACCAACAACAACCCGGCGGCCATGCTTCGCAATGTGCGGGTGGGGAGAACGCTCTGTCTCCGCCTCCCCACCTCGCTGAGGGACACAGCCGCAGCGGTGGCGCTCGCCCTGAAGCGGACCGTAATCACCTAGCTACCCCCGCCGCGGGTGCGGCTACGGGGCCTGCGGCACCCCCTGGACAAGCTAGCCAAGACGATGCACCGAATGGGGTCGTCAACCCCCAAGTGCATCCGCCTCGTCGTCACGCCGCCCTGGCGACTGGCTCGCGGCGGCGAGAACATGGCGCCGCCACTATAGGCACCATCAGAAGTCGGGCGATGTCGTGATCTGCGTCGTCGTCCATGCCAAGCACCACCACTTCGGAGGCCATGGCATGGGCCCAGCTCTTGTTGAGATTTCCGCCAGCGGCCAATCAAATGGATGAGTGGAGGGCCACTATCCAGAGCTTGATTGGTTTCACTGAGGCGGGAGGATCACAGCAGGCAGGCCCGCCACGGCCTCTACCAACGGCGGCAACAACCCAAGCCACTGGCCGCACCGAGGGAGCTGTTCCGATGGTGCAGTCCCCTCCATGACAGCCAGCGCAGGGGCCGCAGCCAGGGCCATGCGACCAAGAACCCGAGAAGATCAAGGCAATTGAGTAGATTCAAGCACCCAAGATAGTTAAAGACGTGAGGCGTTTGACTGGATGTGTTACCGCGCTAAGCAGGTTCATTTCCAAGTCCGCTGAACGTGCCCTGCCGTTCTTCAAAATCTTGAAGAAGGCTGGGCCCATGGAGTGGACCCCGGAGGCAGAAGCTGCGCTGCAGGATCTGAAGACCTATCTTTCCTCTGTCCCCACCTTAGTCGCTCCAAAACCACAAGAACCGTTGCTGCTATACTTAGCGGCAACCAATCAAGTGGTTAGTGCAGCGCTGCTGGCACAGCAGGAAGTAGATGAAGAAGCAGCTACAACTATCGTCCCCTCTGGAGAAGGAAGTGAACTCGCCGCGGCAAGGTCAGAGGCAGATCAGAACACGGAGGAGCGGGGTAATGGAGACAGCTCCAAGGTCGCGGCAAGGAAGAAAGTGGTGCAGCGGCCAGTGTAGTTTGTCAGCTCCCTGTTGGAGGGGGCTAGGTCGAAGTACTCTGGCATGCAAAAGTTAATTTTTGGCCTCATCATGGCCTCAAGGAAACTGCGCCACTACTTCTAAGCCCACGAGATCTTGGTTGTCACCCGCTTCCCCTTGCAACGCATACTGAGGAACCCTGAGGCCACTGGCAGGATAGTGGAATGGGCTTTGGAGTTATCCAGCTTTGGTTTGAAGTTCGAGAGCACGTCAACTATTCAGAGCAGAGAACTGGTGGAGTTTATTGTGGAATGGACGCCTACCCCTGACGAAGACGTGTTGGAGACAGTTATCCCCGGCAAGGAAGCGCCCCAAGAATGGATCATGTACTTTGATGGTGCCTTCTCCCTACAAGGTGCAAGAGCTGGCGTGCTTCTTGTTGCTCCCTCTGGGGAGCACCTCAAGTACGTGGTTCAAATGCATTTCCCCTGGGAGAAGGCTACCAACAATACAACAGAATATGAAGGACTCCTTGCCGGGCTCAGGATCACAACAGTACTGGGAATCAAGAAGTTGATCATTCGTGGAGATTCACAACTTGTTGTGAGGCAAGTGAACAAGGATTATCAAAGCCCATTGATGGAGGCATACGTCGAGGAAGTGAGAAAGTTGGAGGAGCGCTTTGACGGATTGCAAACAGAGCACATACCGCGTGCGAAAAACAGCATTGCTGATCATCTGTCAAAGTGCGCTGCGCAAAAACTCCCTGTGGAACCAGGGACTTTTGTTCTCCATCTAACTCAACCCTCCTTATCCCCGGCAACAATGGCCAGGAAGAGGAGGAAACTGGACTCCGACAGGCCTCTCCCGGCAGAGCCCTCTGAGGACCCCGACATAGAGCTTGGTGGGAACAACTCCCCTTCGAACGGTGAGCCGCACCCTCCCGCCAAACTACCAATCTCTGCGGTCGAGGAGTGCGCTCCCACGAATGAGGAGGTGCCGCTGGTCCTTGTTGCCGAGCCTCAGGCTCCAACTTGGCGCGGCACATAGTCCATTTCCTCCAAATAGGAGAACTTCCCAAAGAGCAAGAAGAAGCTGAAAGAGTAGACTGGAGGGCCAGTATGTATCGGTTCGTTGACGACACGCTATACAGGAGAAGGCCCAACGGAGTGAAATTGAAGTGCATTTGACGGGAAGAAGGAAAGGAACTGTTGGCAGAGATACACAAGGGTATATGCAGCTCCCACATTGGATCGAGGGCCCTAGTTGGAAAAGCCTTCCGGCAAGGTTTTTACTGGCCCACAGCCGTCCAGGATGCAATTGAGCTAGTCATCAAATGTGAAGCCTGCCAGTTCCACTCCAAGAATATCCATCAGCATGCTCAAGCTCTCCAGACGATCCCTTTGTCATGGCCCTTCTCGGTCTGGGGGCTCGACATCCTGGGCCCCTTCCCCCGTGCTACCGGGGGCTTTGAGTTCTTGTTCGTCGCTATCGACAAGTTCACAAAGTGGCCAGAGGTGGAGACCGTGAGGAAGGTGACCGCACAGTCAGCTATCAAGTTCTTGAAAGGATTGGTGTGCCGTTTCGGAGTACCTGCTAGGATCATCACTGATAATGGCACCCAATTCAAAAGCCGCGCCTTCATGCAATATGTTCATGCCCTCAGAAGCAAAGTCTCATTTGCCTCTGTTGCCCATCCCAGAAGCAACGGACAAGCTGAGAGGGCAAACGCTGAAGTGCTGTGAGGACTCAAGACAAGAACGTTTGATAGGCTGTAGAAGTGCGGCAGGCGATGGATCGACGAGCTGCCGGTGGTTCTTTGGTCCCTCTGTACGACACCAAATCAAGCTACCAGGCAGACTCCCTTCTACCTAGTCTATGGGGCAGAAGCAGTTATCCCCACGGAACTCATATACGGATCACCTCGAGTGCTTGCCTACGATGAAGTAGCGCAGGAACAACACCGGTGTGACGACGCCGTGCTACTTGAAGAGAACCATCTCCGGGCTGCTACGCATGCTGCATGCTACCAGCAAGCCCTGCGTCGCTATCACAGCCGCAGGGTTCATGCCCGGAGCCTTGAGGAAGGCGACCTTGTCCTTAGGCATGTTCAGTCCGCCAAGGGTGCAAACAAGTTGACGCCAAAGTGGGAAGGCCCTTACCGGGTAGTACGAGTCACCAGGCCCGGCGCAGTCCGTCTGGAGATCGGAGATGGCATTCAGTTGCAAAACTCATGGAACATTAAGCATCTTCGTAAGTTCTACCCGTAAGGCGCAGCTGTCGGGCCCTGCCCTGTAGCCACCCTTTTGTACAAGCCTTGCCGATGTTGCATGTAACCCTTTGTACAAAGCCAGGCGCAGACCCTGAGCAACAGATGAATAAACGAAGCGCTGGGGGGCCCCGACAAGATTGCATGCATGCATAAGCATATCATGAGAATAGCATGATCATGTAGATAAGGTCGCATGTAGCACTGTTTTCATCTGCACTAAGTTGCAGGGTTCTTGCCGTGGACTTAATCCCGAAGAGAAGAAATGAAGACAAGCCTACACAGCGATCCCCGGCAAGCCAAACAGATAAGTTTCTTCTTATCCATACCTGTTCTGTAAGGTAAAAACTTGTGAATATGAAAACCTCGCTACCTTCGAAACATAGGTGCTCCCATCCTTTGTCCCGAACGTTGCTTCGGGCAAGGTGGTCGCAGTTGCCTTTGATGGAGAGGGTTCGACGAGGGGCCGGTCCCTTTTTATAGTTTTATGCCCGGCAGGCTTTGCCCCACGACAGCAAACTAAGGGTACCGGCAGGATAGTTTGCCGGGGGAAACTTGTTTACTTGAACGTATAGAGGCACCTCACCTCTGCATGGACATGATACATGCACAAGTACCCGACAAGGCTTGTCTTTTTCATTAATTTGCTGATAAGCAAGTACATATCTTACAGAACACAAACATGGATAAAGAAGATTACATGATTTAGACTAAAGTTTGGCAAATGCCTACATGTTTTAGACTGAAAAAAGATAAGTGCCCCGTAATGCCTTTGCTCTATCCTCCTCCTCCTCGGAATCGCAGGGGGAGATGAAGAAGACAGAGGGAAGACCTGACTGGGATTCGGCACCTCCCCAGGATTAGGAGGACACCGCTCCTGGGCTGGGAGGAAGGAACCGGAGGGCAGGTGCAGATAGTGGTGCTGCCGGGGCCCAGCTGGTGATGACGATGCTGTCGGCAATCACGCCACGTTGGAGCGGTCATCCCTGCTCTTGATGCGTCATGGGTTGCCGCCACCCTTCTCGTCGCTGCCGCTCAAAGAGGCACGCCTGCCATTGCTCAAACCATCGATATGGCGACCAGGGCGGACGCCAAGCGCTCAGGAGGACCCCACAGAGAGCATGGTCGTCTCCGCCGACCCGAGGCTAGAAGAATACTGTCCCCTTGAGAAGCATGCACAAGCACAAGAATCCCGCCCGTGTGCGAAGCAAGCGGTCCCCGAGGGAGGAGATCTGCCGTAACCAATGACGAACCACCCCAGCGATCTCCTGCGCGCAGCGAGCGATCTTTTCCGCGGTTTTCCTTCATCGTCATGGGCGAAGAAGGGATAGGCCACGGGCGACTACCACACTTCATGCCCACTATGAGATCTCGCGCGGTGTCACCTACAAGACCCCTCACCAAGGTTGGGACCGTGGGTGGCCCGGCGAGGAGCGCGACAGAGCCGCTACCTCCGGCACTGCCACTGTGCCGCCCGCGCGCCCACCCAGAGCCTTTCTTACCCACACCGAGCATAGGACCGCCACTCCAGGGCGGAAGCTTTGTGTGGGAACGGGAAGGAAACCCTACCTCAACAGAGGCGCAACGGCATCCTTCTTGGGAAGAAGGGGGAAAAGATGCGTGCAATTAGCCCCTCGCCCACTTCCCTTTTTATAGAAGAACGTGGCTGGGGGCTAACTTCACGCCGCACGACAGAAGACATGGCCGGGAGGGGAGGCTAATCCCTCGGTAGGTAACCACCCCTCTCCACCAATCCAAGGAAGACTGAGCCCCTGCCCCTCGGTAGGTAACCACCCCTATCCAGCATGCATCTAGAGTATTAAGTTCATAAAGAACAAAGTAATGCATTAAGTAAGATGACATGATGTAGAGGAATTAACTCAAGCAATATGATGAAAACCCCATCTTTTTATCCTCGATGGCAACAATACAATACGTGCCTTGCTGCCCCTACTGTCGCTGGGAAAGGACACCGCAAGATTGAACCCAAATCTAAGCACTTCTCCCATTGCAAGAAAACCCAATCTAGTTGGCCAAACCAAACCGATAGTTCGAAGAGAATTACAAAGATATCAAATCATGCATATAAGAATTCAGAGAAGATTCAAATAATATTCATAGATAAACTGATCATAAATCCACAATTCATCGGATCTCGGCAAACACACCGCAAAAAAGTATTACATCGAATAGATCTCCAAGAACATCGAGGAGAACATGGCATTGAGAATCAAAGAGAGAGAAGAAGCCATCTAGCTACTAGCTATGGACCTGTAGGTCTATGGTAAATTACTCACGCTTCATCGGAAGGGCAATGATGTAGAAGCCCTCCGTGATCGAATCCCCCTCCGGCAGGGTACCGGAAAAGGTCTCTAGATGGGATCTCACGGGTACAGAAGGTTGCGGCGGTGGAAAAGTCTTTTCGTGGATGCCTCTGTTGGTTTGGGGATATTTGGGAATATATAGGCAAAAGAATTAGGTCAAGAGGTGCACGAGGGGCCCACAAGGGTGGGGGGTGCGCCCTACCCCCCTCGACGCACCCTCCATCCTTGTGGCCACCTCGTGGCTCCTCCGACTTCATCTCCAAGTCTCCTGGTTTCCTTCTGGTCCAAGAAAAATCATCGCGAAAGTTTTATTCCGTTTGGACTCCGTTTGGTATTCCTTTTCTGCGAAACTCAAAAAAAAAGGAAAAAATAGAAACTGGCACTGGGCTCTAGGTTAATAGGTTAGTCCCAAAAATAATATAGAATAGCATATTAATGCATATAAAACATCCAAAACAGATAATATAATAGCATGGAACAATAAAAAATTATAGATACGTTGGAGACGTATCAAGCATCCCCAAGCTTAATTCCTGCTCGTCCTCGAGTAGGTAAATGATAAAAACAGAATTTTTGATGTGGAATGCTACCTAACATATTTATCCATGTAATTTTCTTTATTGTGGCATGAATGTTCAGATCCATAAGATTCAAAACAAAAGTTTAATATTGACATAAAAACAATAATACTTCAAGCATACTAACAAGGCAATTATGTCTTCTCAAAATAACATGGCCAAAGAAAGCTTATCCCTACAAAATCATATAGTCTGGCTATGCTCCATCTTCATCACACAAAATACTCAAATCATGCACAACCCCGATGACAAGCCAAGCAATTGTTTCATACTTTTGACGTTCTCAAACTTTTTCAACTTTCACGCAATACATGAACGTGAGCCATGGACATAGCACTATAGGTGGAATAGAATATGGTGGTTGTGGAGAAGACAAAAAGAGGGAGATAGTCTCACATCAACTAGGCGTATCAACGAGCTATGGAGATGCCCATCAATAGATATCAATGTGAGTGAGTGGGGATTACCATGCAACGGATGCACTAGAGCTATAAGTGTATGAAAGCTCAAAAAGAAAACTAAGTGGGTGTGCATCCAACTTGCTTGCTCATGAAGACCTAGGGCAATTTGAGGAAGCCCATCGTTCGAATATACAAGCCAAGTTCTATAATGAAAAATTCCCACTAGTATATGAAAGTGACAACATAGGAGACTCTCTATCAAGAAGATCATGGTGCTACTTTGAAGCACAAGTATGGAAAAAGGATAGTAACATTGCCCCTTCTCTCTTTTTCTCTCATTTTCTTTTTCCTTTTTTTCTTCTTTTTTTTCTTTGGCTTCTTTGGCCTCTTTTTTTTTAATTTCCTCACATGGGACAATGCTCTAATAATGAAGATCATCATACTTCTATTTACTTACAATTCAAAAAATTACAACTCGATACTAGAACAAAATATGACCCTATATGAATGTCTCCGGCGGTGTACCGGGATGTGCAATGAATCAAGAGTGACATGTATGAAAAAAATTATGAATGGTGGCTTTGCCACAAATACGATGTCAGCTACATGATCATGCAAAGCAATATGACAATGATGATGCGTGTCATAGTAAACAGAACGGTGGAAAGTTGCATGGCAATATATCTCAGAATGGCTATGAAAATGCCATAATAGGTAGGTATGGTGGCTGTTTTGAGGAAGGTATATGGTGGGTGTATAGTACCGGTGAAAGTTGCGCGGTACAAGAGAGGCAAGCAATGGTGGAAGGGTGAGAGTGGGTATAATCCATGGACTCAATATTAGTCATAAAGAACTCACATACTTATTGCAAAAATCTATTAGTCATCGAAACAAAGTACTACGCGAATGCTCCTAGGGGGATAGATTGGTAGGAAAAGACCATCGCTCGTCCCCGACCGCCACTCATATGGAAGACAATCAAAGAATATCTCATGCTCCAACTTCGTTACATAACGGTTCACCATACGTGCATGCTACGGGACTCACAAACCTTAACACAAGTATTTATAAAATTCACAATTACTCACTAGCATGACTCTAATATCACCATCTTTACATCTCAAAACAATCATAAGGAATCAAACTTCTCATAGTATTCAAAGCACTTTATATGAAAGTTTTTATTATATTCCTCTTGGATGCCTATCATATTAGGACTAAATTTATAACCAAAGCAAATTACCATGCTGTTTAAAGACTCTCAAAATAATATAAGTGAAGCATGATAGTTCAATAATTTCTACAAAATAAAGCCACCGCCGTGCTCTAAAAAAGATATAAGTGAAGCACTAGAGCAAAATTGCCTAGCTCAAAAGATACAAGTGAAGCACATAGAGTATTCTAATAAATCACGATTCATGCATGTCCCTCTAAAAAAGTGTGTACATCAAGGATGATTGTGGCAAACTAAAATGCAAAGACTCAAATTATAAAAGACGCTCCAAGCAAAACACATATCATGTGGTTAATAAAAATAGAGGCTCAAGTAAAGTTACCGATAGACGAAGATGAAAGAAGGGATGCCTTCCGGGGCATCCCCAAGCTTAGGCTCTTGGTTGTCCTTGAATATTACCTTGGGGTGCCTTGGGAATCCCAAATCTTAGGCTCTTGCCACTCCTTATTCCATAGTCCATCAAATCCTTACCCAAAAACTTGAAAACTTCACAACACAAAACTCAACAGGAAATCTCGTAAGCTCCGTTAGTATAAGAAAATAAATCACCACTTTGGTACTGTTGTGAACTCATTCTTTATTTATATTGGTGTAATATATACTGTATTCCAACTTTTCCATGGTTCATACCCCCCGATACTACCCATAGATTCATCAAAATAAGCAAACAACACAAAGAAAACAGAATCTGTCAAAAACAGAACAGTCTGCGAAGATCCGAATTGTTCTAATACTTATGTAACTCCAACAATTCTGAAAAAGTCGGAAAACATAGGAACTTTGTATATAAATCCCGTATAAAAAATTCATGGTTTTTCAATGCTCCAGTGAATTATTAAAATTCTGTGACTGGACGCAAAAGTTTCTGTTTTTCAGCAAGATCAAATCAACTATCACTGTTAGCCATCCCAAAGGTTTTAGTTGGCACAAACACTAATTAAAACACAAAACCACATCTAACCAGAGGCTAGATGAATTTTTTTATTTAAAAACAGCAAGGAAAAACATTGGGTTATCTCCCAACAAGCGCTTTTCTTTAAAGTCTTTTAGCTAGGCATTGATAATTTCAATGATGTTCACATAAAAGAGAAGAATTGAAGCACAAAGAGAGCATCATAAAACACGTGACAAACACATCTAAGTCTAACATACTTCCTATGCATAGGCATTTTATAAGCAAACAAATTATCAAGACAAGCAAAAACTAGCATATGCAAGGAAGAAGAAAGAGACGATAGCAATCTCAACATGAAGAGAGGTAATTTATTAACATGAAAATTTCTACAACCATATTTTCCTCTCTCATAATAATTACATGTAGGATCATAAGAAAATTCAACAATATAGCTATCACACAACATATTCTTAACACGATCCACATGCATGTGAAGTTGACACTCTTCCAAAATAGTGGGATTAACATTAACTAAAGTCATGACCTCTCCAAACCCATTTTTATCAAAAATTTCGTAAGATTGAATATTCTCCAAATATGTGGGATCTAAAGTTGACACTCTTCCAAACCCACTTTCAATATTATTGCAAACATTATTATCAATCTCATATTCGTCATGGGGCTTAAATAAAATTTCAAGATCATAAGAAGAATCACCCCAATCATGATCATTGCAACAAGTAGTAGACATAGCAAAATTAGCATCCCCAAACTTAGGGTTTTGCATATCATTAGCACAACTGACATTAATAGAATTTATAGTAGAACCATTGCAGTCATGCTTTTTATTCAAGGAGCTACCATGAATCACTTTATAATTTTCTTCTTTCAACACTTCATCACAAATTTCAGATTCACGAATTTCAAGCAAAACCTCATAAAGATAATCTAGTGCACAAAACTCACTAGCAATTGGTTCATCATAATTAGATCTCTTAAAAAGATTTGCAAGTGGATGAAGATCCATAAACTTTTTGCAAGCGAAGATGCAAGCAAAAAGAAGGCACATGGTAACACAAGCAAACAAAAGATCTAACGAGAAAAAGGCAAACAAAAAAGAGGGCGAATAAAAAAGGAAAATCTTTTCGAAAATTGTTTTAGAAGTGGGGGAGAGGAAAAAGAGAGGCAAATGGCGAATAATGTAATGCAAGAGATGAGAGTTTTATGATGGGTACTTGGTATGTCTTGACTTGGCGTAGATCTCCCCGGCAACGGCGCCAGAAATTCTTCCTGCTACTTCTTGAGCTTGCGTTGGTTTTTCCCTTGAAGAGGAAAGGGTGATGCAGCAAAGTAGAGATAAGTATTTACCTCAATTTGAGAACTAAGGTATCAATCCAGTAGGAGACAACGCACAAATCACCGAATACCTGCACAAGCAATCGAACAACTTGCACCCAACGTGATAAAGGGGTTGTCAATGCCTTCACGGTTATTTGCAAAAGTGAGATCTGATAGAGATAGATAAACGATAAAGTAAATATTTTTGGTATTTTTGTTTTATAGATCGAAAAGTAAAAGATTGCAAAATAGTAGATCGGAAACTAATATGATGGAAAATAGAAGATTATATGATGGAAAATAGACCCGGGGGCCATAGGTTTCACTAGAGGGTTCTCTCAAGATAGAAAATAATTCGGTGGGTGAACAAATTACTGCGGAGCAATTGATAGAAAAGCGCAAAGTTATGACGATATCTAAGGCAATGATCATGAATATAGGCATCACGTCCGTGTCAAGTAGACCAAAATGATTCTGCATCTACTACTATTACTCCACACATCGACCGCTATCCAGCATGCATCTAGAGTATTAAGTTCAGAAAGAACGGAGTAATGCATTAAGTAAGATGACATGATGTAGAGGAATTAACTCAAGCAATATGATGAAAACCCCATCTTTTTATCCTCGATGGCAACAATACAATACGTGCCTTGCTGCCCCTACTATCACTGGGAAAGGACACCGCAAGATTGAACCCAAAGCTAAGCACTTCTCCCATTGCAAGAAAAACCAATCTAGTTGGCCAAACCAAACCGATAGTTCGAAGAGAATTACAAAGATATCAAATCATGCATATAAGAATTCAGAGAAGATTCAAATAATATTCATAGATAAACTGATCATAAATCCACAATTCATTGGATCTCGGCAAACAGACCGCAAAAAAGTATTACATCGAATAGATCTCCAAGAACATCGAGGAGAACATGGTATTGAGAATCAAAGAGAGAGAAGAAGCCATCTAGCTACTAGCTATGGACCCGTAGGTCTGTGGTAAACTACTCACGCTTCATCGGAAGGGCAATGGTGTTGATGTAGAAGCCCTCCGTGATCGAATCCCCCTCCGGCAGGGTGCCGGAAAAGGTACCTAGATGGGATCTCACGGGTACAGAAAGTTGCGGCGGTGGAAAAGTCTTTTCGTGGATGCCTCTGTTGGTTTGGGGATATTTGGGAATATATAGGCGAAATAATTAGGTCAGGAGGTGCACGAGGGGCCCACAAGGGTGGGTGGCGCGCCCTACCCCCTGGGCGCGCCCTTCGTCCTTGTGGCCGCCTCGTGGCTCCTCCGACTTCATCTCCAAGTCTCCTGGTTTCCTTCTGGTCCAAGAAAAATCATCGCGAAAGTTTTATTCTGTTTGGACTCCGTTTGGTATTCCTTTTCGGTGAAACTCAAAAATAAGGAAAAAACAGAAACTGGCACTGGGCTCTATGTTAATAGGTTAGTCCCAAAAATAATATAAAATAGCATATTAATGCATATAAAACATCCAAAACAGATAATATAATAGCATGGAATAATCAAAAATTATAGATACGTTGGAGGCGTATCACAAGACAAGGCCAAGCAGAAGAGATGGCTCTTTGAGAAATCCAAGGGCGGATCAAGAAGACCAAGACCAACCAAACAAGCAAGATATCACTAAGGAAAAACCTCCCTTGCTGGGCAGGTGAGCCTGGCGGGGTCGAGGTTACCCCAAGACAAGCCTCAAGACTCCCCCGACAGGCTTGCCGGGTATGCCAAGGGCCGATTACCCCGCCAAAGCTCCACCTCACAGCAACGCAAGTCACCCATCGGTGCGGTGTCGAGCCCCCAAGTGACTAAGCGGCTGTTAGTTGGTACGTGGCAGGCCATTTCTGAGGAAGATCATCCCTAAATGACACCCGTCCAGGCGACGTGTCGCGCGGACAGGCGAAAAGGTGGCTGAATGGCACGGCAAGGCTTGCCAGGCTATGCCACGATGTGACACTAAGTGGTGCATTTAATGCGCCCTAACCTGTCCGTGGAGTTAGGTATGATAGCACTATGGCTATCTAATCGTTGGATAAATGACTGTTTTGCCATTGTGGTAACCCCTTGACCTATAAAAGGAGGGCCGTGGCTACCTTAGAAAGGATTTGGACCCTTGTACGCTCGTACGCGTGTAGCTGCTCTCGCCCCGAAGCGACCTTGCTGGGCTAGAGCGTTGCATCTCCACCACGGTCCTTTCATCAATCCACCAAAGCAGGAGTAGGGTTTTACGCCTCGCGGTGGCCCGAACCTGGGTAAAACTGCCCGTGTCATCGTTGCCGTGCTGCTCTGTGCTTTCCGCTCTTTGTGCAATGCGCTCTTCCCCCTTGCTGAACCACAAGGGGCCGATGGCCCCATATGTGGCCGTGTGATACCACGATAATGGTTATATGATCCAATTATATTAGCATTGTTGAGAGATTGCACTAGCGAAAGTACGGACCCTAGGCCTCTTTTTCAAGCATTGCAATACCGTTTGTGCTTCGTTTTATCAATTGCTACCTTGCTATTTTTTATTGTTCCTATTACAAAAATCAATATCTACTATCATTACTACGCTTGTATCACCATCTCTTCGCCGATCTAGTGCACCTATACAATTTGCCACTGTATTTGGTGTGTTAGGGACACAAGAGACTCTTTGTTATTTGGTTGCAGGGTTGTTTGAGAGAGACCATCTTCATCCGACGCCTCCCACAGATTGATAAACCTTAGGTCATCCACTTGAGGGAAATTTGCTACTGTCCTACAAAACTCTGCGCTTGGAGGCCCAACACGAGTCTACAAGAGCAAGTTGTGTAGTTGACAGTATTTGTCCATCACATCGTTCTCCTAATGATGTGATCCCGTTATCAAATGAGAACTCGTGTCCATGGTTAGGAAACCACAACCATCTTTGATCAACGAGCTAGTCTGGTAGAGGCTTACTAGGGACATGGTGTAGTTTATGTATTCACACATGTATTTAAGTTTCCGGTCAATACAATTCTAGCATGAATAATAAACATTTATAATGAACGGGAAATAAGATAATAACCAATTTATTACTGCCTCTAGGGCATATTTCCAACAGTCTCCCACTTGCACTAGAGTCAATAATCTAGTTCACATCGCCATGTGATTAACACTCAATGACTTCTGGGGTTTGATCATGTTTTGCTTGTGAGAGAGGTTTTAGTCAACGGGTCTGCAACATTCAGATCCGTGTGTACTTTGCAAACCTCTGTGTCATACTATGGATGCTGCTACCACGCTCCACTTGGGGCTATTACAAATGACTGCTACACTATACTTATCTGATTTGCGACTCAGAGTCATCCGGACCGGTGTCAAAGCTTGCATCAACGTAACCCTTTACGACAAACTCTTTATCACCTCCATAATTGAGAAACATTTCCTTAGTCCTATTTTAGGTACCTAAGGATAATTTTGACCGATGTCCAGTTATCCACTCCTAGCTCACTCTTGTACCCCTTTGCCAGACTCATGGCAAGGCACACATCAGGTACGGTACACAACATGGCATACATTACACAGCCAATTGCTGAGGCATAGGGAATGACCTTCATCCTTCTCTTTCTTCTGTCGTGGTCGAGCTTTGAGTCTCACTCAACTTCACACCCTATAATACAGGCAAGAACTCCTTCTTTTACTGATCCATTTTGAACTCGTTCAAAATGTTGTCAAGGTATGTGCTATGTGAAAGTCTTATTAGGTGTCTTTATCTATCTCTATAGATCTTAATGCCCAACATGTAAGCAGCTTTACCCAGGTCTTCCTTTGAATAACTCCTTTCAAACAACCCTTTATGCTTTCGAGAAATTCTACATCATTTCCAATCAACAATATGTCATCCACATATACTTATTAGAAATGCTATAGAGCTCCCACTCACTTTCTTGTAAATACAAGCTTCTCCGTAAGTTTGTATATAACCATAAGCTTTGATCACCTCATCAAAGCGTATATTCCAACTCCGAGATGCTTGCACCAGTCCATAGATGGATCTCTAGAGCTTGCATACTTTGTTAGCATCCTTAGGATCGACAAGACCTTCCGGTTGCATCATATACAACTCTTCCTTAAGAAACCCGTTAAGGAACGCTGTTTTGACGTCCATCTGCCAGATTTCATAATCATAGTATGTGGCAATTGATAACATAATTCTAACATACTTAAGCATCGCTATAGGTGAGAAAGTCTCATCGTAGCCAACTCCTTGAATTTGTCGAAAACCTTTTGCGACAAGTCGAGCTTTGTAGACGATGACATTACCATTAGCGTATGTCTTCTTCTTAAAGATCCATTTATTCTCAATGGCTTGCCGGTCAACGGGGAAGTCCACCAAAGTCCATACTTTGTTCTCATACATGGATCCTATCTAAGATTTCATGGCCTCGAGCCATTTGTCGGAATCCGGGCTCATCATTGCTTCTTCATAGTTCGTAGGTTCGCCGTTGTCTAACAACATGACTTCCAGGACGGGATTACCATACCACTCTGGTGCGGAACGTGTCCTGGTCGACCTACGAAGTTTGGTATTAACTTGATCTGAAGTTTCATGATCATCAACATTAGCTTCCTCTCCGGTTGGTGTAGGCTTCATGGGAACTGCTTTCTGTGATGTGCTACCTTCCAATTCGAGAGAAGGTACAATTACCACATCAAGTTATACTTTCCTCCCACCCACTTATTTCGAGAGAAACTCCTTCTCTTGAAAGGACCCATTCTTGGCAACAAAGGTCTTGCCTTCAAATCTATGGTAGAAGGTATACCCAATTGTCTCTTTAGGGTATCCTATGAAGACGCACTTCTCTGCTTTATGTTCGAGCTTATCAGGATGAAGCCTCTTCACATAAGCGTCACATCCCCAAATTTAAGAAACGACAGCTTAGGTTTCTTTCCAAACCACAACTCATACAGTGTCGTCTCAATGGACTTAGACGGTGCCCTATTTAAAATGAATGCAGTTGTCTCTAATGCATAACCACAAAATGATAGTGGCAAATTGGTAAGAGACATCATAGAACGCACCATATCCAATAGAGTACGATTACGACGTTCGGATAGACCATTTACACTGTAGTGTTCCAGGTGGTGTGAGCTGTGAAACAATTCCACATTGTCTTAAATGCATACAAAACTCGTAACTCAAATATTCACCTCCACGATCAGATCGTACAAACTATATTTTCTTGTTACGATGATTCTCCACTTCACTCTAAAATTCCTTGAACTTTTCAAATGTTTCAGACTTGTGTTTCATTAAGTAAATATACCCATATCTATTCAAATCATCCGGGAAGGTAAGAAAATAATGATATCCACCGTGTGCTTTAACACTCATCGGACCGCATACATCGGTATGTATTGTTTCCAGTAAGTCACTAGCCCACTCCATTGTTCCAGAAAACGGGGTTTTAGTCATATTGCCCATGAGGAATGGTTCACATGTATCAAATGATTCATAATCAAGTGCTTCCAAAATTCCATCAGCATGGAGTTTCTTCATGCGCTTTACATCAATATGACCTAAGCGTCAGTGCCACAAATATGTGGTACTATCATCATTAACTTCGCATCTTTTGGAATCAATATTATGAATATGTGTATCACTACGATCGAGATTCGACAAGAATAAACCATTCACAAGGGGTGCATGCCCATAAAAGATATTACTCATATAAACAGAATAACCATTATTCTCCGACTTAAATTAATAACCGTCTTGCAATAAACAATATCCACATATAATGTTTTATGCTCAATGCAGGCACCAAATAACAATTATTTAGGTTTAATACTAATCTCTAAGGTATTATGATCATACCGATGGTGATCATATCAACCTTGGAGACACATCCAACACTCATCGTCACCTTGCCCTCAGCTAGTCTCCGTTACTTCGCCGCTCCTGCTTTGAGTTACTAATATTAGCAATTGAATCGGTATCAAACACCCAGACGCTACTATGAGCACTAGTGAGGTACACATGAATAACGCATATATCAAATATAACTACGTTGACGTTGCCATCCTTCTTATCTGCCAAGTACTTGGGGCAGTTCCGCTTCTAGTGACCATTCCCCTTGCAGTAGAAGCACTCAGTCTCAGGTTTGCATCCAGCCTTGGGTTTCTTCACGGTAGTTGTCAGATTCAGGGCTCTGCAGACCCAAGAAAGGTTCAAACTCTGGGGCGTGTGCGAAGGACTGAACCTATCCAGCTCATCGCCCTACGGCCTAGCTCGATGCACACGAACAAGGAAGAAGATGAACACGGCAGTTTACCCAGGTTCGGGCCACCTTGCGGTGTAAGACCCTACTCCTGCTTTGTGGTGGATTGGCCTCATGAGGGGCTAAGGATGAACTAGTACATGGGATGAACAACCTCGCGAGGTCTATGGGTGTGGGAATCAGTCGACGAGGTTCGGATCTGATCCGGGTCTCGATCCGGCCACCTTCTACGGTGGTGGCTAACCTATACTTATAGTGACCTCGGTCCTCTTCCCCCAAAACGTAGGTGGGAAGGGATCCCACAGTGGCCAATTTGTAAGGGGACAAGTAGTACATCTTATCCTGACGAATGGTGGTCTTCGCCTGCAAAGCCTCTGGTTGTGATGCAGCAGTGGGCTCGACGATGACATCCGTCCTACCATCCTGGTGGTCTTGGTCTTGTAGCACTGGAATGGAAACCTTTGCCAGGCTCCCTAGGAACCCACGTCTGCGCTTGCCTCCTTAGCACCAAAGAGGAAACTGCCTCCTCTGCACCTGCTGGTTCCAGCCTCGCCATGGTCGTCATGGCTTGCGTCATCGCAACCTCATGAGGTTGGGTACCTGCATAGAAATCTCCGCTTCTCAGGAGGTAGCCTGGGGAGGCCGCTCCCTCGGGAGGTCTTGGTGTCGTTCGCCTCGCGAGGGTCTTGTCTTGATAGTCTTGTAGATGGGCCGTACCAGGCCATTGATGGAGCCATGCCGTGGGCCGTAGGCAGGCAAGTCTGGGTACCCTGGTTCCCAGAACGCCGACAGTAGACCCTGGTCCCAAGGCGCGCTTGGACTTGGGTTCGAGGCGACGCCAAAGGGAAAGGGCGAAGCGCCGCGGGCCCCAATCGCCTGTGGGCCAGGCTGATGCGTGGCGCTTGATGGGACGTGGGCGTCTCTGCTTCCCACAACGCCTCGGCAACTGCTCGGACTTGACAATTGCCTGATGCATGCAGGGGAGCCATCATGACTTTGAACGTGAGAGGCCGCCGGTTAGCCTTCCCCTCCTATAAATGGGGAAAGGGGGGGCGGAGCCCCCAGCCCATCTTCATCTTCTTGCTGCTCACTCTTTCTTCTTCTTCGCCATGCCACCATCTCGCCAGAGCACCCATGGCACTAGTCAAGAGGTTCTCGGCCGCCGAGAAGGGAAAAACCCCTCTAGTAGAACCGGAGTTGCTCCTGCCAAAGAAAAGGCGTGGTTGCCCCCGCGAGACCGCCGCAGCGCCTATGGCCATGCAACCTTGGCACGAACGCGCCCCGCCGGGTTTCCCCATTAGTGCAGACATCCGTGCGCAAGGTCCCGCTTGCGATAGCGACCACGGGAATCACGGAGGACGAAGCCGGGAAGGAGGACAAGTAGAGACCGCGCGACCACCTTGTCCGCAGGCCTATGCCAGCGGCACGGCCCACGAGTTCATGGTGTGAGCAGCGACACAGCCGTGCACATGGATTCGGCTCCCGCGGTCCCTTGCAAGGGAGATACCATTGAAGGGACCCGTCGAGTTGTGGCTGCTGCAGCCAAGCTTCAGAGGTAGAGGTCGAGGCTGTCGACTCCAGCGACGTCTTCATGACCCGGGGATGGGGCGTGATTGCCCGTGCCTGCAACTCGGAGGGGAGGCACGCCATCCACTTCGAGTACGACGGGGCGTCAACGCTCTTCTTCAAGGTCTTCGAAGGGGATGACCGACGTCTGGAGTGCTGCCCCAGGGGAGGCGATCGAGACGGCGACCCCCTCACAGGCCGACAAATCGGCGAGGCCCCTCGCGGTGAACTTGCCCTTGGCCTTATCCGCGATTCCTCCAGCAGCAGTGACACCTCCTCCGAACCAAGCTTAAGCAACGACGACAGCTATGAGCCACCGCACTCGGGCTTGAGGGAGGAATGGCGCCGACCAGGCGTCATGGGTGACACCGCCTGGGTCGCGATCCTCAGGAGGTCCTTTCCTTTCGTTTCATTCCTGCGCAAAAATCATGAAGGGCTCCGCGGGGTTGTGTAAAGATTGTGGCAATTTCTGCCTTAATGTCCACGCCCCCAATTTACACTGTGTTTGCGTCTCTCACTTGGGCACGGTTCCCCCTTTTTATTCTCATGGTAGCTTAGTGCTCTACGCCGACAGGACCCAGTCCCCAGGCAAGCTTCGACCGTTGCTGGTATGCCAGGTCGCGATGCCGTGGTCAAGGCCAGGAGGTGAGCGGCCCGAGGTCCAGTAAGAGCCTCCGAGGTGCGATGCTCAAGAGGTCCCCTTTGGCGCGCAAGCGGCTCCCAAAGGACTGAAAGGTGAGTTCCCTTGCCCGAGCGAAATCACGAGAGATGAAACGCCGATTATAGGGTTCGCGCCTGGGTGTGCAAAGCGACTTATCTTGGCGAGCCTGCGGTGGTTTCCTTGTCGTGAGGGTGAGCTTCTTGTGTGACGTTAGGCTGCGCCCTTATCCTGATGGCGCCCCCCCCCGCAGGGCTCCTACCGACTCCATATCTCCCGCTTGTCAGGGTGCTCTACATCGTCGGGACCCGGCTCTCGAGCGAGGCTCGGTTGTCACTGGTATGCTAGGTCGCGATGCCGTGGTCAAGGCCAGGGGGTGAGGGCTCGAGGGCTGGTAGGAGCCCCTGAGGCGTGATGCTCAAGGCCCCCCCTTTAACATGCAAGCGACTTGCGCAAGAAAAGAGTGGCTGGCTCCAAGGGGGTAGCTAGGAGGGGTTGCGCCCCATGGCACGCAGCGCGGTATCCTTCTGCGGTGGCAAGGTGTTGGCGAAGCTGCTCATGATCCTGCCTCTGGAGGTTCCTGCAAGTTAGCCACAAGACATAAAGGGCAGTCACGCTTGCTATCCTGCCCATGATCTTTCCGAGAGAAGACGAAGGCACTAAGGACCTGGTGAGGTGATGTGCGCGGGGCCGGCCGCGAGCCAGAGCTCGGTCTCTTAGGTTTGTCAGCGCTGCAGGGACGGACCCGAGCACTGGCGCCATGCCAATAGCCCCCGTCGCGGGATGAGCAAAAGGCGAGCTAGCAACATGCGGAGACCGCGAAGGGCGACTCCATTGATGACGGGTCGACAGGTATAATGTTAATCATCATAACAATTTAAGCATGCATAACTGGTTCGGAGTACACGAATCAAAATGATGCGGCTGTGGGGGCGGGCCCTAGCAGCCTGAGGTTGATGCAGTCCGAGGGGCGCCCTCAGTTGAACAAACCAAAAAGTCACCTGGCACGATCGTTGTAGAAGCGTTGAAGTAGTTGAAGATGCGTACTGTAGAGATCGCTCCTCAGGAGCCGACTGGCTCCTGAGTCCCGGGAGGCTCCGGAGGTCCGGGGGACTCGCGAGGGCCCGTCACCTCCTCGGTCAGGACCGCCTGGCGCCTGGCCTCGTGAGCCACCGAGGCTCCCTGCATGAGGCGCTGGTACGAGGCGGCCATGTTCAGCAGGCCAAACGGCATGCGGACGTAGCTGCAAGGGGAGCCCCCACTCCAGCCGATGCGGGACGGCCAGAAGAGGTTCTGCGAAGCAGCCCTGTTGAGGCCTGGGATGTTGACACAAACACGCAGCTCGCCGCCTACGTCAGGGGCGACAGCTGCACTGGATGGTGTGGGGCGACGCTCGCCACGCATGGCTCGCGCCTCCTGAAGCTCCTCGATTGCCTTGGTGATGAACTCCTGAGCGCCCGGCGCCTCGCGCCTTGCGCTTGATAACCCACAAGTATAGGGGATCGCAATAGTTTTCGAGGGTAGAGTATTCAACCCAAATTTATTGATTCGACACAAGGGGAGCCAAAGAATATTCTCAAGTATTGGCAGCTGAGTTGTCAATTCAAGCACACCTGAAAGACTTAATATCTGTAGCAAAGTATTTAGTAGCAAAGTAGTATGGAAGTAATGGTAACGGTGGAGGGGAGCCAAAGAATATAGCTATTGACTTGTCTGTCTTCACTTGTCCCTCTTGGGGTGCCTGATAACCCACAAGTATAGGGGATCGCAACAGTTTTCGAGGGTAGAGTATTCAACCCAAATTTATTGATTCGACACAAGGGGAGCCAAAGAATATTCTCAAGTATTAGCAGCTGAGTTGTCAATTCAACCACACCTAAAAGGCTTAATATCTGCAGCAAAGTATTTAGTAGCAAAGTAGTATGGAAGTAACGGTAATAGTGACAAAAGTAACAGTAGCAGTTTTGTAGCAATCGTAACAGTGGCAACGGAAAAGTAATGAAGCAAAGATCAATATGTGAAAAGCTCGTAGGCAATGGATCAATGATGGATAATTTTGTCGGATGGCATTCATCATGCAACAGTTATAACATAGGGTGACACAGAACTAGCTCCAATTCATCAATATAATGTAGGCATGTATTCCGAATATAGTCATACGTGCTTATGGAAAAGAACTTGCATGACATCGTTTGTCCTACCCTCCCGTGGTAGCGGGGTCCTATTGGAAAATAAGGGATATTAAGGCGTACTTTTAATAGAGTACCGGACCAAAGCATTAGCACTTAGTGAATACATGAACTCCTCAAATTAGGGTCATCACCAAGAGTGGTCCCGACTATTGTCACTCCGGGGTTGCCGGATCATAACACGTAGTAGGTGACTATAACTTGCAAGATAGGATCAAGAACACAAATATATTCATAAAAACATAAAGGGTTAAGATCTGAAATCATGGCACTCGGGCCCTAGTGACAAGCATTAAGCATAGCAAAGTCATAGCAACATCAATCTTAGAACATAGTGGATACTAGGGATCAAACCCTAACAAAACTAACTCGATTACATGATAGATCTCATCCAACCCATCACCGTCCAGCAAGCCTACGATGGAATTACTCATACACGGCGGTGAGCATCATGAAATTGGTGATGGAGGATGGTTGATGATGACGACGGCGACGATTTCCCCTCTCTGGAGCCCCGAACGGACTCCAGATCTGGTCTCCCGAGGAAGAACAGGAGGTGGCGGCGGCTTCGTATAGTAAAACGTGATGAATCCTTCTCTCTTATTTTTTTCACGCCGAACATGAATATATGGAGTTGGAGTTGAGGTCGGTGGAGGTCCAGGGGGCCCACAAGGTCGGATGGCGCGCCCTGGGGGGGGGGGGGGGGGGGGGCACGCCTCCCACCCTTGTGGACAGGGTGTGGGCCCCCTTCTGTTGATTCTTTCGCCAATATTTTTTATTAATTCCAAAAATGATCTCCGTGAAGTTTCAGGTCATTTCGAGAACTTTTATTTCTGCACAAAAATAACACCATGGCAATTTTGCTGAAAACAGCATCAGTACGGGTTAGTTCCATTCAAATCATGCAAATTAGAGTCCAGAACAAGGGCAAAAGAGTTTGGAACAGTAGATACGATGGAGACGTATCAACTCCCCCAAGCTTAACCCATTGTTTGTCCTCAAGCAATTCAGTTGACAAACTGAAAGTGATAAAGAAAAACTTTTACAAACTCTGTTTGATCTTGTTGTTGCAAATATGTAAAGCCAGAATTCAAGTTTTCAGCAAAGATTATGAACTAACCATATTCACAATAACATTTAGGTCTCACATTTACTCATATCAATGGCATAATCAACTAGCGAGCAATAATAATAAATCTCGGATGGCAACACTTTTTCAAAACAATCATGATATGATATAACAAGATGGTATCTCGCTAGCCCTTTCTGAGATCGCAAAACATAAATGCAGAGCACCCTTGAAGATCAAGGACTGACTAGACATTGTAATTTATTTTAAAAGAGATCTAGTCACAGTCATACTCAATATCAATTAACAACAAAGCATACAAATGACAGTAGTGCTCTCTAACTGGTGCTTTTTATAAGAGAATGATGACTCAACATAAAAGTAAATAGATAGGCCCTTCGCAGAGGGAAGCACGGATTTGCAGAGGTGCCAGAGCTCGGGTTTTTAAAACAGAGATGAATATAATATTTTGAGCGGTATGCTTTCATTGTCACCGCAACAACCAAGAGATCTCAATATCTTCCATGCTACATACATTATAGGCGGTTCCCAAATAGAATGGTAAAGTTTTTACTCCCCTTCCACCAACAATCACACTCCACGGTTGGTCCAAAACAATGGGTACCGTCCATACAATCAACAATCCTGGGGGAGTTTTGTTTAATTATTTGAAATTTTGTTTCTGATCTTTTGATCATAGGATTGGGCATCCCAATTACCAGCCATTTTCTCGTGAATGATGAGCGGAGTCCACTCATCGTGAGAATAACCCACCTAGCATGGAAGATACTAACAGCCCCCAGTCACTACATGAGCGATTCGGGCAAAAAACAGATTATCATTTGAAGGTTTAGAGTTTGGCACATGCAAATTTACTTGGAACGGCAGGTAAATACAGCATATAGGAAGGTATGGTGGACTCATATGGAACAACTTTGGGTTTATGGAAGTGGATGTACAAGCAGTATTCCCGCTTAGTACAAGTGAAGGCTAGAAAAAGACTGGGAAGCGACCAACTAGAGAGTGACAACAGTCATAAACATGCATTGTGATTAACCAACATTGAATGCAAGCATGAGTAGGATATAAATCACCATGAACATAAATATCGTGGAGGCTATGTTGATCTTGTTTCAACTACATGCATGAACATGTGCCAAGTCAAGCCACTCGAATCATTCAAAGGAGGATACCATCCTATCATACTACATCACAACCATTTTAAAAGCATGTTGGCACGCAAGGTAAACAATTATAAACTCCTAGCTAATTAAGCATGGCATGAATAACTATAATCTCTAATTGTCATTGCAAACATGTTTCATTCATAATAGGCTGAATCAAGAACGATGAACTAATCATATTTACAAAAACAAGATAGGTCGAGTTCATACCAGCTTCTCCTCATCTCAATCATTTCATCATATATCGTCATTATTGCCTTTCACTTGCATGACCGAACGATGTGAATAATAATAATAGTGCACGTGCATTGGACTAAGCTAGAATCTGCAAACATTTATTCAAAGGAGAAGACAAGGTAATATGGGCTCTTTGTTAGATCAACAATAATGCATATGAGAGCCACTCAACATTTTCATCGTGGTCTTCTCTCCTTCGACCCCCAAAGAAAAGAAAAGAATTTCAAAGAAACACACTGAAATGTTTTTGGAGTTTTTGTTTTTCTGAAGAAAGTAAAACAAGAACGAGAAAAACTATTTACACAGGAAAGCTCCCAATAAGTAAAAGAAGAATGAGAAATCTTTTTGGATTTTCTTTAATACTACAACTAAGCATGGAAGGTAAACTAAGCTACAACTAATTTTTTTTGTTTTTCTCAAAGGCTTTTTCAAATACTCAAGAAGAAAGAGAGAAAAAGAAATAACCTAACATGGATAATACAATGAAAAAGTATGAACACCGACAACTAGAATGAGTGTGTGAACATGAATGTAATGTCGGTGAGAAATACGTACTCCCCCAAGCTTAGGCTTTTGGCCTAAGTTGGTCTAGGCCCATGGATCAAAGTAGTTCTCTCCGGTGTACTGAGGAGGATCCTGGGGGTTCCACTGGTTAGCGAGCTCCTGTGGCCCCATTGATAAATAGAATCATTATATGGATCAGGTGATGTCTCTGGCTCAGGAGCTGGGGATGGCGTCCCCTCCCAGTTAGCGTGTATGTCCTCGGGCATAACGAAGTACCTGCCTGAATACATATCAAACAAAGTAGGTGTAGGCAGGGTAATAATCTGAAAAGTGACCTCGCTAAATACCAGGTTATAAATAAGTCTGTTTTCCTCATCATGGCGAATAAACTTATGTGCTACCATGCTCTCGTAATCTAAGTAAATAATAGGTAGCAATTTCTCCTCTTTTTCATAGTGCCTAATAGGTATCTCAAAGTGTTTAGCAAGGCGGGAGGCGAAGATACCTCCGAAAATAGGACACTTTGTATGGTTTAAACTCAACCGTTTAGCAACCATAGCGCCTAAACTGTAAGTTCTATCTCTATGTAAGGCATGGCGCAAAATGGCAAGGTCAGGGCCACTAAGGCCTCCACTCTCTCCTCGACCAATTAAACATCTCCCAGCAAATAATGAATAATAACGTAAAACAGGGAAATGTATACTAGACACTCTCGCTCCTGACACTCCTCTTGTTTCTCCTACGGTAATTTCATCAATAAAACCTTCCACATCTCTAGGATGTGGTTCCTCGATGCTACCCTCATAAGGTAATTTACAAACCTCGCAAAAGTCATAAAGCATCATCTCCTTATACTCATCATATAAGTGAAACTCTACCATGGGTGGTGATCTCCTAGCATGAAAATGAAAATTTTGCATGAAAGTATTAGTGAGTAGGAGATACTGATCACATTGGTCGTGGAGGAAGTCGGTGATGCCTGCATTCTCAGCCAAATAATAGAAATCCTCATAAATTCCGGCTGCTTCCAAGAATGCATCACATGGCCATTCACACGGCCGAATCTCCGCGGCACGAGGAAGATTGTACTTGGGCTTTTCCTTCTCCTGATTTTCTTTTTCCTTTGAACCCCAGCTCGAAGAGCCTCTCAACAATCTCCTCATCATTTTCTTCCCCTGAAAATTTTCTGAAATTTTTAGTAACTCAAAATAAAAGTGAACCAAACTCAACAAAATTGATAGCAACTACTCCTACAAGTGCCTAGAGGCTATAACATGCATCAAAACTACTTTGGACCATACAAATTTGACATGCAAGCTCAAGAACAGGGTCACCACAGCAGCAAAAATTTGCAATATATAAAGCACTAGAATAAAAACTAATTGGACCATTAGAGGAGTCACATACAAAAGAACAATCCCCCAAAACAGTTTTGCAAATGGAGCTTTACAAAAGGAGATCGAAAATGGCAGCAAAATGAGCAAGAACACGAGGTTGAGCTACGGGATGATTTTTTCTAGAGGAAGACGAAGTGGATGAGTGCTGGAATAAGTGGAGAGGGGCCACGGGGGACCCACAAGGTCGGGGGGCGTGCCCAGGGGGGTAGGGCGCGCCCTCCGTCCTTGTGGATAGGTGGTGGGTCCCCCTGGTGTGTTTTCAGTGCCAGAAATTCTCAAATATTCTATAAAAAATCATATTAAATTTTCAGGGCATTTGGAGAACTTTTATTTTCGGGTCATTTTTTTATTTCACGGATAATTCAGAAAACAGACAGAAAATACTATTTTTGCTTTATTTAAACTAAATAATAGAGAGTAAACAGTAGGTACAGAAAGTTGTGCCTTCTAGATTCATCCATCTCATGCTCATCAAAAGGAATTCGTTAACAAGGTTGATCAAGTCTTATTAACAAACTTCTTCCGAATGACATGAAACCGGAGAATTTTCGAATAACACTAGGTTACCTCAACGGGGATATGCATGTCCCCAACAATAAGAATATCATATTTCTTTTTGACAGTAGGAAGAGGGAATTCAAAACCTCCAATAGTAATAGTTGAAAATTTTCCAATAGAATTGATACTATGAACTTGAGGTTGTTTCTTCGGAAAGTGTACCGTATGCTCATTACCATTAACATGAAAAGTGGCATTGCCTTTATTGCAATCAATAACAGCCCCTGCAGTATTTAAAAAGGGTCTACCAAGGATGATCGACATACTGTCGTCCTCGGGAATATCAAGAAAAACAAAGTCCGTTAAGATAGTAACGTTCGCAACCACAACAGGCACATCCTCACAAATACCGATGGGTATAGCAGTTGATTTATTAGCCATTTGCAAAGAGATTTCAGTAGGTGTCAACTTATTCAAACCAAGTCTACGATACAAAGAGAAAGGCATAACACTAACACCGGCTCCAAGATCACATAAAGCAGTTTTAACATAGTTTCTTTTAATGGAGCATGGTATGGTTGGTACTCCTGGATCCCCAAGTTTCTTTTGTATTCCACCCTTAAAAGTATAATTAGCAAGCATGGTGGAAATTTCAGCTTCCGGTATCTTTCTTTTAATTGTAATAATATCTTTCATATACTTAGCATAAGGAGGCATTTTAAGCATATCAGTTAAACGCATACGCAAAAAGATAGGTCTAATCATTTCAGGAAAGCGCTCAAAATCCTCATCATCCTTTTTCTTGGATGGCTTAGGAGGAAAGTGCATGGGTTTCTGAACCCATGGTTCTCTTTCTCTACCATGTTTCCTAGCAACAAAGTCTCTCTTATCATAACATTGATTCTTTGATTGTGGGTTATCAAGATCAACAGCAGGTTCAATCTCTACATCATTATGATTACTAGGTTGAGCATCAACATGAACATCATTATTAACATTATCACTAGGTTCATGTTCATCACCAGATCGTGTCTCAGCATCAGAAATAGAAATATCATTTGGATTCTCGGGTGTGTCTATGACAGGTTCACTAGAAGTATGCAAAGTCCTATCAGTTTTCTTTTTCTTTTTATTACTAGGACTAGATGCATCAGTATTAATTATCTGAGAATCTTGCTCAACTCTCTTAGGATGGCCCTCAGGATACAAAGGTTCCTGGGTCATTTTACCACCTCTAGTCATAACCCTAATAGCATTATCATTGTTCTTATTATTCAACTCATTAAGCAAATCATCATGTGCTTTAAGTACTTGTTCTACTTGATTTGTAACCATGGAAGCATGTTTACTAATAAGCTTAAGATCATTAACAGTTCTACTCATATAATCACCCAAGTGGTCAAGCATGTAGGCATTATGTTTCAATTGTCTACTAACATAAGCATTGAAGTTTTCTTGTTTAACAATAAAATTATCAAACTCATCCAAGCATTGACTAGCAGACTTATTATGAGGAATATCACCTTCATCAAATCTAAAAAGAGAATTTACCTCTACTACCTGTGTCGGGTTATCAAGAGCATGTATTTCTTCAATAGGCGGTAAATTCTTAACATCTTCAGCTTTAATACCTTTTTCCTTCATAGATTTCTTTACCTCTTGCATATCTTCAGGGCTGAGAAATAGAATACCTCTTTTCTTTGGAGTTGGCTTAGGAGTTGCTTCAGGAAGTGTCCAATCATTATCATTACTCAATATATTATTCAATAGCAATTCAGCTTGCTCAACAGTTCGTTCCCTAAAAATAAAACCAGCACAACTATCTAGGTGGTCCCTAGAAGCATCGGTTAGTCCATTGTAAAAGATATCAAGTATTTCATTTTTCTTGAGAGGATGATCAGGCAAAGCATTAAGTAACTAGAGAAGCCTCCCCCAAGCTTGTGGGAGACTCTCTTCTTCAATTTGTACAAAGTTAAATATTTCTTTTAGATCAGCTTGTTTCTTATGAGCAGGGAAATATTTTTGAGAGAAATAATATATCATATCCTGGGGACTACGCACACAACCAGGAGCAAGAGAATTAAACCATATCTTAGCATCACCCTTTAATGAGAAAGGAAACAACTTAAGAATATAATAATAGCGAATTTTTTCCTCATGAGCAAATAGGGTGGCTATATCATTCAATTTAGTAAGATGTGCCACAACTATTTCAGATTCATAACCATAGAAAGGATCAGATTCAACCAAAGTAATTAACTCAGGTTCGACAGAGAATTCATAATCCTTATCAGTAACAAAAATAGGTGAAGTAGCAAAATTGGGATCATATTTCATTCTAGCATTCAAGGATTTTTCTTTCAGCTTAGCTAACAGTTTCTTAAGATCTTCTCTATCATTGCAAGCAAGAAAGTCTCTAGCAGTTTCTTCATCCATAATATAACCCTCAGGTACAACAGGCAATTCATATCTAGTGGGAGAATCATAATCTTCAGTTTCAATAATATTTTCTCTAACCCTAGCAAGTTCATCAAGAATTTCACCTAGTGGCACAGTATTATCAAGCAAAGCAGTAGTATCATCATTAGCATCATGCATAGCAGAAGTGGCATCATCAATTACTTGTGACATATCAGAATTACTAGCAGGTGTAGGTGTCACAAGCTTACGCAAAACAGAAGGTGAATCAAGTGTAGAGCTAGATGGTAGTTCCTTACCTCCCCTCATAGTAGAGGGAAAAATCTTGGTTCTAGTATCTTTCAAATTCTTCATAGTGATAAACAGATATAAATCCCAAGTGACTCAGAGAATAGAGTTATGCTCCCCGGCAACGGCGCCAGAAAAAGGTCTTGATAACCCACAAGTATAGGGGATCGCAACAGTTTTCGAGGGTAGAGTATTCAACCCAAATTTATTGATTCGACACAAGGGGAGCCAAAGAATATTCTCAAGTATTAGCAGCTGAGTTGTCAATTCAACCACACCTGAAAGACTTAATATCTGCAGCAAAGTATTTAGTAGCAAAGTAGTATGGAAGTAACGGTAACGGTGGCAAAAGTAGCAGTAGCAGTTTTGTAGCAATTGTAACAGTGGCAATGGAAAAGTAACTTAGCAAAGATCAATATGTGAAAAGCTCGTAGGCAATGGATCAATGATGGATAATTATGTCGGATGGCATTCATCATGCAACAGTTATAACATAGGGTGACACAGAACTAGCTCCAATTCATCAATATAATGTAGGCATGTATTCCGAATATAGTCATACGTGCTTATGGAAAAGAACTTGCATGACATCTTTTGTCCTACCCTCCCGTGGCAGCGGGGTCCTATGGGAAACTAAGGGATATTAAGGCCTCCTTTTAATAGAGAACCGGACCAAAGCATTAGCACTTAGTGAATACATGAACTCCTCAAACTATGGTCATCATCGGGAGTGGTCCCGACTATTGTCACTCCGGGGTTGCCGGATCATAACACGTAGTAGGTGACTATAACTTGCAAGATAGGATCAAGAACACAAATATATTCATGAAAACATAATAGGTTCAGATCTGAAATCATGGCACTCAGGCCCTAGTGACAAGAATTAGGCATAGCAAAGTCATAGCAACATCAATCTTAGAACATAATGGATACTAGGGATGAAACCCTAAACAAAACTAACTCGATTACATGATAGATCTCATCCCACCCATCACCGTCCAGCAAGCCTATGATGGAATTACTCACGCACGGCTGTGAGCATCATGAAATTGGTGATGGAGGATGGTTGATGATGACGACGGCGACGATTTCCAATCTCCGGAGCCCTGAAGGGACTCCAGATCTGCCCTCCCAAGGAAGAACAGGAGGTGGCGGTGGCTCCGTATCATAAAATGCGATGAATCCTTCTCTCCTATTTTTTTTCTCCCCGAACGTGAATATATGGAGTTGGAGTTGAGGTCGGTGGAGGTCCAGGGGGCCCACAAGGACGGATGGCGCGCCTCCCACCCTCGAGGACAGGGTGTGGGCCCCCTTCTGTTGATTCTTTCGCCAATATTTTTTATTAATTCCAAAAATGATCTCCATGAAGTTTCAGGTCATTCCGAGAACTTTTATTTCTGCACAAAAATAACACCATGGCAATTTTGCTGAAAACAGCGTCAGTCCGGGTTAGTTCCATTCAAATCATGCAAATTAGAGTCCAAAACAAGGGCAAAAGAGTTTGGAAAAGTAGATACGATGGAGACATATCAGCGCCTTGCTCACGGAGGTGCGCGTCGAAGCACGCCTCCATGTGGTGCCCGAACGCCTCCCTCGTGACACCGATCAGGTCAGAGGCCCTCCAGAGGAGAGCCCCCGAGCCCATCCTGAGGGGGGCGCCGGGCTTGCCTCCCTATGCGAGAGGGAAAGACGCCCCAGCAGAGGGCGCGGGGCCTGAGGCACGACCGTCGGGCACCCCAGCCTCTTGATGGCCCTTTGGGAGGAGCTGCTTCTTCTTCTTGGGATGGCCTCAGGAGGCAGGATGGCATCCTCGCCATCTGAGTTCTCGACCGCGGCGGCCTGGTAGACGCGCTCGAGGGAGCACACCACATCCTTTTCATCGCAGGCGACCGTGATGATGCCGCCACTCCCTAGCATCTTGAGGACATTGTAGCCATGGTGGGTTGCTGCCATGAACTTGGCGAGGGCCGGATACCCGAGGATGGCATTGTACGGGAGGTGGATGTGGGCAACATCAAAGTCAATGAGCTCGGTGTGGTAGTTGTCGTTCTTGCCGAAGATGACAGGGAGGCGAATCTGCCCTATGGGAACGGTGGAGCCATCAGTCACCACTGAGAAAGGCTTGGTGGGCAGAAGTTGGTCATATGGTACTTGGAGCGTTTCAAATGTCTCGATAGAGAGAACGTTGACCCCAGCGCCACCGTCGATGAGGGTCTTGGTGACAAGGATGCTGCTGATGGTTGGCGTGCAAAGCATTGGGAGCACGGCGGCGGCGGCTGAGCACTTGAGCTGGTCCATGGAGTCAAAGGTGATGGCGTGCTTGGACCACCTGAGGGGCGCGATGCCTCGAGCTTGGGGAGGGCCACGTTCACCTCACGAGCGAACTGCTTGAAGATGCGATGAGAGGCGGGAGCCTGAGCGCCACCCAGGATGCAGGCGATCGCGCGAGGCTCTTGGAAGCCCCCAGCCCCATCATCTTGGCGGTTGTCGTCGTTTCTCCTTGGTGGTGGCGGCAGCGGAGGGATCCTCACGAGGCTGGTCCCGCCAAGGGCCCTCATGAGGCTGGCCCTGCCAGCGGTCCTCGCGGGGTTGGTCGCGCCAGTCCTGGCGGGGGTCGCGGTTGTCCCAGCGGCCTCCTCCGCGGCCGTAGCCACAGTCGCTACGCTCGGGGCAGCGGCCAAAGCGCCCACTGCGGATTGCCCTGAGCTCCTGGCAGTCGTTGGTGTTTTGGCTGTGGATGTTGTGGAAGATGCAGAATGGGCGGTTGCCCCTAGGAGGCTCATCATGGTCACGGCCACGCTTCATCTCGGGCTTCGCGGCTAGCACGGCGGGGCCCTTAGGCTTCACTTCCTTAGCCTTGGCCTTCTTGTCTTCAGGATCGACCTCCGGAAGCTCTAGGAGGGAGAGGCGACCTTCCTTGGCCCTCACACATCTGGTTGCCATGTTGAACATCTCCAGAGCCGAACACAAGTCCTCATGGATGGCGAGCTCCTCCTTCATCTTGACGTCTCGGACGCCATCAGAGAATGCCGTGATGATGGCCTCGTCTGACACCTTCGGGATCTTGAGGCGAACATTCATGAAGCGCTGTATGTACTTGTGCAAGGTCTCGCCCGACTGCTGCTTTATGCACCGCAGGTCGCCTGCTGAAGGAGCGCGGTCGCGAGTGCCCTGGAAGTTGGCGATGAAGCGCTCGCGTAGCTCATCCCAGGAGGAGATCGACCCCACTGGGAGGTTCATGAGCCAAGAATGTGGGCCATCCTTGAGGGCCATGGGGAACCAGTTCATCATGACCTTGTCGTTGCCGTTCGCTGCCTCGATGCTCAGCTCGTAGAGCTGGAGGAACTCAGCGGGGTCAGGAGTGCTGTCGTAGCGTGGAGGCAGATCCGGCTTGAACTTGCCGGGCCAGACGATGCGACACAGCTCCGGGGTGAAAGCACGGCAGCCTGCCGCACTCACAGGTACCGGTGGCATGGGGGGAGCTTGATCTTTTCGCCCACGCGCCACCGCCTCCGATAGCACGTGGTCCTGACGCGGCGGCGCTGGAAGCGCGCGCGCATAGGCTTGCGGCCGCTGCACCACCTGGCAGCTTTCTTCATCGCACGCTGGCGCCCTGCGCGGTGGGTCATGTTGGGGTGCCTCACGCCTGGGCTCGGGGTCCGCGCCGTGCAGAGGACGAGGAGGCGTGCTGTGAGCCACATCGCCCGCCAGGGACGGCGGGGGATGGGGCGAACGGGACGGTGCAGGGGCCTCACCGGCGGTGTTGACGAGCTCGGCGATGCGGCCGAGCAAGTCGTCATAGAGGTCGTTGGCCGAACGGTAGCGCAGAAGCTCACGCGCCATGAGCAGTGCAGCCTGTGCGTTTGCCGGCCCGCGATGAACATGAGAAGACGACGCTGCGGCTGGAGTGGGTGATGGAGTTATGGTACGACCATCGCGCCGCACGGACGGTGGCAGCGATGAATCCTACTGTTCGCGAGCAGTAGGATCACTGGCGGCGTTAGCCACCGGGGAGGCGGAGCGGCGAGGAGCGCCGTTGCCCATGGGTGCCGTCTAAGCGACATGAGCGGCCCGGCACTCGGCACGGACACGACGAGCATCGGCCATAGGAACGACGGAACGACGGCGGAGCGAATGGTGGAAGAGAGGCTTCGACACACCCCTACCTACCGTGCCAAATGTCAGATTCAGGGCTCCGCAGACCCAAGAAAGGTTCGAACTTTGGGGCATGTTCGAAGGACTCAACCTATCCAGCCAACCAGCTCATCGCCCTACGGCCTAGCTCGATGCACACAAACAAGGAAGAAGATGAACACGGCTGTTTACCCAGGTTCGGGCCACCTTGCGGTGTAAGACCCTACTCCTGCTTTGTGGTGGATTGGCCTCACGAGGGGCTGAGGATGAACTAGTACAAGGGATGAACAACCTCACGAGGTCTATGGGTGAGGGAATCAGTCGACGAGGTTCGGATCTGATTCGGGTCCCGATCCGGTCCCCTTCTACGGTGGTGGCTAACCTATACTTATAGTGGCCTCGGTACTCTTCCCCCAAAATGTAGGCGGGAAGGGATCCCACAGTGGCCGATTTGAAAGGGGACAAGTAGTACATCTTATCCTGATGAAAGGTGGTCTTTGCCTGCAAAGCCTCTGGTTGTGACGCAGCAGTGGGCTCGACGATGACATCCGTCCTGCCGTCCTGGCGGTCTTGGTCTTGTAGCACTGGAATGGAAACCTTTGCCAGGCTCCCTGGGAACCCACGTATGCGCTTGCCTCCTTAGCACCAAAGAGGAAACTGCCTCCTCTACGCCCGCTGGCGCCCGCCTGGCCTTGGTCATCATGGCTTACGTCATCGCAACCTCATGAGGTTGGGTACTTACAGAGAAATCTCCGCTCCTTAGGAGGCAGCCTGGGGAGGCCGCTCCCTCGGGAGGTCTTGGTGTCGTCCGCCTCGCGAGGCTTGGCCCCTCGCGAGGGTCTTGTCTTGATAGTCTTGTAGATGGGTCGTACCAGGCCGTTGATGGAGCCACGCCGCGGGCCGTAGGCAGGCAAGTTTGGGTACCCTGGTTCCCAGAACGCCGACAGTAGCAGCAACTTGCTTGCATTCTTCCTAAAGTTCCATTTCTTTCCCTTGCCTTTCTTCTTGAAACCGGTGGTCTTATTAACCATCAACACTTGATGCTCTTTCTTGATTTCTACCTCCACGGCCTCAAGCACCGCGAATAGCTCGGGGATTGTTTTCTCCATCCCTTGCATATTATAGTTCATCACAAAACCCTTATGGCTTGGTGGTAGTGACTAGATAACTTTGTCAACCGTTTTCTTATCTGGAAGTTTAACCTCCCACTTGATTCAAGCGATTGTAGAACCCAGACACTCTGAGCACATACTCACTAACTGAGTTGTTCTCCTCCATCTTGCAAGCAAGGAACTTGTCAGAGGTCTTATACCTCTCAACACGGGCATGAGCCTAAAATGCGAATTTCAGCTCTTGGAACATCTAATATGCTTTGTGGCGTTCAAAACATCTTTGGAGCCCTGATTTCTAAGCTGTAAAGCATGGCACACTGAACTATCAAGTAGTCATCAGAACGTGCCTACCAGACATTCACAACATCCACATATGACGTTAGAGGGGTTGGTACACTGATAGGTGCATCAAGGACATAAGTCTTCTGTGCAGCAGTGAGGACAATCCTCAGACTATGGACCTAGTCCGCATAATTGCTTACAATATCTTTCAACTTAGTCTTTCTCTAGGAACGTATTAAAACAAGGAGCTACAGCACGAGCTATTGATCAACAACATAATTTGCAAGGACTTTAGACTATGTTCATGATAATTAGTTCAAATAATCAAATTACTAGTGAACTCCCACTTAAATCAACATCCCTCAAGTTGTCTAAGTGTTTACATGATCCATATCAACCAACCGATGTCTGATCATCACGTGAGATGGGGTGGTCATCAACGGTGAACACCTCCATGTTGATCATATCTAATATATGACTCATGTTCGAACTTTTGGTCTTCCATGTTTCGAGGCCATGTCTGTACATGCTAGGCTCGTCAAGTTTAACCCAAGTACTCTGCATGTGTAAAACTGGCTTACACCCATTGTATGCGAGCGTAGAGTCTATCACACCCGATCATCACGAGGTACTTCGAAACGATGAACTTTTGCAACGGTGCATACTTAGGGAGAACACATTTATCCTGAAATTAAGTGAAGGTATCATCTTATAATGCTATCGTCATCCTAAGCAAAATAAGATGCATAAAAGATAAACATCACATGCAATCAAAATATGTGACATGATATGGCCATTATCATCTTGTGCTTTTGATCTCCATCTCCAAAGCACCGACATGATCTCCATCATCACCGGCATGACACCATGATCTCCATCATTGTGTCGTCATGTGGTTGTCTCGCCAACTTCTGCTTCTACAACTATTGCTAATGCATAGTGATAGAGTAAAGCAATTACATGGCGTTATTTGTTGACACGTAGGTCATACAATAAATTAAAGACAACCCTATCACTCCTGATAGTTGCCGTACTCATCTACATGCAAGTCGTGAACCTATTACAAAACACGATCATCTCATACATCAACATATATCACATCACATTTTGGCCATACCACATCACAACATGCCCTGCAAAAACAAGTTAGACGTCCTCTGCTTTGTTGTTGCAATTTTTACGTGGTTGCTATGGCAAACTATAAGAACCGTTCTTATCTAAGAAAAACCACAATAGTGATATAAAAGTTGCCTTTTAACCTTCTACAAGGACCGCCCTCGTCCAATCATATTCAACTAAGGTGGGAGAGACAGACACCCACAAAGCCACTTTTATGCAATACAAGTTGCATGTCAAACAGTGGAACCAGTCTCATGTGCGTGGACACATAAGGTTGGTCCGAGCCGCTTCATCCCACAATACCGCCGAATCCAAATAAGACAAGGGAAGTAAGCAATTTGAACATCAACGCCCACAACTTCCTTGTGTTCTACTCGTGCATATGCATCTACGTATAGACCTAGCTCTGATACCACTGATGGGGAACAAAGCCTGAAAATCAAAAAATTTCCTATGAACACCGAAAATCTAATCTAGGGGATGTATAGCAATGATAGGGGAGTGGTGTCTACATACCCTTGTAGACCAAAAGCGTTAACGATCTAGAGATCGTGGTTGGCGTAGTTGTACTCGCATCGCGATCCAATCCGATCCAAGTACCGCATGTGCGACACCTCCAAGTTTAGCACACGTACGGCTCGGCGGCATCCTCTCCTTGTTTATCCAACAAGTGAGGGAGAGCCGGTAGATGAGATCTGAACCAACACGACGGCGTGGTGGTGGTGGCAGCGGAACTTCGGCACGGCTTCGCCAAGCGCGGACGGAACATGGAGGAGTAACGGGAGGGAGACGGGGCAAGCACGGAAGGGCTAGCTGCCCCTGCACCTCCCCACTATATATAGGAGTGAGGGAGGGGCTCGGCAGACCTAGCCCCCCTCCCAAGGTAGGGGCGACAGCCAAGGGGGAGGAGTGCCCTCCAAGCCAAGTGGAGGCCCTCCCCCTTAGGGTTTCCCCTCCCCCATGTGCATGGGCCTTGTAGAGGCTGGTGCCCCTGGACCATTAAGGCCAGGGTGCCCCCTATAGCCCATGCTACTGTATGATATGTGGTGGAACCCTCCGAGGACTTCCGGAACCTTTCGGTGGCTTCTCGGTAGAATACCGAAAAAACCGGACTTTTGCCCGGAACCCCGACAACAACTTTCCATATATAATTCTTTACCTCTGGACCATTCTGAAGCTCCTCATGACGTCCCGGATCCCATCCAGGTCTCCGAACAACCTTCGGATTTTCCACTATTAATATCTCAATACTACCCTAGCGCTACCGAACGTTAAGCGTGCGACCCTACGGGTTCGAAACATGCAGACATGACCGAGACTCCTCTTCGGTCAATAACCAATAGCGGGACCTGGTGTAACACCTCGAGAATCATGCTACAGTAATCTCCCCCTAATGGTTGACATGTTAACCATTATTACTATGCTTACTGCCACTTATTTTGAATCAACTCCAAGAGTCCAATTTTAGATTTCAAGTGAGAAAACACTTCTTCAAACGGTAAAACAAAAATGTTCGTTGGGTTGCAAAATTCACTAACAATTTGTCATAAGAAATCAACATTCAAGTGGATATTTAAAATGCCCCTGGATATGCAAATAGTACCAAGACAGCCCCATTTAAGTAAATACCTTTGGAAACAAAATAAAAAAAACAAATTCAAATAAACCCCCAAAACTTTCGTGGCAGTGCCTAAAATTGCAACGCTAATTTTGGGCCAAGTTCCGTAGTTTACAAAACTCAATTGCTTTAAAATAAATAAATAAAAGAAAAGAAAGGAGGAGGACCTAAAGTACTGGGCACATTGGCCCATCTGACAAATGGGAGGCCCAGCCCACCTATCTCCCCACTATCTCCCTCCTCTGTACAGGAGGCAGGGGAGTGGCGGCCATCCACGGCGCCATGGCCGTGGTGGCAACCATCCGCCACCCCCCGATGCCCTATAAGACCCTGAGCACCCTCTCCCTCCCCGAAACCCTAGCGCCCACCCTCTCCCCCTTCCTCCTCGCGCCGCGTCTCTTCCTCCCGCGCAAGGTAGAGCTGTGGTCGCCATGGTCGTCGTCGTCACCGCGGCCACCGTCCACCTCAGCACCTGTGAAGATATCCAGGAGCTCCGGCATCGCCGTCTCCTTCACCCTCACTGAAGGGCACGAGCTAGGACGCCCCGTAGGCTCGCCATCACCGTCGTCTTCGCCCACGGCCACCACATATCGTTGATGGTTGCCACTGCTCTGGTCCATCCTCGCGGTAACCGAGGTGTCCACAAGCCCCGGGGTGAGCTCCTCTGCCGATCCCCCTCATCTTCCCCTTCGATCTGTCACCATAGCCATCGTCTTGAGATCGCCATGGCTGCCCCCGAAGCTCTCTGTGTGCCCGTAGCCGTCCGCGCCCTACTTTACGTAGGCCGTGCCCTGGCCGCGCCCGGCGCGCCGCTGCCTATGCCCTCATGCGCGCGCTCCCGTGGGTGGCCTCGTCACCACCTGCCGCTGCCCGTGCACTGCTGCTGGCTGCTGCTTGCTACTGGCACTGTTGCTGCTCGGCTACTGCTGCTGCTGTTTGCTGTCGTGTGCCTTGCTACTGCTATGCACTGTTGTTGCTCTGCTGCTCATGCCGCTACCTGCTTGCCGCTGCTACTCACTGCTCTGCCTAGCTGTTGCCGCTTGCTGTTCGCTGCTACTGCTCCACTCCAGCCACTGCTAGTTGCTGCTCAAAGGCCATGGCCAAGTGTGTGCGTGCAGCGTGTGTGTGTTGTGTGTGTGTGCGTGAGTGTGTGTACTGTGTGTATGTGGCCGGCCAAATACTAGTTTAGGTACTAGTTTAGTTAGTTAGTCTAATTAGTAGTACTGGTTAATTAGTCCAATAGTAGATGACATGTGGACCCACTGTTAGTTTAAAGAAAAACAAATTTTCAGAAAAGTCTAAGTCAATGACATGTGGACCATACACTGTTCATATGTTGACTAGTCAACTGTTGACTTTGACCCTGACCCCACCTGTCATACACTATGGCTAGAATAGCACTAGGTGACAAAACTAATTTCTGTTTTATTTTTGAATTAAAAGAATTCCAAGCTACTATTAAAACTTTAGAAAATCATAGAAAATTATTCGTAACTCGGATGAAAAAGTTTTATACATGAAAGTTGCTCATAACGACGAGACGAATCTGAATACGCGCTCCGTTCATCTGTCACATGTCCCTAGCATAACGAACATGCAACCATCCCCTCTCTTTCATCTGTCCGAAAAAACGCCTAACTCCGGGAAAACTTTCCCGGATGTTATCCCCCTCGCCGGTATCATGTAGCGCTGCATTAGAACACCCCCTGCACTGCGTATTACCATGCCTTGCTATGTGATTACTTTTATTGCCATGTATTTATACTGTTTCCTCCCCCTCTTCTCTCTCGATAGAGCCCGGTACCGACACAGCTCCGGAGACCGACGACACCATTGACGACCTTGCCCTTGTCGGCAAGCAACCAGGCAAGCACCCCCCTCTTTGAGCATACCGATATCGCCTATTCTTTCTCTCTCATGCTTGCATTAGAATTGCTGCTGCTACTGCTTTACCTATTCTGATGCATAGCCTGTTTATTGTAACCTGCTATTGATACCTTACCTGCTTATCCTAAACTGCTTAGTATAGGCTGGGTAGAGACCTATCAGTGACCCCACTTATCCCAACTGCCCCGCTGGATTATCCGAAGACCCGATCAACGGGATTGAAGATCAGACCCCGGCACCGCACTTCACCCCCTTAGTGGTAACAACACTGCAGCGTTACTATCGAGTGCCGAGGGTGAAACCTCTTGTAGCACTTCTGATGTTAACTCTGTAGAGTAGCCATTCGGTCGTGGTCATCGAGGGTGATTCCTCCTTCACCGCTTCCGATAACGACGCCGTCGTACAACACCTCAAGTGTGAACCCAGCGAGGGTGATTCCTCTGAGTTCACCTTGATAGATACATCGAGTAGGAATCCAATGAGGGTGATACCTCGGATTCCCCTAATGTTATGGACACACAGATAATTGGACTTTACACTGTTACTTGGAAAGGCGGGTCGACCCTGAGGGGTACCCGCGTGTGATGTGAAGACGGGCTGCCTGGATGGTGCCCGAGATATGAATACGAGGCGTGGCCGGGCATTCTTGGCCCTTGTCGCAAGTCCTCGAGACGGGGTGACGGGGTCACATCGATTGTGAGTCTCTGCTCATTACCGCACCCCCAAGGTACTAATGGTTTGGATATGTGATCTGAGTGGGCCTCTGGCCTGATAGCACTAACCATCACGTGGGCATAGTATGGGCGTTCTGCATCGTAGCATCATCCGAAAGCTTTGACAGACGTCCAGTTCAGCATTGCGGCACGGTCGGATCATGTCGGCCACCCGAGGCGATGCTGGTATCCACCCTGTGCGCAATGACCCGGAGGGTGAGGGGCGATGGCCAAGACCCCCTTGCGCTTAGGACGTAGACCGGCGGGGACCTCTCTGCTGAGCTGTAGGTAGGGTTGCGGTGTGTCGTTTGGCCGAGGCCGGGCATGACCCAGAAAAGTGTGTCCGGCCGGAGTTAAGCGAGCGTGGTGGGTAAGTTGGTGCACCCCTACATGGAAGAACTAACCTATGCATAGCCGAATCCTTGGTAACGGACACTCGGAGTTGTATCCCGATCGATACAGCTAGAATTGGATACTATGGCTCTGGGATTGCTTCTCGCAGGGAGTCGAGAAGGGATCTCAGGACGAGGTTGATGACTGTATGGCTCTAGGATTGCTTTCTTGCAGGGAGTCGAGAAAGGATCTCTGGGTGAGGATGAGACTTAATGATACTACTATTTCATACTGTACAAATCTACACTCTTCTAATGCTGCAAGACCGTTGAAGAGGCTAGTCTTCGATAGGACTTGGACTTCTCTCTATTTTGGCATTTCTGCAGCCCAGTCCACATATACAGCCTCCCTTTGATAATGTTGCATAAGTAGTGTAGATCCTTGCTTGCTGAGTACATCGGATGAGTACTCACGGTTGCTTTGCGTTCTTTTTCCCCCATATCCCTTTTGATGCAACCAGATGACAGAGCCCCGGTTACAACGGCCCCACCGACGATCGCTACTGCTACCCCGAGGTTGGATACTTCTACGAGCTGGCCGAAGACCAGGAGTAGGAACGGAGGGTCCCAGGCAGGAGGCCTGCGCCTTTCGATCATAGTGTTTTCTTTTGCCCCGCCTTCTAAGGGCCTATTTGTGTTTTCTTTTACATCTGTACTCAGATATCTGATGCTTCCGCTGACGCTTGTATGCGAGCTTCTGTATTCGAGCCCTCGAGGCCCCTGGCTTGTAATATAAAGCTTGTATGACTTTATTTATGTTCTAGAGTTGTGTTGTGATATCTTCCCGTGAGTCATTAGGCTTGATCGTGTGCATTTGCATGTATGATTAGTGCACGATTAAGATGGGGGCGTCACACCTGGATGCCCATATTGGTTCCTACATATTCAACAAAGATCTTTATCGGTTGAACCACGATGTCAAGGATTCAGTCAATCCCGTATGCAATTCCCTTTGTCCTGCCATATGTTACTTGTCCGGGATTCGATCATCGATATCCCCATACCTAGTTCAATCTCGTTACCGACAAGTGTCATTACTCGTTCCGTAATACAAGATCCCGTGACTAAACTCATTAGTCACATGAAGCTTCTTATGATGTTGTATTACTGAGAGGGCCTAGAGATATCTCTCCATCACACGGAGCGACAAATCCCAGTGTCGATCCATGCAACCCAACAGACACCTTCGGAGATACCTGTAGAGCACCTTCATGATCACCCAGTTATGAAGTGACGTTTGATAGCACACAAGGCATTCCTCTGGTATCCGGGAGTGGCATGATCTCATGGTCAAAGGAACAGATACTTGACATGAAGAAAGCTATAGCAAATAACTAAAGGATCTGATGCTAAGCTTACTGTAGGGTCTGTCCATCACATCATTCTCCTAATGATGTGATCCCATTATCAAATGACAAATCATGTCCATGGTTAGGAAACCATAACTATCTTTGATCAACGAGCTAGTCTGGTAGAGGCTTACTAGGGATAAGGTGTAGTTTATGTATTCACACATGTATTTAAGTTTCCCGTCAATACATTTCTAGCATGAATAATAAACATTTATCACGAATGGGAAATATGATAATAACCAATTTTTATTGCTTCTAGGGCATATTTCCAACAGCAGGAGCGCGGTCCAGGGGCGGTGAGCAGCGACAGCAGCAAGCAGCACAACAGTAGGCAACAGCGGCGACAATTAGGAGCAGCAGCAGGAAGCGAGCAGCAGCAGGAACAAGCAGCAAACACCAGCATTGCAAGAGCAGCAGCAGGCGGGCGTGGGCACATGCGCGCAAGCGGGCTATGAGGCACATGGGCGCGTGCGTCAGCAGGAGTAGGCATGGACGGCTGCGCACATGCACGGCCATGGAACTCTGGCCATGGATGTGGGACTGCGACAGTCAACATGGATCGAGGATGAGTTCGGGGCTGTGAAGCACGGGGAGATGAGCGGGTGCTTGCTGCTGGATGCTACAGAGGTATTGAGCATGGTGGTGTGCTCGGATGCGAGCTAGGCTTGCCGTGGCTGCGGCGGCGAGCTAAACCGCTGCGACAGGCTTCGGCAACTATGGTGGCAGCAGCTACGGGCATCGATTCAAGGCGCTAGGGGAGGGGTTTCGACAGAGAGCTCATCGGGAAGACACACGTAGGCCCGAGGAAAGGTTAGGAGAAGCAGAGGTGTTTGGATTTGGCGGCGAACACCGGTGATAGTAGGGGAAGAAGTTGTTTGATCTCGACAATGGAGTGGCCCCCAGCTCGAGCCTGTGGTCGTGGATGATGCATCAGAGGTGGGCGGAGCTCCTGGACAAGATCCTAGCCCATGGGGACGACAGTGGCCGCGTGGACGGGGTGGGCCATGGCGATGGCTATGCGGTTGCACGCGAGGAAGAAGAAAGCGGCACGAGGAGGAAGGGGAAAAGTGGCTAGGTTTTCGGCGGAGGGCGCAGGCGCCGTTTTTAACCCTGCAGGAGGCTGGGGGATGGCCGACACATGGCCAGGGCACGGCCATGGCGGCCAGATGTGTGCCACGAGCCTCCTTTTCCCACTGTAGCGAGGTGGGAGACAACCGGTCGTGGGCTGGGCTGGCACTGTGCGTGCCAGGCATTAAGTGCACAGTAGAATAGGTTCTTTTCTCTTTATTTTTTTCTAACTTATTTCTTTTCTCGTTTGCATTTCATTTCCGTACTAAATGAATTTATTTGATTATGAAATTTTCCCATAAATACTAGGTAGTGTGTCGAGCTAGGACAACAAGTTCCAATTTATTTTGACTAGTGTAAATATTTGTTTAAATTAAATTGGTTTAAATCAATGTTGCTGATCCTCTTTTGAATAGGTTAGGGACATTTAAAGATATCAAATGATGTATGTTTCCACATGAAAATTAATTAGTGAATATTTGCAACCCAACCTACTTTTTTATTCTACTATTTGAAGAAATAATAATTTGACTTGCAATTTGAATTTGAATTTGAAGTGGGTTTATTATTTAATTGCATTTAGGCTTTGTTAATCATGATGATATGGCAAGTTAATTGGCTTAATAAATAATTAGGGTTTGGGAATGTTACAGTGGCACACGCATTATTCGTGATTTGTTAGAATACTCTATGTGCTTCACTTATATACTTTGAGCTAGGCAGTTGCTCTGGTGCATCAATTATATATTTTTAGAGCACGGCGGTGGTCATATTTTAAAGAAATAGTTTCACTCTCATGCTTCACTTATATCTTTTCGAGAGTTGATGCTAGTAATGGAAATTAGCATGGGTTATGAATTTAGTCCTAATATGATAGGTATTCAAGAGGGATATAATAAAAACTTTCATGTAGATCACTGAATATGATAAGTTTGATTCCTTGCAATATGTCGGGGTACACAAACATGGGTGTTTATTCCCCCTGACTTGTGCACGGACGAAGAGCCTCCGCCCAGGCTGCCAAGGCTCGACGAAGGAATGGCTACACCAACATACAAAACAAGATCAAGCCAGACAAACCGCTCTTTGTGAAATCAAAGAGTGGATCGAGAAGACCAAGTCAACATACAGGACAGCAGAGCATCACCTTGGGAAGGCCTCCCTTGCCGCGTAGGAGAGCCCGGCCTGGTCGAGACCACCCCAAGGACAAGTCCAAGATAACCCCAACAGGCTTGCCGGGACCGCCAAGGGGAAGGACTCCCGCCAAGGAACCACCGCTCCACCGCACCATGAAGAAAATCACTTATCAATGCGGTGTCATGCCTCTAGATGATTAAGTGGCTTCCACTAAGCACGTGGAAGCCTGTCAGAAGATAGATTACCCCCACGTGACACCCGTCCAGAGGCGTGTCGAACAGATAAGCAGAAGGTGATTGAGCGGCACGGCAGGCTTCCCGGGCTTCACTCTCAGCATGACACCTAACAGTGCATTTAATGCACTTTGTCCCAACTGCCAGAGTTAGGTATGATAGCACTGTTGGCAATCTAATCACCAGATAAAGACTGTTTTGCCACTGTGGTTACCCTTAAACTATAAAAGGAGGTACAAGGCTACCTAGAGAGGGATTCGGACCCTCGCACACTGGTATGCGCATAGCAGCTCTCCCCGAGGCCATCTTGTCGGTCTTGAGCATTGCGTGTTCATCGTGTTCCTCCATCCAATCCACTAAAGCAGGAGTATGGTTTTACGCTTCCCAGCGGCCCGAACCTGGGTAAAAACCACCAGTGTCACAACTGTCGTGCTGCTTCATGGCTTCCGCTCTTTGTGCAACGTGATCTTCCCCCTTGCCGAACCACAAAGGGGCATGTGGCCCCATAGGTGATCGTGTTCTCCCACGACATATTTGGTGCGCCAGGTAGGGGAACCGCTTGTGCAAACCCGAAGCTGTGAACAACACGTCAATCATCATCATCATCTTCATAGTCACCCTCTTCGTTAATGGCTTCGAAGAAAAAGAATGGTGCTACTCCCTAGCCTCGTCCCTTCCAGATTCCATCATTCGCCTCCGCCGCAACGGCGGCGAGGACGAGGATGAGGGACGACGGCACTGCGGATGCCATGGTTGGCATAAATGGCATGGCCACCATGCTGCCCATGGCCATAAGAAGGAGCGGGACATGCAATGGCGCCGCCCCTTCTTGCGGCCCCCTGTCAAGCGGGTCCGATCCCAAAGGGTGTCGTTTGGGCGGCGAACGAGAAAATGGTGCGTAATTGGATTCCCCCCTTTTTCTTGTCACTCACCAATGATTGGGCCGCGCTGCGGTGAAGCCGCTGGCGTCGATAAGCCCGCGTGGAGCTTGGTCCTGCATTTATCCCGCCAAGGCTAAATGTTGAGTGAGCGCTGGTGCGAATCCATTGGCTGGCACCCCGAGCAAGCGAACCCTGGCAAGGCCTTTTGCGCCAATGTGTACATCACACCAGTTGCCGAGAGATCATTGGAAGTGAAGGAAAAGGAGGGAGGGGCCGATTCTTCTCCTTTTCCACCATATATCATTAGTTGCAAACATTTTTGCTGACTCCCCCAGCTCGTGCCGGGGTTGGGTACGTAACTGATGGACTGCCTAGTCCCTCCCTTGTGCTCCTTCCTATTTTTCATCTTTGCAGTGCGAAAATGGATATGCGAGCATGGTCTCCTGAGGAGACACAGATAGGAGGGGCAAACACAGGTGGAAGAGAGGATGTTATGTGTGGTCAATTGTACATCCCGGTAGGAGGAGAGCATAGACAAAAGCTAAGTTGGCCTACTTGATAGCTTTTCTTCAGAGCTTGCACTTGCCTATCCCTCGGGCAACCGAGGTTTCGTATGGCGAGTCCTTTGTACGATGGAACCTTACTGTATTTATCTGCGCCCTTGCTTCGTTTCGAGCCTGCTCAACAAAGTGGGTGGCAGCGTCAAGGACTGTTAAGGAAAAACCCACCGGTAGCGTGTCCTTGCCAGCTGAATGCTAAGGATCCATTCCTCAAAGCAATCGCGGCAATATGCTGTTGGTGGGCAACCAAAGTACGCAAGGAAACTAACTATACGAATACCAATGGATAAACACAAGAGGGATAGCGTGCTTTAGCATATAAATATTAGTTCGACGAGCATTAAAGCGAGGACAGTACGAAGCCTAAAAATGAGATACATATTGTGTCTTATGACAGGGCGACACGGCAGCAGGAATAGCTCAAGGCTGGGCCCGACGGCGTCCAGAACCCTTGGGATGAAGAGAACCTTGTCGGCAAGGGCGGCGGCCTTCTCTGCAGCGGCAGAAGTGTCGGCACCCGGCGGCAGCTTCTTGAAGCCATCGGCGAGGTTGAGGTCTGGATGGTGGAAGGCGAGGTTGCTCAAGACCAGGAAGAGGGCATCATGAGCAAGCTTCCGGAACTCATTAGCGAAGCAGGCGGTCCCTGTTGTCCTCGTACATCTTCAGCCCTTCAATCAAGCCTTCAAAGAAAAGCGTCAGCTTGACACTTGGAACTTCATGCTTGCTGACGGAGAAGGCCCAGCTCTTCATATCCATTTTTGCAATCTAGGCAGTAAGGCACTCGATGTTATCAACCATGTTCCTAATCCGGAGGTCGCGCTGCTATCTTTGGTTCTCCAGTTTGTCCTCTGCATCTTTTTGGAGGGTTTTTGCATTGGTCAAGTCCCTCATCAGCAGCTTCTCACGATAGTCGGCAGATTCAATTTCCTTCTCCAGAGAGCCGAGCCACGCTTTCATGTCAGAGATGGTGCCGTTGGCAGTGTCAAGGTCCTGGCTCTTGGAGGAAAGCTGTGATCACACCTCCTTCAGGGTGGTCTCTGTTTTCCGCGCTTCCTCTTTGAGAGCCACAATCTCTTTGTCACTCCCAGCAAGGTCCTCTGTCAGCTTTCCCACCTGATGATCAAGATCAGTCTTGGTGGCAGATGCGGCAGCTAGCTCATCGGTGACCTTTTTCAATTGGGCTGAGGATTCAAGAGCAAGCGTGCTGAGGGCAGCTTTGTGGCTGTCCTCCAGGTCCTTGGTACGCTGTTGTACAAGGGTCTCAGCTCCTCATCCTTGCTGCGGAGGGTGGCTTCGAGGTTCCCTTCCTGGGCGGAGATGTCCTTCTCCTTGGCGTTCAGAAGAGCTTCGCGCACCGCCAGGCGGACCTCCCGGGCAACGATGTCTTCCTTGGCCATGGTCAGCACCTCCTCTTGCCACATGACGGAGTGGGATTGCTTCTTGAACCATTCTCACAGTTCATTGCCTTTGTCTCCAACTTCTTATCCATAAGAACGGCAGAGTCACGCTGCTCCTTGACTGCCTGCCACTTGAGATCATACCTATGCTGCACATCCCTGAGCCCTGCCGCCATGGATTCCAGGAAGGCTAGCTCCTTGGCGCTGTCAGCAGAATCGCCAGCTTCTACAACTCTCTGGGACAGTGGCGCCAGTATGCGTCTGATCTCTTCATCAAAATCCACGCCTGTTGCGGCAGACGAGCCTGGAGCTGCAAGCCCAGGTTGGGCAAGAACTAATGCCAACTTGCTCGGAGAAGGGTGCGAAGCTGCAGCCAGAGGATAACTCATGGGGAGAGGGCCCATGGATTGGAGAGGGGCTTTCTCCTCAACGACCATGCCTAGGCCACAAGTGCTGTCGGGGGTCTTCTCTATCTCTTTTGGGGACTCCTGGATATCCCCGGCCGTCTGTTCGTGACCTTCCGCGGCAGCAATCTTGGTTGCTTCCTCGGCAGCATCCTTCCTAATGCTGGCCACCTCTTCCAAGAGCTCGGGTTCTTCAATCAACAGAGCTACAAGTAAAATCAACAGATGGAACAATAAGAAGCTAGATACTGCTAAGTCAAAAACTAAGAAGCAAAGTTATTCAAGGAGGTAAAAACAAAGACAAGCAGATTACCCGATGGTGTTTGCTGTGGAGGAGCATACCCTCCCTGGCAACGTCAGTTGCCGGCGTGCGGTCCATGTCTGCTCCCTCGGTGGCTGTGACCTCAGCACGGTCAGACCCCTCGATGGAGGCCCTTGCCGGTGATTCCTCTGCCTGAACTTTGGGTGGGGTGGACCCCTCTTGGTCGACCCTGCCCTTCTGGATCTCACTTTCTCCCTTGGCCGGTGATGAAGCATGTTCCTCCGCATCTCTCTGGGCGGGCGAAATCTGCCCCATGCCTTCACGCCGGGGGCTGGGCACGGGATCCCCTGTCCTATCCCCCGCTAGACCCGTGCTCGCCAAATAACCCGATGCCGCCGCGTGCTTGGTTCGTTTGGCCCGCTAGGTGAGGGGTTCTTCATCTCTGGCAAGTCAACAAAGAAGATTGAATCAACAACTACCAAGTGCATAATACCACAGCAAGAAGCTCAGTTGTTCTCCTTACTCTAGGTCCACAAGCATGGAGCCCAGCTCGTACGCCGCAGGTGGCGGGGTCGCCCTGTCTCTCTTCAGAGTTGGAGGAGCGGAGCTTCCCGGCAGCTTTGAGATCATCAGTGGGGCCGAGGTCTCTGGTGGGATCCAGCCTTGCGAAGAAGCTGGGCTTGACTGGGGGCTAGGATCAACTCCAGTGATCGCGCGTCGCTTGGCGGGTGGGGTCTTGGCCTCCGACAGGCGAGTGGATTGGCGGTGTACCACCTCTAGCTTGTCGCCCTTAGAGGCAATCTTCTTCACCCTCTTTGTGACCAACAAAGAGGCAGGGGCCGCTGTTCCCCGGATGGCCCGCCTATGAAGGCCTTGTCCTGGATCTGGTCCGGGGCTTGAGGACCCATTGCGAGCCATTCTTTCTCCACCTCGGACTGCTCCGCCTCCTCAACCCCGCCCTCTTCTTGGGCCTTTGTTGCTGTGGTATGATGAATTTCAACACCGGCAGGGTAAAACCTGGCAACTTCCTCCGCGTCGTGCTCCTCACTCCCTTCCTCAGAAGAACCCTCACCTTCAACATCCTCCACCTGCTCCTCCTCTTTGGGCCTTGTCCCTCCGGCAGCCCTGTCCTCTACAATCCGCTTTGCAATAAACGTTGCTTCTACTTTGGAGGTGCGCTTGATAAGATCTTTCTCCACTTTGGAAGCCCGTTCTTCCAAACTGGAGACCCATTCTATCTCTGCATCCAGTTAAGGCAGTTGCCAATCAGCCGCAACTCCGTAAGCATTACAGTCGGGCATCCATTTCAGAATTTGGTCCCTAGCAAAGTTAAGATGCAGAGGAACGATCCCAGCAGGAAAATGGAACTGCCCGAGGCTGCTGAATAGCTGCTTGCACAGCCAACCATGGCCATATATCGACAAGTTGTTGGCGAGGCCTAGATAAAACCTTATCCTGTCGGCCGAGCTTCCATATTCCCAGGCAAACCTGTCCCTTCTCTGCAGCGGTGCAATGCGGCGTCGAACAAATTCGGCCCCCGCATGGTCGATGGTTAGCCCGGCAGCTTTAAGGTGAGCGATCCTGTTCAGCACCGGGCGAACATGTCATCGGAGAGGCCCAACTTACTCCAGTCGCTGCTGCGCGTGACACATTTAGTCCGCACCGCGCAGAATTCAGGGGCATCCTTGTCCCGGATCCAACACCAATCCGCCCTCCATTCCTCCCACCTGCTGTGCTGCTGGCCAGGGAGATAATCCCAGACACCCTTGTTGCTCCGGGGAATCCAGCTTATATTTCCCGAGCGGTGAGATTTGTCTTCTATCCGTGGGATGAAAAAGTGCCTGAACAGGTCCACATTGGGGGCAATTCCAACAAAGTTCTCACACAGATGGGCGAAGATTGCCATACACGCCATTGCATTGGGCGTGAAATCTAGAAGATGGAATCCGTACACTGTCATCATTGCATAAAAGAAATCAGAGAAGGGGGAGGTGAGGCCGCACAGGAAGTACGCACAGAAAAAGCGGTACGAGTTTGATGGAACCTTGTTTCCCTCCGGCAGAACCACGGGCGCCCCATGCCCTTTTGGAACTTCCCTCCCCCACATATATGCATACCTCGTGATCAAGGTTGGGCCATCCAGGCTTGACGGGAAGAAAACCAAATCTTCATGTCGCTTCCGGTCTAGCTCCTCCGCCCTTTTCTTCCTCCCCTCTGCTACGGCATCCTTGGCACAAGCCGCCTGCTTCCCCTTCGTGGCACCCATTTTTCGCCCCATCTCTTGCTCACAGGATGGGCAAAAGATCAGGCAAAGCTTTGGGAGCGGATGTTGGTGCAGGAGCGGTTGCTTGGCTTGAGGAAGAAAATGATGGGAAAGGAGACAGATATGAATGAGCAGCGTCCCTTCGCATTGCCTTTTTATTGGGAACGGGCGTGGGGGCTGGCTCTTCGCTATCTCTCCTCAGGAAGTTACCGTTTTTGCAGGCGCACTACCCATTAACTACTACTGTTCCATGACCCCACTACCTGCGGTAATTACGTGGAGTGGACGCTGGAATGACTAGTCATCATAAAAACCGCTGCATGGGCAGCATTCTTTCAACACGTGTCCATGCACCGTTTTGGGGCCTAACCCAACTTTCCCAGCGACACATTTGGCTCAGGCCCAAGGGCTTCTGTTAGTGTACACAAACAGGGGTGTTCATTCCCCCTGACTTGTGCATGGATGAAGAGCCTCCGCCCCGGCAGCCATGGCTCGACGAAGGAATGGCTACACCAACATACAAAACAAGATCAAGCCAGACAAGCTGCTCTTTGTGAAATCAAAGAGCGGATCAAGAAGACCAAGTCAACATACATGACAGCAGAGCATCACCTTGGGAAGGCCTCCCTTGCCGGGTACAAGAGCCCGGCCTGGTTGAGACCACCCCAAGGACAAGTCCAAGATAACCCCGGCAGGCTTGCCAGGACCGCCAAGGGCAAGGACCCCGCCAAGGCACCACTGCTCCAGCGCTCCACCGCACCACAATGCAAATCACTTATCAATGCGGTGTCAAGCCTCCAGATGATTAAGTGGCTTCCACTAAGCATGTGGAAGCTTGTCGGAAGACAGATTACCCCCACGTGACACCCGTCTAGAGGTGTGTCGAACAGATAAGCAAAAGGTGATTAAGCGGCACGGCAGGCTTGCAGGGCTTCACCCTCAGCATGATACCTAGCAGAGCATTTAATGCACTTTGTCCTAACTGCCAGAGCTAGGTATGATAGCACTGTTGGCTATCTAATCACCAGATAAAGACTGTTTTGCCACTATGGTTATCCCTTAAACTATAAAAGGAGGTCCAAGGCTACCTAGAGAGGGATTCGGACCCTCGCACACTGGTACACGCGTAACAGCTCTCCCTGAGGCCATCTTGCTGGGCTTGAGCGTTGCGTGTTCATCGTGTTCCTCCATCCAATCCACTAAAGCAGGAGTAGGGTTTTATGCTTCCCAGCGGCCCGAACCTGGGTAAAAACCACCAGTGTCACCATTGTCATGCTGCTTCATGGCTTCCGCTCTTTGTGCAACGTGATCTTCCCCCTTGCCGAACCACAAAGGGGCCTGTGGCCCCATAGGCGATCGTGTTCTCCCACGACACAATAGTTTTGCGATATAAAGATTGTGATATGTGGGAGGTACTAGTGAATGATTGTGGTTTAGTAAGTATATTGGAGTTAAGGTTTGTGATACCCGAAGCAAGCACGTATAGTCTCCCGTTATGCTAAGAAGTTGAAGCATGATTTATTATTGATTGTCTTCCTTATGAGTGGCGGTCGGGGACGAGTGATGGTATTCTCCTACCAATCTATCCCCCTAGGGGCATGCATAGTAGTACTGTGCTTCGAGGGCTAATAAACTTTCGCAATAAGTATGTGAGTTCTTTATGACTAATGTGAGTCCATGGATTATACACACTCTCACCTTTCCGAAATTTGCTAGCATCTTCGGTACCATGCATTCCCTTTCTCACCTTGAGATGTGGTGCAAACTTCGCCAGTGCATCCAAACCCCGTGATATGATACGCTCTACCACACATAAGCCTCCTTATATCTTTCGCAAAATGGCCACCATACCTACCTATTATGGCATTTCCATAGCCATTCCGAGATATATTGCCATGCAACTTCCACCGTTCCATTTTTTATGACACACATTATCATTGTCATATTGCTTTGCATGATCATAGCTGACATAGTATTTGTAGCTCAGCCACCGTTCATCATTTTGTATACATATTACGATAGGTCATTGCACATCCAGGTACACCGCCAGAGGCATTCATATAGAGTCATATTTTGTTCTAGTATCGAGTTGTAAGTAAATAGAAGTGTGATGATCATCATTATTCATTATTAGAGCATTATCGCAAGTGAGGAAAGGATGATGGAGACTATGATTTCCCCACAAGTTGGGATGAGACTTCGGACGAAAAAAAGTGACCAAAAAGAGCTCAAGAAAAAAAGAGAAAATAAAAAAAAGGAGAAGAAAAAGAAAAAAAAGAAAAAAAAGAGAGAAAAAGAGAGAAGGAGCAGTGTTACTATCCTTTCCACACTTGTGCTTCAAAGTAGCACCATGTTTTTCATATAGAGAGTTTCCTATGCTTTAACTTTCATATAATTAGTGGGAATTTTTTATTATAGAATTTGGCTTGTATATTCCAATGATGGAAATGGTTTTTTGGTAATAAAAATAATTACTCATCAATACTAGCTACTTACTTAATAGATACTACTGAACACAACTCATCAACACTAGGTACTTACTTAATAGATAATCATTACATAAGAGGCTCATGAACTCAACAAGTTGATATTAAACTTCACAAAAGTTCACTCAAGTACTCTAGTTACTCGATCATCTTCAGCTAATAAGATGAACTAGCTAGCTACTTAAAAAACTAATCTTCATCAAGGAGTATGCCCAGCTGGATCAGCTTCTTTCTATCCGCCTCTCCTTCTCTTCTGAAATGATCTATGTCCATCTTCAGGTCAATCCTCTCAGCCCTGAGGCGTCTCCTCTCCTCCTTCAGTTTACCCCAATCCTCGACGAGCTTATCCCTCTTGTCCCTAAGCTGATTAGTCTCCTGAACAAGGCGAATAGCATCCTTGCGTAGCTCTTTAATCTCCCCCTTTAGATCATCATTTGCCCCATGCACGCTCTTGATGACATACTCAAAAGTGTTTAAGAATTCATTGTTGGCCATGTCCACATCGCACACTGACTCGTTGTTGCCTCCAGAATTGGCCATGACCTACAAACACATCGCGTATATATACGATCAAGATAATATGCAATGTAAAATAGTTCATGTGTTGGAAAGATATGATTTGTAAAGTTTCATTATCAAATACTTGGTGTGACCTGTATCAAAACAAAATCAGATACTTTTATAGTGAATAGTGCATGGGTTGGAAAGACATGATTTTGTTAATTAAGTATAATAGATAAAATTATGAATCTATTTTGATAAATAAGATATAGCAAACTGACTTCTATACACACATACTATCATATATAAGAATAACTTCTGTATGCAAAGCTATTTGATTTACATATACCAGTCAACCTATACAGAAATGTGTAAAGAAAACTAAAATGATAACTTTGAAGAATATAGAGATGGAAGTCTGGTGTTGACTACCAGCAGTGGATAAGTATTAAATTTGGATGAATCAAATACTGTATGAATGTATAAGAGTCCCATACAAGACTGGCCCTACAAGAGCAAATTGCCCTGATTTTTAAACATAACACATTCTATAAATTTGTACTATATATATATATATATATATCAATTTCTACTAAACTAGCTCAGATCCACCAACGAAGGGGAGACACAATAGCAATCGGACGATTATCACTACAATTTCTACACAAAGCAATCGATGCAACTAACTTTGGAATCTACATGACATAAAGCAAATCCTGGCCGTTTGGCGTGTCCACAAACGGAGGAGTAGTGGATCTAACCTTGGTGCTGGCGAGGGGCGGCGACGGGGTGGCGACGAGGTGTCGATGGGGCAGCGGCGGGGGCGGGGGCGGGGATGGCGGCGGGGCTGCGGCGGCTTTGGTCCAGGGGGAGTTGTGTCTACGACTGGGCCGGGTGGGGTGTGAAATGAGAGAGATCGGTGACTTAGGTATTTTACTAAGTTGACTCAGATAGGTTATTGCTGGCGTTGGATAAAATGGCAATGCCATAGATAATCACAGGCCAAATAAAAAAAGACTAAAATTAATGAAAGACTTGACAAAATAAAAGACTCAAAATTTGAACTGGTGGTAAAGAAATAAAATTCCTAAAATGATAAAAACTGTAAAAATAATGATGAAAAAAAAGCATAATATAATTAAATACTTAAAACACTTGATCAAATGGGAAAAGTGTTTCTGGCATGCAAAGAAAAAGAACGCCAGCACTAAGAAAGTAACTATGGCATGCAAAGAAAACCAACGTCACCAGTGGTTTCCAAACGGTGAGTGTATATGGACCAATAGATTTGTGGCATTTACAAAACAAGCAACTCCAGCACTATGCTTGTAACGCTGAGGTGCTGATTTGGCCTACGCCAGCACTATTTGAAAATAATAGTGCTGGCGTGGATGTAAAATGCCGCGCCACTAACGAAAGTTGTGGCTAGCACTTTTTCCACTAGTGCACGGAGGGGCTCTACATCAATCTTGCTGCCCTTCCGATGATGTGTGAGTAGTTTACCATAGACCTAAGGGTCCATAGCTAATAGCTAGATGGCTTCTTCTCTCTCTTTGATCTTCAATACAATGTTCTCCTCGATGTTCTTGGAGATCTATTCTATGTAATCCTTTTTTGCGGTGTGTTTGTTGGGATCCGAGGAATTGTGGATTTATGTGGCACCCTGGCTCAGAGGATCCAGAACACCCCGTATTCCAGCCCAGAGATCAAGTCTTCTGGAATACGGCACTGCTTGGCATAGAACAAATCATCTCTTATTACAAATGATAAGGGTATTAGGGGTTTCGATATTACAAAGATTACATCGGCACGGCGATGCTACGCCTTGTAAGGTAGCTCTATGCTAGCAGCAGAACAACTCGTAGCAGTAGAATAACTTCTAGCAGCAGAACAACAAGGACGGTGATGAACTCCACTTCGCAGGGACTCTGGCTGGGACATGGTCTAGCTAACACGCTCGGTATCCTCGTCAAGCAATCAATCACGGCATCACCTGCAAACTGGCATAACACGTCGGGTGAGTATACTTTGAATGCACTCACAAGCTCACAACAACCAAATGCATCAAGGCAAGACAACATCATAGCATTAATAGTTTAAGTTATGAACAACTACTATGATGTGGAAGCAATTATTTAAGCATGGTATGGTAATGCTAGAGTTGCTGATGAACCACCATCTAGAATCACATGGAGCCATCTCACTCTTGGCTATCCGGCCAAGCAACATATCATCTCGATCACCTCGTGATCACCGCATGACCACATCACAATCTGATGATCATCCTCAAGATCATCCCAATATCATCATCGACATCCTGCCAAACTATTACTGCTCACAAGTAAATATAAGTCATCTAATAAGTCATTCCTTCATCATGAGTGTTGATCGAACGGTGTGACCTAATACGAACCATGTCCATGACCGAGGACACGGCTATCGATAGTTTATACACTCTGCAGAGGTTAGTACACTGTACCCACACCACGGAACTCATGGCCTCGTGCTCCCATTCGAGTGGACCAACGACATTCCAACAAAGCCAATCTATTGCTTGACATTCTCCCAGCCACTCTGACAAACCCCCCTTTTGACTATGTCATGGGTGCCCCCGATGTCACCGCGTGACATCCGCCACCTTCATGGCCGGCTCCATCGTGGCAACACAACACAAACTCATCCCAAATGGGGACACCCGGGTACAACACAACTCGGGCACGCAAGGTTATTGACACCTACCGGGCTAGGACAGCGCGAGCATATAACCTTCCCTAGTTGGAGGGACCGGCGAGAGTCATGACAATAGAACGAGTTAGGGCCTCCCCATCAAGGCAAGTGTGGCTACATTGGTGAGCTCGGTTCGGTAGCACCCGACCAACGAAATGACAAAATTTGTCCCCAAGGTATATCCATGATAGAACTGTATCTCCAATGTCATATATCAACTTTTAATACAAGTTATAGCAATATCCAATGAATAATCCAAAGAATAACATAGCCATAAAATTATCATAATACCATAGTCACAAGATTAAATATGATCAAGCTGAATCCAAAGCAACTGATCCTACCGATCCATTAGCACTATCAAGATTGTTAACCATATATGGATCCATATGATAGCATCAAGTCCAAATAATACTCCAATGCATAATATCCAATATAATCATGATGAAAATAATTATAGCTCTTAACAATCCAATGGTGATAAGCACCCTCAAACTTGCAAGGTATAATCCCTAAATAATCCAAGCACCATCATGGCAGAAGCAAGATAAATACTACTCCAAGAAATGCCATGAATAAATCATTTCTAAATAATGGAATATTAAGCAAATTAATTAAATAAACCATGGCATTGCATTGCAATCATGCAAATTGACGGTGTGGCTTGCCTTGTTAGAAGGGAGTGTTGGAATGCTCCTGGTCTCCACATACACACATCAAACACTCTGGAAAACAATACAAACAAGCAAATGAAATAACCACATAATGCAATTTTCTCTGTCTAGAAAATCTAAACAACAGACAAAAATACCAAATTCTACCAGAAAATAAAGGAGCTCAAAAGAAAAATAATGCAAAAAGAATCAGTTCATTTGGACTTGTAGTTTGGGAGATATGGATGGTCAAAGTTTGGGTCAAACTGAATTAAAATTGAATAAAAATGATATTCTGGAAATCCCTAGGGAGCTGATGTCGAAAGCGTATTCCAGGAATACGCTTCCACTTAGATACCGCTTTGGGGGAGCTGGAGTGGCTGACTGGTGGGGACGGCTTGTCGGTTTAAGAGAGGAGAGAGAAAGAGCACGGCAGGGCTCACCAACAATGGACGGCGGCAATGAGACCACGACGGGGCTGGGCGATGGCGGGGATGGAAAAGGCACTAGACGGCGAGACCGCCCATATCCATGGCTCACCGAGAGGTGGCCGAACGGTGACGCGCCCTACATCTCCGGCGGCCGCGAGCCGCGGGCATCGACAGAGTGGGCAATTCTGGCGATAGGAGGGGGGCACCTGGGTGGGCACAACCCACCAGGGCACGCCCCCTCCAGGCACGCCCAGGTGGGTTGTCCCCACCTGGTGGCCCCGCAGACTCCAACCCTGATGCTATAAAGTCATATTTTTTGAGAAAAAATCAGGGAGAAAGAATTATCACGTTTCACGAGACGGAGCCGCCGCCACCTCCTGTTCTTCATCGGGAGGCCAGATCTGGAGTCCGTTTGGGGCTCCAGAGAAGGGGATCTTCGATCTTCATCATCACCAACCCTTTTCCATCGCCAATTCCGTGATGCTCCCCACCGGGAGTGAGTAATTCCTTCGTAGGCTCGCTGGTCGGTGAGGAGTTGGATGAGATTCATCATGTAATCGAGTTAGTTTTGTTAGGGCTTGATCCCTAGTATCCATTATGTTCTGAGATTGATGTTGCTATGACTTTGCCATGCTTAATGCTTGTCACTTTGGGCCCGGGTGCAATGATTTCAGATCTGAACAGTTTATGTTATCACTATTATATCTATGTTCTAGATCCGATCTTGCAAGTTATAGTCACCTACTACGTGTTATGATCCGGCAACCCCAGAGTGACAATAGTCGGGACACTTCCCGGTGATGACCGTAGTTTGAGGAGTTCATGTATTCATTATGTGTTAATGCTTTGTTCCAGTTCTCTATTAAAAGGAGGCCTTAATATCCCTTAGTTTCCAATAGGACCCCGCTGCCACGGGAGGGTAGGATAAAAGATGTCATGCAAGTTCTTTCCATAAGCACGTATGACTATTTACGGAATACATGCCTACATTATATTTATGAACTGGAGCTAGTGCTATATCGCCTTAGGTTATGACTGTTATATGATGAATATCATCCAATGAATTCACCGATCCAATGCCTACGAATTTCTTTCATATTGTTCTTGCTAAGTTACCACTGCTATTGTTACTCTTGCACTTGCTACAAAATCATTGCTATTACTGTTACTGTTACTATTGTTGTTGCTACTACTATCAAAACTACCATACTACTTTGCTACTGATCACTTTGCTGCAGATAATTAATCTCCAGGTGTGGTTGAATTGACAACTCAGCTGCTAATACTTGCAAATATTCTTTGGCTCCCCTTGTGTCGAATCAATAAATTTGGGTTGAATACTCTACCCTCAAAAACTGTTGTGATCCCCTATACTTGTGGGTTATCAAGACCTTTTTCTGGCGCCGTTGGCGGGGAGCATAGCTATATTTGTTGAGTCACTTGGGGTTATTATCAAATTATCACTATGAAGAATCTGAAGGATGCTAAGACTAAGATTTTTCCCTCTAAGACGAGGGGAGGTAAGGAACTACCGTCCAGCTCCGCTTTAGATTCACCTTCTGTTATAAGTAGACTTGCAACACCACCACATGATATCAATTCTGATATGTCGCAAGTTATTGATGATGCTACTTCTGCTATGAATGCTACTCATGATGATGCTAGTACCTTGCTTGATGATAATGTGCCACTAGGTGAATTTCTTGATGAACAACTTGCTAGAACAAAAGTTTTGAGAATGCTGGAACTGATGAAATTGTTGAAACTGATGAAGAGCTTGAAACTTAAAATCTTCAAACACCTATTAGACCTAGTTCTCCTAGATATGAATTGCCAAAGGTACCGGAAGGTTATGTTATGGATGAGGAGACAACTAGAGACATTCTTGCCTGTAAGGATAGAGATGATCTGGAAAAATTATTATGCAAGTATAAAGAAAAGACTTTGAATGCTAGAATGAAATGTGATCCTAAGTTTGCTACTTCACCTATCTTTGTTGATGATAAGGATTATGAATTCTCTGTTGACCCAGAGTTGATTACTTTGGTTGAATCTGATCCTTTCCATGGTTATGAAACTGAAACTGTTGTGGCACATCTTACTAAGTTGAATGACATAGCCACCCTTTTTTGCTCATGATGAGAAGATTCGCTACTATTATATTCTCAAATTATTTCCATTCTCATTAAAGGGTGATGCTAAGGCTTGGTATAATACTCTTGCTCCTGGTTGTGTGCATAGTCCCCAGGATATGATTTATTACTTCTCTGAAAAGTATTTTCCTGCTCATAAGAAACAAGCTGCCTTACAGGAAATATTTAACTTTGCGCAAATTGAAGAAGAGAGTCTCCCACAAGCTTGGGGGAGGCTTCTCCAATTTCTTAATGCTTTGCCTGATCATCCTCTTAAGAAAAATGAAATACTTGATATCTTCTATAATGGATTAACCGATGCTTCTAGGGATTTCCTAGATAGTTGTGCTGGTTGTGTTTTCAGGGAGCGAACTATTGAACAAGCTAAAGAATTATTGAATAACATATTGAAAAATTATGATGATTGGATCCTTCCTGAACCACCACTTAAACTACTCCAAAGAAGAGGGGTATCTTATATCTCAGTCCTGAAGATATGCAAGAGGCAAAGAAATCCATGAAGGAAAAAGGTATTAAAGCAGAGGATGTTAAAAATTTACCACCTATCAAAGAAATACATGGGCTAGAAACACCACCACCACCTAAGGTGGTAGAGGTAAATTCTTTACTAAAGTTCGATGAAGGTGATATTCCTTATAATAAACATTCTAGTCAATGCCTTCATGAGTTTGATAATTACATTAGAAAACAAGATCACTTCAATGCAAATGTTATGAAACAATTGAAATACAATTCTGATATGATTGCTCGCTTAAGTGACTTGTTATTTAGAATATCAAATGATGTTAGAGGTGTGGGAAAACATGCCTCTATGGTTCAAACTCAATTAGAACAAGTTGCTAAATCTCAAAGAGAGTTGCTTGATGAAATGAATAATAATATCAATGATCATGCTGTTAGAATAATGACTAGAGGAGGTAGAATGACTCAGGAACCACTTTATCCTGAGGGACACCCAAAAAGAATTGAACAAGACTCTCAAAGAGTTGACACTGATGTACCTAGTCCTTCTAAAAAGAAAAAGAAGAAGAAAAATGATAGGACTTTGCATGCCTCTAGTGAACCTGAAATTGAAAAACCTCCTGATAATGATAATGAAGTCTCTATCTCTGATGCTGAAACTCAATCTGGTAGTGAACACTCACCTTTTGATAATGAAAAAGACAATGATGAGGTTCATGAAGACACTCAAATAAATAATAAAGAACCAGATAATGATGTTGAGATAGAACCAGCAGTTGATCTTGATAACCCACAAAAAAGATATGATAAAGAGACTTTGTTACTAGAAAACACGGTAAGGAAAGAGAACCATGGGTTAAAAAACCTATGCCCTTTCCACCTAAGTCAATCAAAAAGAAAGATGATGAAGAATTTGAATGCTTTGCTGAAATGCTGAGGCCAGTCTTTTTGCGTACTCGCTTGACTGGTATCTTAAAAATGCCTCCTTATGCAAAGTACATGAAAGACATCATCACCAATAAGAGAAAAATACCGGAAGCTGAAATCTCCACCATGCTTGCTAATTATACTTTTAAGGATGGAGTACGTAAAAAACTTGGAGATCCCGGAATACCAACTATACCTTGCTCCATCAAAAGTAATTATGTGAACACTGCTTTATGTGATTTAGGAGCTGGTGTTAGTGTTATGCCTTTCTCTTTATATAAAAGACTTGATTTGAATAAACTCACACCTACTGAAATATCTTTGCAAATGGCTGACAAATCAACTGCCATACCTATCGGTATTTGTGAGGATGTGCCCGTTGTTGTTGCTAATGTTACTATCTTAACTGACTTTGTTATACTTGAGATGCCCGAGGACGACAACATGTCGATTATACTTGGTAGACCCTTCTTGAATACTGCAGGGGCTGTTATTGATTGCAATAAAAGCAAGGTCACTTTTCATATCAATGGTAATGAACATACGGTGCACTTTCCGAAGAAACAATTCCAAGTGAATGGTATTAATGTTATTGAAAAATCTCCGACAATCACTATTGGAAGTTTTCAACTACCTCAACCTACTGCCAAAAAGAAATATGAAATGCTTATTGTTGGGGACATCCATATCCCCATTGAGGTAACTTAGTGTTTTACGAAAGTTCTTCGGTTTCATGCTAATCGAAAATGGTTGTCAATAAGACTTGATCAACCTTATTAATAAATCATTTTGAGAGGTATGAAGTTAATGAATTCAGTGAGAACTACCTTCTATTCCTACCTTTTGTTTTCTGTTTTTATTAGTTAAATAAAATAAAATGCCATGCCTTGCCTGTTTTCTGAGTTTTTCGTGCAATAAAAAAAACTTGACCCAAAAATAAAAGTTCTCATAATGCTCTGAAAATTTAATAAGATTTTTTCTGAATATTTAAGAATTTTTGGTGCAAATAACATCAGAGGGAGGTGCTCCAGATGGGCACAACCCACCTGGGTGCGCCAGCAACCCCAGGCGTGCCCTGGTGGGTTGTGGTCCCCACATGGGCCCCCTCACTTATCTCTTCGTCCCACATCATCACCTACCTCCAGAAAAAAATCACCATTGCTCTCTCTCTCGTGTTCTTGCTCTCAAACCCGTGGATTTTGATCTCTTTGCTCGAAGCTCTATTTCTGGAACTGTTTCGAGGGATTGTTGCTTGGTATGTGCCTCCTCCATTGGTCCAATTAGTTTTTGCTTTAGTGGTTTATATTTAGAATAATTAGTGACTCTTGGTGCTGCTGTAGACGAGCTTGCATGTTGAATTCTTAGAGTTCTAAGTAGTTTGAATGCTCGATATGGCATCTATGCATCCCTATGAGTAGTTGCTATCATTCTTATAAGGTTTTGTTGACAAAAATTCATGACACAAATTTTTTCGGAAAATTGTACAAGAATATGATGAACCTCTTTGGAAGGAGTTCTTCGAGGCGGAGGTCCTCGGAGGCATCTTCTAGTAGCAGCTCCATTCGTCGGTCCTATGTTGAACCAAGTGAAAATTCCATTCGAGATGCCGCTACCAAATCATGTTTATGGCCATGCAACGATTATATGGCGCGTGTGGGCATTAAAGAAGAATTTGAGCAATATGTTCACAATTCCGAGCTCGGTCCCTACATTGCTGATATGTGCAACCAACACCTCAGCCTCACTGAATCATTTACCAAAGAATTTAAATTCCATCCTCGTGAGTCCAAAGTATCATTTAAACTATATGACAGCTCATTTACTATACCTCTAGAGACATTTTCTAATCACTGCAAAATTCCATTTTGGGGTTCATTGGATGAGCCACCAAGGTTGGAGTTTGAGATATTCTTGACTAGCCTTTGCTATGGTGAGACTAGAGGAGTGACTCAAGGTAGAATAAAGAGCATTCATTTTCCCTCAATCCAATACTTTGCACTATTTAATGGAAAATGCATTGTAGGCAAACAAGATTGTAGTACACTTTGTGCTCCAGACTTGAGCCTTATCCGCACCGCTCTCACCGGTGACAAAAGTTATAACCTTGGAGCGATAGTGGCACGTAGATTGCAACACAATGCTGGTAGTGGATATTTTTATGGTGGGATTTACGCCACACGCTTAGCAAGAGAGCTAGGTGTTTCACCTTGGCCCTATGACCCCATCTTACCCACGCAATACCTTGACTTTGATGCTATGAAACGTCATAAGATCCTTAGTGTTGAACCCCATAATTTTACTTATAATCTGTTGTTTAATAAAAGTTCCGTTGTGGACACCTTTTTGCCTACACCTGCTCTCTTTGATGTTCATAGCAAGGGAAGATATTTTGTTCTTGAGAGCGAGGCCCGAGCACATAATGCGGCAGTTGTGGCTGCACGACGGGCTGAGACATCTGCACCTAGAGCCTCCGTGAGCTATCACTCCGACCATTATGCAGGCTACTGATGGAGATTACCAAGCTAGGCCAAAAGCCTAAGCTTGGGGGAGTACGTATTTCCACCGACATTACTTTCATGTTCAGACTTTTCATTCCAGTTGTCGGTGTCCACACTTTTTCATTGTATTATCCATGCTAGATTTATTTTCTCGCCTTCTTCTTGTGTGTTCAAAAAACTTTGAGAAAATACAAAAATATTTCCTGCTTCTTTTTTTATTTTTCTTTCTAGTATAATTAGCTATAGTATTTAAAAAGAAAACCCAAAAAGATTTCCTTGTTCTTCTGTTGCTTGTTGGGAGCTCTCCCGTGTAAATAGTTTTTCTCATTTTTGTTTTTCCTTTCTTAAATTTGCTTTCTATCAGAAAACCAAAAACTCCAAAAATATTTCAGTGTGTTTCTCTAAATTTCTTCTTATTGAGTCATACCGAGGAGAAGACCACGATGAAAATGTTGAGTGGCTCTCATATGCATTGTTGTTGATCTAACAGAGAGCCCATATTACCTTGTTTTCTTCTTTTTGAATAAAATGTTTGCAGATTCTAGCTTAGTCCACGACACTCGTGCACTATTATTATTTTCATATCATTCGGTCGTGCAAGTGAAAGGCAATAATGACGATATCTGATGAACTGGCTGTGGCAGAGAGAAACGGGTTTGAACTCAACTTGTTCTGTTTTTGTAAATATGTTTAACCTAGCATACATGATTCAACTCATTATGATCAAACATGTTTGCAATGACCCTTAAAGATTATAGTTTCTCATGCCATGCTTAAGTAGCTAGGAGTGGATAATGTTTTATCTTGGATGTCAACATTGCGTTAAGATAATTGTGATGTAGTATGATGATATGGTATCCTCCTCTGAATGTTCGAGTGGCTTGACTTGGCACATGTTCATGCATGTAGTTGAATCAAAACCAACATAGCCTCTATGATATTTATGTTCATGGTGTTCATATCCTACTCATGCTAGTATCCAATGTTACTTCTGCATAATGCATGTTCACGACCGTTTTCACTCTCTAGCTGGCCGCTTCTCAACATAATTGCTAGCCTTCGCCTGTACTAAGTGGGAATTCTGCTTGTGCATCAAAACCCTGAAACCCAAGTTATTCCAGATGAGTCCTCCATACCTACCTGTATGCGGTATTACCCTGCCGTCCTAAGTAAATTTGCATGTGCCAACTCTAAAAACTTCAAATAAATATCCTTTTTTGTGTCCCTGGATTGTTCATAGAGCGACAGGAGGTAGTCAGTATCTTCCATGCTAAGCGGGTTATTCTCATGATGAGTGTTTATTCACTCGTCCTTGCATGAGAGGGGCGGTAATAGGGATTCCAGTCCCGAATTCAAATTGCAAATAATTAAAAAAAACTCCCCCAGGAATGTTGTTGGTATGGACGACACCCGTTGTTTCGGATAAGCCGTCTAGTGTGATTGTTGGTGGAGGGGGAGTAAACCTTTACTTTTATCGCTTGGGAACCGCCACTAATGTGTTTAGCATGGAAGATACCGATAAATAATGGTCGCGAAGTAAATAAGAAGGGTGCATTTCTTAAAATTTCATTTACCTCTGTTTTAAAACTTGAGCTCTGGCACCTCTGCAAATCACTGCTTCCCTCTGCGAAGGGACTATCTATTTACTTTTATGGTGTGTCATCACCTTCTCAAATAAGCGCCAGAACCTGAGAGCACTATTGTTATCCGCATGCATTGTGTGTAGCTAATGTTGGGTGCATCATGACTGGATCTTTTCGACCATGAATTACAAGGTTTCGTCGCTGCTCGGACTTTGGAGGTGCTCTGCATTTATGTTTTGCGGTCTCAGAAAGGGCTAGCGAGATACCACTATCGTCATATTTGACAAAGTGTTGTTGTTTGAGATATCTTATTATTGCTCGCTAGTTGATTATGCCATTGTTATGAGTTAATATAATTTTTAAGAGTTATTGTTGACATGGTTAGTTATAATCTTTGCTGAAAACCTGGGTGCTACTTAAGCTAATTTATGTAAACAAGAGCAAAAGAGTTCGTAAAAGTTTTTCTTTTTCACTTTCAGTTTATCAACTGAATTGCTTGAGTACAAGCAAAGGTTTAAGCTTGGGGGAGTTGATACGTCTCCGTCGTATCTACTTTTCCTAACACTTTTCCTCTTGTTTTGGACTCTAATTTGCACGATTTGAAAGAAACTAACCTGGACTGACGCTGTTTTCAGCAGAACTACCATGGTGTTGTTTTTGTGCAGAAATAAAAGTTCTTGGATTGGAACGAACTTTTGCGAGGATTTTTTATATAATAAAAGAGAATTTCTGGAGCCAAGAACCACATTAGGGGGGCACCTTGGTGGGCACAACCCACCAGGGCACGCCCCCCTACAGGCGCGCCCAGGTGGGTTGTCCCTACCTGGTGGCCACGCAGACTCCAACCCCTGATGCTATAAAGTCATATTTTCAGAGAGAGAAAATCAGGGAGAAAGAATTATCGCATTTCACGAGACGGAGCCGCCGCTACCTCCTGTTCTTCATCGGGAGGCCAGATCTGGAGTCCGTTTGGGCCTCCGGAGAAGGGGATCTTCGATCTTCGTCATCACCAACCCTTCTCCATCGCCAATTCCATGATGCTCCCCACCGGGAGTGAGTAATTCCTTCGTAGGCTCGCTGGTCGGTGAGGAGTTGGATGAGATTCATCATGTAATCGAGTTAGTTTTGTTAGGGCTTGATCCCTAGTATCCATTAAATTCTGAGATTGATGTTGCTATGACTTTGCCATGCTTAATGCTTGTCACTTTGGGCCCGGGTGCCATGATTTCAGATCGGAACTGTTTATGTTATCACCATTATATCTATGTTCTAGATCTGATCTTGCAAGTTATAGTCACCTACTATGTGTTATGATCCGGCAACCCCGGAGTGACAATAGTCGGGACACTTCCCAGTGATGACCGTAGTTTGAGGAGTTCATGTATTCACTATGTGTTAATGCTTTGTTCCGGTTCTCTATTAAAAGGAGGCCTTAATATCCCTTAGTTTCCAATAGGACCCCGCTGCCACGGGAGGGTAGGACGAAAGATGTCATGCAAGTTCTTTCCATAAGCACGTATGACTATTTACGGAATACATGCCTACATTATATTTATGAACTGGAGCTAGTGCTGTATCGCCTCAGGTTATGACTGTTATATGATGAATATCATCCAATGAATTCACCGATCCAATGCCTACGAATTTCTTTCATATTGTTCTTGCTAAGTTACCACTGCTATTGTTACTCTTGCACTTGCTACAAAATCATTGCTATTACTGTTACCGTTACTATTGATGTTGCTACTACTATCAAAACTACCATACTACTTTGCTACTGATCACTTTGCTGCAGATAATTAATCTCCAGGTGTGGTTGAATTGACAACTCAGCTACTAATACTTGCAAATATTCTTTGGCTCCCCTTATGTCGAACCAATAAATTTGGGTTGAATACTCTACCCTCGAAAACTGTTGCGATCCCCTATACTTGTGGGTTATCATCCTTGCATCTTGCGACCCTCCTGAGGTGATAGCTCGACTAAAGCAGCTATGGATGGATGGGATGCATCAGGCAAAGTTTGTTGTAGCAAACTTGGGCTAGATGTTGTGGTAAAATGGGAGGCATAACAAGTTAAACCTGATGTCAAAGAGGTTTATGGTAGGACGGACAACAGTCCTGCGAAATTGGAAAGGATTTGGACCACAATTCAACATAGTTGCTTTGTAACTGCAAATATGATCCAGAAACTTGATTTAGATGGGGCACTCACATGGAATGTTTAATTGAGCTAAAACTTGGGTGGGAGTGATGATTTAGACATAAGAAGATACTGTAAAAATTTCATACCATTTGGACATGCCAAAATGGTACTTCCTTCACAGTGAGAATATGAATAGGAAAGAGTACCCAAATTTTTTTGGAGCAAACAAGAAAAGATAAATGGCACTTCCTTCATCGAGTGCCATTCTAGACAGAATGGGAATATGAATATACATGAATTATTTTTGGACTAGGCAAGGAAATTTTTGCCATATGTGTGGAAGATATCATTCAAAGAATTTATGAGAATTTTGTGGGAATTAATGGCAAGGAAGAAATATAGGTTGCTTCACAACCTAGGTCAAATAGGGTTATTCCTTTAATAGAAAAAGGAATATTCCCAAGAAAAAGAATTTGGGGTTGGGCTAGAATAGAAAGGACATGATCTTGGGAAAGATTTGGGAATGATAAACCACTTGAGAGAAGAAATAATGATGATCTCCTAGGTTTCAAGTCCATAGAACTACTTTGAAAGAAAAATCAGAGCAAAAATCAAAGAAATCAAAAAGAAAAAGAAAGGGCCAAAAACCGGGGTGTTACAATTTATGATCATATTATCCATGAATATTATTTGAGTCTTCTCTAAAGTCTTTTATGCATGATTATTATAGCTTTGTATTTCTCTCTGGTTTATTGATTTGATTTGGCCAACTAGATTGATTTATCTTGAAATGGGAGAGGTGCTTTGTGATGGGTTCAATCTTGCAGTGATCTATATCCCAGTGACAGAAGGGGACAAGACACGTATTTGTATTGTTGTCATTAAGGGTAAACGATGGGGTTTATTCATATTGATTGAGTTTACTTTGTCTATATCATGTCATCTTGGTTAAGGCCTTACTACATTCTTTATGAACTCAATACTCTAGATGCATGCTGATAGCGGTTGATGTGTGGAGTAATAGTAGTAGATGCAGGCAGGAGTCGGTCTACTTGTCTCGGGGGTGATGTCTATATACATGATCATTGCCATGGATATCATCATGATTATTCGCTTTTCTATCAATTGCCCAAGAGTAAATTGTTCACCCACCGTATGCTATTTTCAAGAGAGAAGCCTCTAGTGAAAACTATGGCCCCCAGGTCTATTTTTATCATATATAAAAGTCCAAAAATACCTTGCTGCAACTTATTTACCTTTATTTTTATTTTGTGTTTTTGTTTATCTATCTATCACTACGAGATTTGATCCTTGCAAGTAACCGCCAAGGGATTTGACAACCCCTTGTTTGCGTTGGGTGCATGTATTTTTTATTTTGTGTGTAGGTGCTATTCACGAGGTGTTGCGTGTTCTCCTACTGGATTGATAACCTTGGTTCTTAACTGAGGGAAATACTTATCTCTACTGTACTGCATCATCATCTCCTCTTCAAGGAAATCCCAACGCAGCTCACAAGTAGCAGGATCCAACATGATACCTTGGAGAACGTCGTTCGCCAATAGGCCGCCATCAACCATGTACCCCCGTGCCGGACACGCCGCAGGTCGCATGCAAACGCCCAGTATAGCATAACCCACGAACGGGAGGCCGAGATAGGCTTCAGAGAGCAGAATGACATCATCAACCCTCCAACACCCGCCCACAGCATCCAAGCAGCCGTGATGCTGATAGGCAAGCTGCAAGTTACACCGGGCGATCAACGACTCCTGCAATCCTCATAAAGGCCATCCACCGGACGGTGGAACTCCTAGGAAAAGTCGTCAGGTCTCAGAATAGACTGGATGGCACAGAGAGCGTCCTATCAGCAGTAGAGGAATGACCCCGCCGTCAAAATCAGGGATCGTCCGAAGCAGAAGAGGTCGCCGTAGCACAGGAGGCCGGAGGCCTCCGGCAACCATTTGAAGTGGCAACAATGCAGAACCAAGGCACGACGGTCCACGATCTCCTAGGCCACCTAGATCTACGAGACTGATACCTCTCCAACGTATCTATAATTTCTGATTGTTCCATGCTATTATAGTATCAATCTTGGATGTATATGCATTTATATGACATTATATATCATTTTTTGGGACTAACCTATTAACCTAGTGCCCAGTGCCAATTGTTGTTTTTTGCTTGTTTTTGGCTTTTCAGAAAATCAATATCAAACAGAGTCCAAACAGAGAAAAAACTTTGGATTAATTTTTTTGGACCAGAAGGGACCCTAGAAGGTTCGGGAGAAGACCTGAAGAGTCACGAGGGAGAGACAAGCTCGGGAGACGTGCCCCCTAGGCTTCTGGGCCCCTCATGGCACCTCTTGACCTAATTTCGCCTCTATAAATTCTCAAATATTCCCTTGACATCAGAGAGCAATCCGAAATACTTTTCCGTCACCGCAAGTTTTTGTTCTCGCGAGATCCCATCTGGAGGCCTCTGTCGGTACTCTGCTGGAGGGGGAATCGACCACAGAGAGGCTCTACATCAACCTTGCTGCCCTTCCAATGATGCGTGAGTAGTTTACCACAGACCTACGGGTCCATAGCTAGTAGCTAGATGGCTTCTTCTCTCTCTTTGATCTTCAATACAATGTTCTCCTCGATGTTCTTGGAGATCTATTTGATGTAATGACTTTTGCGGTGTGTTTGTTGGGATTCGATGAATTGTGAGTTTATGGTCAGATTATCCATGAATACTATTTGATTCTTCTCTGAACTCTTGTATGCATGATTGTTATAGCTTTATATTTCTCTCCTATATAATAATTTGGTTTGGCCAACTAGATTGATTTTTCTTGCAATGGGAGAGGTGCTTTGTGATGGGTTCACTCTTGTGGTGCTCAGTCTATTGGGAAACATAGTAGAAAACAAAAAATTTCACCCTACGATCAACCAGGAACAATACGAAGATGCATAACAGGTTGTGATCAATGATCGCTACCGACTCCGGGAGTGCAGCGGAAGTGGACGAGTCGGTGTAGATCGTACTTGGAGTCCCTCGAACGTCAATGATGATCCCGCGAACCGCCTTCGAATGATCCCTCGAATAGAAGGCCAAAAGCACGGCCTCTCTACCTTGTTGCAAGCATACAATCTTCACGATCCGGCAGCACTTCGTCGTCCAGAGCTAATCATCGCTGAAGAATTAGAGGGAGGAGTTTAGAACCACACTTGGAGTAGTTTAGAACCACACTGTGCTTCTAATTATGAGGATTAGAGGTGGCTAGGGCTAGCTCTAATTAGTCAACTAGGACCAACTAGAACTAGAACTAGATCAACTAGAGGAGGCTCTAAAACTTGGGTCTACATACACTACAAAAAAAGGACACATCCGTGACAATTTGGCCCGAACGAAAAGTTTTTCTGTCATGGTTATGACACTTCTAAGACGATAATTGTGACAAAAACATGTATCATCATAGATGTGGTGGGCTCCTACTTCTATGACAAAAAATCATGACAGAAATGGGCTTTTCGTCCTGGGCGGGCCGGGGACGCACATGCATGACATTCTTTGGGCCGTCCATGACGGAAAAAATCATGGTAGAAGCGAGGGCGAGGAAAATATCGGGGAGTTCCCGGTTACGGTGGGTGGTCGGGGCCGAGTGATGCACCGTGCTTTGCGCGTTTCTCTAGTATAAGCGCGTGTGTGCGAGGCATTGGGATATAAGTGAACCCGAGCGAGGTGTTCGCTTACTGAACCCAAGCGATTGAACTAGCTACGTTACTGAACCCGAGCGATCGATCCCTTGGCTGTTAACTGAACCCAAGCAATTCCTTAGTTGCTGACTGAAGCCGATCAAACCTGCCTCTTGATGAACAGTGACCGTAATTGGGGGTTGGATGAACAGTTCCCAGTGGGGGTTGATGAACAGGACCCCACGTGGTAGTAGGCCATTGCCGCTGGATGAACAGGACCCCAAGAAGGCCACCACACCCGAGCCGGTTGGGGGTGGATGAACAGGACACCATGGAGGGCTGGTTGAACAGTAGCGAGTGGAGGCTAGATGAACAGTAGCCCGTGGATGAACAATAGCCTGTGGATGAACAGTAGCCGGCGGAGGCAGGAGGAAGACACGATGGATGAACAGTAGCAGGTTGAGGCTGGAGGAAGTCGACGGTGGATGAACAGTAGCCCGTGGAGGCTGTAGCGAGGCAGTAGATGGTGGATGAACAGTAGCTCGTGGAGTCCCATTTTGCGGTACGCCACACCCCTCCCGATGAACAAATTTCGACCGGCTCAAACAGAAGTTCGTTTCCTCCGTTTTGTGGTACATCACACCCCTCCCGATCAACAGGACCCTGTTTCGACCATAGGCACTCAAACAGAAGTCCGTTTCCTCTATTTTGCGGTACGCCAGACCCTTCCCGATGAACAGGACCATGTTTTGACCATACGCGGTCGAACAGAAGGCCGTTTCCTCCGTTCTGCGGTACGCCAAACCTAGTTTTGATTGTTCCGTCCATGCCGGTTGGCTCCCGATGAACATGACGTATTCCGACCCAGTCGGTTGCCTCCCGATGAACATGACGTTGTTTCCTCCATTCCGACCCAGCCGGTTGGCTGCTGATGAACAGGACACCGTCGTTGTACGCATTCGAGACCCCGCCCGTCTGTACGTACAAAGCCGTATTTACATTCTTGCAGCGTGGCTGTACGTACATGTACACGATATAGACGGGACTGCGTGACATGCTACGTCGGCGGTTCTACTACGACACCTGCCGCTCCTTACTCGGCCATGGTTCATCGCTGAAGAGAGACCGATCGACCAGTATGTACGTACATGTTCGCGACCAGACAGATAACGCTACGTATGCTTCGACCAGGTGGGTCCTAGCTGTCAGGGATGACAAGGAGGCACTTCCTTGTGTGCGAATATATAGCTGGTGGGTCCCAGCTATCAGGGGCGAAATCATATATTTTTTGCCCGTAATAAGGAGGCTCTTCCTTGCGTGCAAAGATGTTGTTGGTGGGTCCCAGCTGTCAGGGGCAGGAATAAGGAGGCACTTCCTTCCGTGCGAAGATATACATGGTGGGTCCCAGCTTTCAGGGGGAGGAATAATTTTATTTTCGTGTAATAAGGAGCTGGTTGCATGTATGCGTCCATGGACCTGGTGCATCGCCACTGCCAGCCTCTCCATGTACAGTCCTGTTCCGATGACTCTCGTTTGTTGACCACGTTGACCATGCCACGCCGAGCGCACCAAGGCGGTGGACCACGGTGAGGCCCCGGATGGCAACGAGCCGAAGATGGGAAGACGCAGCAGTGGAGTCACAGACGGAGAGGTGTACGAGGGTTAACTGGTTATGGTGCGGCGTGGTTCTACAGTCGGCAGAGAATAACAGGAGGTGTGGATGGGTGGAGGGATGGCCTGGCCGGTGGTGTGTAGCGCTTCGCATCGAAGCGTGCTAAGCAGAGCTGCTAGTAGCCGAAGGCGGGAGCAGGTGGTCCCGGCGGCACTGGAGGAAGAAGATGAGAGATTGAAGATGGATGCCGGCCTTTAGATGTAAATCCAATGGCTATCGATGTGAGAATCATTTGTTGACTAAGTTGACAATGCCTTGTGTTGGCTTCGACCTATTGGCCCACATTTCAGCCGAAAAAATGTGGCACATATTCAACCCAGTTTTTTAGAATTTACAGTCCATTTGCTGGGCTGGGTGAACAAATAATGTAGCGTCCATGCGGCCCATTTATTTTTTTTCTAAAAAATACAGCCCATTTGCACTTTCTCGAAATACATGAATTTGCTGGCCTGGGTGAACAAATAATGTAGCATCCATGCGGCCCATTTATTTTTTCCTAAAAAATTACAGCCCATTTGCACTTTCTCGAAATACACGATTTTGCTGGGCTGGTTCTAATTATAATGTTGGGTTTGACGCAGCAATATTATCAAAAAATAAACAGGGGCTGAGCATTTTGTTATAAATATATTTAAATAATAAGTGCTTTATTATTACATTGGTCCTTAAATCTTACCAAGCTTTTGTACACATTCACCAGGATTTTCATTGCCTTAATGTAAAAAAACCCAGGATTTTATTGTTAAAATTATTTTTATAAGTTAATAAGACATGGGATATTTTTTTCTTATATATGTAAGTATCTGTTAAATATATGATGATAAGAACAATAATATATAATAACATAAAATAATATAAATATATATATAATATAGTTAGAAGGAAAACATTAGTTGGACCTAGCGTTCCTATTCTTATATAGAAAAATAGAACAGACCTCTGCGTTTTTTCAAAAAAATACATAAGTTGGGCTGCGGATGTTTAAGAAAAAATAAAACCTAGGATGCGAGGGCCATAGGCCGGCCGATACATGACGGCCCTAAAAAAAATACAAACCGGCATGTCGTGGGCTGTGCATGTTAAAAAAGAGAGCCTAGACTTGGCAGCCCATAACCCAGTTGATACTTGCTGGCCCACTGATAATAAATGATACCTGCCAGCTCCCCGATGATTGGATTCATTCTAAATTTATATCCTTTAGTAACTACATTGACAAACCGGTGAGCCCCAACGTCAGTATACCATTAGGAGGAAATATTTTTCAATGAAGCACTTGCTTGCGTACGGCCATGGACCTGGTGGGTCCCGACTATCCGCCTCTCCATGTTCAGTCCTCTCCAGATTCCTCTCGTTTGCTAAGCCTGTTCACAACGGCAGACAGCGGCGCTGCGGTGAGTGCATGTCGTGGTGGGCGCACGGCAGATGCCAAAGGATGGATAAAGAGAGGGACAGGCTCGAGGGCACCGGTGGGCTACAGAGGCGAGGTCGGTATGAGCGAGCGAGGGACGCAAGACATACCCAGGTTCAGGGCTCTCTGGAGAGATAACACCCCTAGTCCTGCCCAGTGTGGTTTATATGTGGATGTTACAAGCTTGCTCCTAGAGCTGTTTGGAGGGGGAAGGAAAGCTGGCCAGGGCTCAGGCTGCTCCTTCTCCTTACGTATGTGTATATCCTACTGATGGTCGACCCTTTGCACGGAGGCCTCTGGGGGTTTTATAGGTCAACCCCCTAGGGCTACAATGGTAAAGTTACACGGGCGCGGGGCCGGGATGTCAGCGTCTGGGAAGCCGGTGCTGGGGCCCACCAGGTACCAGGATACACCGGGTTCTTCGGGCGCGGGCCCCGTGCGCCAAGGGGCACTATTCTCCATCTTGTCGGGCATCACAGAGTGGTTGAGCTGGCTCGGCTACAGTGACGCATCACAGTTGTCGGTGTCAAAACCGGCGGATCTCAGGTAGGGGGTCCCGAACTGTGCGTCTAAGGTCGATGGTAACAGGAGACGGGGGACACGATGTTTACCCAGGTTCGGGCCCTCTCTATGGAGGTAATACCCTACGTCCTGCTTGATTGATCTTGATGAATATGAGTATTACAAGAGTTGATCTACCACGAGATCATAATGGCTAAAACCCAAGAAGTCTAGCCTGTCTGATTATGATTATGATTATGATTATGATTGCCTCTACGGACTAAACCCTCCGGTTTATGTAGACACCGGAGGGGGCTAGGGTTGTACAAAGTCGGTTACAGAGAAAGGAATCTTCATATCCAAACGCCAAGCTAATCGCCCACGCCAAGGAGAGTCCCATCCGGACATGGGAGAGAGTCTTCTGTCTTGTATCTTCATGGCCCATCAGTCCGGCCCACGTTACGTAGCCTGGACGCCCAAGGACCCCTTAATCCAGGACTCCCTCAGTAGCCCCTGAACCAGGCTTCAATGACGATGTGTCTGGCGCGCAGATTGTCTTCGGCATTGCAAGGCGGGTTCCTCCTCCGAATAATCCAGAACAGACTTCGAGCACTGAAAGTGTGTCCGGCTCTGCAAAACAAGTACCACACACAACCGCAGAGAGTATAATATTTCACAAGTCCAATCTGCTGATAACTTCTTGTAACGCAATGCCACGTTCCTGCACGGTAATTATTCCGAACCGTTCTTTAGTCTCCCACTCCATGCTTTGAGATGCGGTTTCCAGTGGCACGTCTTGTCACAGCAGAGATCGTGTCCCTTCATTACGGGATTCTCGTCAATACGGGCGTGGGTAATCCAACCGTGCCATTTGCACGGTCCTTGGGAATAGGCGAGTTTTAAGGCGAGTGGGGAGGCGCTTGATATTCACTGCCTTTATAAGGAGATAAGGATTCACCCCTTTTCACCCATGCCTTCTCTTTCTCTGCCTCTCCATTCCTGAGCTCCAGCGCCCAAGTTCTCATCTTTTCCGCCTCAAAGAAGCACTCCGACCATGTCCGGATCCGGAGCGCAAGGCAAGTGGATGGCCTCCTCCGTCAAGGAGAAGGACATCACGAAGCTCCGGGAGGCGGGGTATTTGGCCAAGGAAATCGCCCACCGGCTTCCGGCCAAGGGACAGATCATCCCCACCCCCAAGCCTCATGAGAGGGTGGTGTTCATCCCCCACTTCGTCCGCGGGTTAGGGTTTCCTCTCCACCCTTTCGTCCACGGACTCATGTTCTACTACGGGCTAGATTTCCATGATCTAGCCCCAAATTCTTTCCTCAACATCTCGGCATTTATTGTCGTGTGTGAGGCCTTCCTCCGCATCCCACCCTACTTCGGACTATGGCTCAAGATTTTCAATGTGAAGCCGAAGGTGGTGGATGGCCAACACGCAGAGTGCGGAGGCGCCATGGTGAGCAAGATGCCCAACGTCACATGGCCCAAAGGTACCTTTGTGGAGACCGTCAAAGGGTGGCATCAACTGTGGTTCTATATCACAGAGCCCCGCGACGCCACCTGGGCCGCGGCTCCTGAATTCAAGTCCGGAGCCCCAATGCGGCTCACCTCCTGGCTAGAGAAGGGCCTGAATTGGGCGTCGTCGGACGAGCTGACAGCGCTGTAGGCGCGCATCCAGAGTATGGTGGACAAGAACATCAAGCTTTTCAATGCGATCCAGGTGATGCTAGTTCGCCGGATCCTTCCATGCCAAGGCCGGACTTGCCATTTGTGGGAGTTCGATCTGGCCGAGCACCAGACCTTGCAACAGTTCTTCGGAACTACGCACGAAGACATCAGGAAGGTGCTCTTTAAGGCCAATGAGAAGTGGCCGGAGACGACCGAGGACCGTGGGCACGACCTGGCCCATCCCGCTAGTCCGGTAAGTCTTTCGCGCTTCAAGGTGTATCCTTTACTTGCTTACTCAGGGAAAATGCCTAAGCCTTCCTATTTATTTTTTCAGGGCTAGACGAAGAAGGCAGAGTGGATTAAGTGTCCGGCTCCGCTGCCCGAGGAACCAGCCATCCCGCTTCTGACGAAGATGCTGGGCCCGGCGCCCTACCAGGCGCCGGAGAAGAAGGCCACGAAAAAGGCCAAGGAGACCAGAAGTGGCCTTCGTCGCAAGGGAACTTCGGACATGACGTCCGAAGATGCCGAGACTCACTCCACCGCCGCAGAGGACGGCGAGGAGGAGGAGGAAAGCAACTCTCCCCTTGAGGGGGGTAGGAAGAAAAGGGTGGCCCCCATAAATCTGGAGGCAGAGGCGTCCAAGAAGGGGAAGGTCTCCCTCGCGGATAACTCCGCGTGGGACGTCGACAGCAGCCCAGAGCAGCGCCCCCGAGATAAGCCCCTGGCCGAGTCGTGAGTACTCAAAGACCCTGGCGCATTCATATATCTAGCCTCTTTTCTCCACAGTTTTAACATGTTGAATCATGTACTTGCAGTCCGGCTTGTTCCGACCTCGTGCGATCCTCATCTTCGGGGAATTCGTTGGACCCGAAGGTGATGGACAGCGGGTCCCTTCCGGCGGCCTCCTCTCCCAAGGCCATGGGTGACACCGAGGCATTGTCCCGAAGGATCCCAGGCCAGGGAGAGATGCAGGAGGCCGTCAATGCGGCGCCAGAGCATGAAACCTCGGCCGCTGGACACATGGGGGAGCAAATCCCCATGGAGACGGGCAATGGGGGCCAGGTCCAATTCGGCCCCCAGCCGAATACGGTCCCGGAGACCTATACAGCTCCGGAATCCGGCAAGCAACCTCCTTCGAAAGAAGGGGGTGTGCCTATTTCGCCGGTGACCTCTGTCCAACCAGAGGCACCGGACACCCTACTGGAAGCGCTGCGAAGTGCTTCCATTGTAGAGGAACACCGTGCCCTCATGGGTACGGTGATTGAGAAGATTCAGTCCGCGAAGAGCGGACTGACCGAAGCCTGCACAAGCCTTCTAACAGGTTTTGAGGTATGAAATATAATTATGTAAAAAGAATGTCACAGTATAGACAGTAGCCCCTGAGACACTGTCCGGTGGTCGAAAAGAAAAGCCGGACAGAGGATCAAACAATTTTCGCAGGAGACTAACCATACATGTCTATGTGAAAAAGCAGGCGTCGCTGCTGGCTGCGACCTCCCATGCTGCCGAAGTCTCCGGACTAAAGCAGAGTCTGGAGCGGGCCGAGGAAGAACTCGGCCGTGTGAAAAAGCAGCTGGAGGACAAGCAAGGTATGCCATGACCTTCTGTATATCAGAAAGGATAGATGATTTGCATTGACCATAGTGCCATGATATTTGTAGGAGCGACGACCAAGGTGGAGGCCCTTAAAAAGGCGCTGGCCGAGGCCCAAAAGAGAGCGGCAGAGGAACAATCCGCCCGCAAAAAGCACGAGGCCTGGGTCGGTGAGGTCCAACAAGAGCTCCAGGACGCTGTTAAGAAATGCAAGTCCTTGGAGCGCAAGATTACGGATCAAAAGTCCGAGCTTGCTAAGGCCCACCAAAGCACACAAGAGGCCTGGGTTGATGCCCAGGGCACCCTCCAGGAAATCCAAGAGGCCAGGAAAATCACGGCGGGTAAGGCCTTTATAATGCAAAGCAAATTTGTGAAGAAAAGGTACCTCTTACTGACCCGGATTTGGAGTTCTCCATGAGCGTTTGCGGATCTGCCGCGCAGCATTGCTGATGCTGCGGATTTCTTTCGAGCCGAAGAGGGGAGCTCAATAGAGAAGCTGTTCTGGTCGCAATACCTTGCGCCAGAGCATCCGGTGCCCTTCAGTGATCAGCTGAAACAGCTGACCGAACTGCATAGGTTGGCCGAATTGGCCATGATGGATTCGATAATCCGTCTATGGCCTGCCGAAGCCATACCCAACAGCTACTTCGGGCTCGTGAAGCGACTGGTTGCTGCCTGCCCTCGGCTTGATGCCATCAAGCGGTCGGTCTGCAATTAAGGTGCGCGGATGGCCTTCGCCCGTGTCAAGATACAGTGGGCGAAGATGAACGCCGTCAAGCTCGCGACCGAGGGACCGCCCGCGGGCAAGGACCACCGCACGCCCGAGCGATATTTTGACGATGTCCTGAAGGGATCCCGCATTGTAGCAGAGCAGTGTGCGAAAGACATTATCTTTGAATGAATATATTCATGTTATCCTATCCTGCACAATGGAACAAAAATGATATGTAATATAATGTTAGTTGTTTATATCAAGATTTTTCCTCCTGTGCGGCCGTTTTATTAAATCTGAGAGTTGGCCAGTCGTCGGCTTCAGCCCCCACGTAGGTAGTACGGGGGTGTTCGGGATAAAATCTAAACACTCTTGATCCAAAGTTTGGTCCTTGAAGGAGGTGTTTAGCGCAATGAACCAGGCAATCGGACTATGTGACTTTATCACCCTCACTTAGCCATAGGAGTTTTATAATAGAAATTTAGGCGCAGCCCCTAGTATTCGTGAGTCCAAACTAGGGTGCTGTAAACACCTGATCGGGTAGAGACCGGTTCGTCGCATAACGCGGAAAAAATCACAAAAGATTTGTAACCTCCGAAGAGCTGACCGGCTCACGCCGCATCATGACAGTCATTTTTCGGCTTTCTCTACTGAGGTGCTCATCCGGATGAACCAGGGCACAATCGCAGTAGTTATCCCTTTACTACCCTAGCCGATAGAGCGGAACGTAAGGTAGTAAGCACAGGAGCCGGGCAACCCAACTATTGACCAAAGACATGATTCGGAGCCAATGCATATAATGCTAAATTCGGGGTGCCGAACTATACTATAAAAAGTGTTCGGACTTTGTTGCCGTAATATGGGGCGCAATAAAGCCCCTGGCGAACTTAAGCCATACCAAAGTGTACGGGTGCAATTGATAAGATTATCAAGAAAAAATGACGTAGTAAGCTAGTGCCGCAGAAGTTGGGCCGCGAACTGTTTCCATTATAATTTTATTGATACGTCAAAGCGTATAAGTAGTGCGATAAGCAACAGGGCTATTTAACATGCCATGACCAAGAGAGAGCTGCGTGCGGGTCCTGAGAACAGGTGAAGTGATCGTCAAAAAGACCTCCTAAAGATTCCCGTATACCTCAATGCTTCTTGCTGTCTTGGTGTATTTATCCTTCGAAAGGACCGATGATCAGGCCATCTTGAGAGGCCTGTGGAAAAGAAAACTGAAAAGGATAGAAAAAGAAAAAAAAATGAAAGTATGTGTGTCTAGGGGAGGTCGGGCCGTATTATGGACCACAATCTAATTATGCCTCCATCTTTGCCCATGGTATTTTAAGTGCGTAGTTATGTACGCGTGGTACGTATGCCGCCATTTGGCCGGGACGGAGACGGAGGCCGGATTGCTAGTCTAACCCCTGACGAGCCGGGCTGTTATGCTGCGGAGTAGTCCGGATCCGCTTGACAGTGTCCGGGAGCTTGGCCGCTGAATTAAGATTCTGCTTGGCGAGGCCGCTCTGTACTTCTGCTGCCAAGGCCGCGGTGTGCTCCTCGATACGGAGGGAGCGCTCCGTGTTTCCGTTAACTGTTATGACGCCGCGTGGTCCCGGCATCTTGAGCTTGAGATAAGCATAGTGTGGTACTGCATTGAATTGAGCAAATGCGGTTCGTCCGAGCAGTGCGTGATAGCCGCTGCGGAAGGGGACGATATCGAAGATCAACTCTTCGCTTCTGAAGTTGTCCGGAGATCCGAAGAGAACCTCCAGTGTGATTGAGCCCATACAGCGGGCCTCTACACCTGGTATGACTCCTTTAAAGGTAGTTTTTGTGGGTTTGATCCTTGAGGGATCGATGCCCATTTTGCACACTGTATCCTGATAGAGCAGGTTCAGGCTGCTGCCGCCGTCCATGAGGACGCGTGTGAGATGGAAACCATCAACAATTGGATCGAGGACCAGTGCGGTTGAACCGCCATGACGGATATTGGTCGGATGGTCCCTGCGATTGAAGGTGATCGAGCAGGACGACCATGGATTGAACTTTGGGGCGACTGGCTCTATCGCGTAGACGTCCCTGAGCGCTCGTTTGCGCTCCCTTTTGGGGATATGAGTGGCGTATATCATGTTCACCATTTTAACCTGGGGAGGGAACTTCTTCTGTCCACCTGTGTTCTGCGGACGGGACTCCTCGTCGTCGTCCTTGCTTTGCGACCCCTTGTCCTTGTTTTCGGCATTTAACTTGCCGGCCTATTTAAAAACCCAACAGTCTCTGTTGGTATGATTGGCTGGTTTATCAGGGGTGCCGTGGATCTGATATGGACGATCGAGTATGCGGTCCAAGCTGGATGAGCCCGGATTGTTTCTTTTGTATGGCTTCTTCCACTGGCCGGACATGGAGCCGCTGAAACCGGCGTTGACCGCCGTGTCATCGGCAGTGCCACCATTGCTTCGGCGCTTGTGCCTGTTGTGTCAGGGCTTGTCATTGCTATTCTTGGCTTCAGAGGTACCGGCATCGCTTGCAGTGTTATTGCTACGGGCTAGCCAACTATCCTCACCCGCACAAAAGCGGGTCAGGAGTGCCATGAGGGCTGCCATGGACTTTGGCTTTTCTTGGCCGAGGTGACGAGCGAGCCATTCGTCGCGGATGCTATGCTTAAAGGCCGCTAGGGCTTCGGCATCTGGGCAGTCGATGATCTAGTTCTTTTTAGTTAGGAACCTAGTCCAGAATTTCCTGGCCGACTCTCCAGGCTGTTGAACTATGTGACTTAAGTCATCGGCATCCGGAGGTCGTACATATGTGCCTTGGAAGTTGTCGCGGAAGGCGTCTTCCAAGTCCTCCCAGCTGCCAATAGAGTTTTCAGGCAGACTGTTTAACCAGTGCCGAGCTGGCCCCTTAAGTTTTAGTGGGAGGTATTTGATGGCGTGAAGGTCATCGCCGCGGGCCATATGAATATGGAGAAGAAAATCCTCAATCCATACCGCGAGATCTGTTGTTCCATCATATGATTCGATATTTACGGGTTTAAACCCTTCTGGTAATTCATGCTCCATTACTTCATCAGTGAAGCAGAGGGGATGTGCGGCGCCTCTATATTGGGCCAAGTCGCGACGTAGTGCGGATGTAGTCCGTCTGCGGTTTTTGGCCCGGACGTGGTTATGCTCGGTACGTCTGGCTTGATAGCCGTTGTCGCGCGCCAAGGCATGCCTCCGCGATCCGTAGATCGATCTGGACTGACCTGCTCTGTTCTCCAGGTTTTGCCGCAGGTCATATGTGTATTCCCGAGCTGTGGTATCTTTGCCTTTACGGCGAGGTAGTATGTGCAGGTGTTCGGCTTGAGTTGCCGCCTTGTCCCGGCCACATGGTGGTCGGTCAGCCGCATTACATGTTGATGGCACGGGCTCAAGTGCCTCGTCGTCGAATTGGGGTAGCAATTTACGCTTCGGGTAACTTTTAATGGGGCGCTCGAGTCCGTATTCCTCGGCTGCCAGGACATCAGTCCATCTGTCGATGAGCAGATCTTGATCAGCTTGAAGCTGCTGCTGTTTCTTTTTCAGGCTCCTCGCAGTGGCTATTAGCCGGCGCTTAAAGCGCTCCTGCTCGACGGGTTCCTCAGGCATGATAAAGTCTTTGTCGCCGAGGCTCACCTCATCTTCGGAGAGTGGAAGATAGTTGCTGTCCTCCGAGTCTTCGTTTATCGCCTGTTCGTTAGGGCTGACTTGCCCATCTTCCCTACCGTCCTGTTCGGAAGTCGGCTCGGCGGGATCTTCTTTGTCTTTGGCATCGTCCGGAGTATTGCTTTCTCTTGTGCCGGTATTGCTGTCTTTTCCACGGCGTGATTTAGAGCGGTGCCACTGACGTCGGCGCTTTGGCTGTGTCTCAGGAGGTTTATTCTCGACTGGATCTTTCTCGTTATCACCATTATTCTCTTTGGGAGTATCCACCATGTACACGTCATACGAGGAGGTGGTTGTCCAGCGCCGAGTGAACGGTGGGTTTTGGGCCTGCTCCTCTCCGGCATCGTCGTCCATACCGTTGATGTCTTCGGAGTCGTAATCGAGCATGTTGGTTAAGTCTTCGACAGTGGCAATGAAGTGGGCGGTGGGTGGGAAGTGAAATTCTCCGTCATCAGCCTCCAGTTCAAACCGGATATAATTCGGCTGTGAGTCCCCCACTAAGGAGAGGATTTTTAACGATTTTAGCACATCACCCAAAGGTGAGTGTCGAAAGACATCCGCGGAGCTGAACTCGATGATCGGCGCCCGATCGGGCTCGATGGGCGCGGACGCACGCGGTTCGGAACCTGTGGCCGAAGACGAATCCGAGGTTCCGGTGACACAGATCCCGTTCGAAGTTGGGTCTGTGTGCGGCTCCAACGCCGCTGAGTCTGCGGCTTCCGTTGCGGGGTTGAGCTTCCCGTCCTCGGATGGCGCAATCTGCTCCGGATCTAGGGCCAGGGTAGTTACAGGCGCGATCTCCCGGGTATGGTCTGATGACAGATTTAGGTCATGTTCATCGCGGTGGTAGGGAGCGGCTGCCATGGGCTCGAATCCGCCGAAGATCAAGTCTCCGCGGATATCAGCAATGTAGTTCAAGCTTCCAAACCTGACCTGATGGCCAGGGGCGTAGCTGTCGATCTGCTCTAGATGGCCAAGCGAGTTAGCCCGCAGTACGAAGCCGTCGACTACGAAGATCTGGCCGGGGAGAAAGACCTCCCTCAAGGCAGCATCATTGTGGATGATTGATGGAGCCATCGAGTCTTCTAGCGACGACACAACGGAACACTCAATGAAAGCACCAATGTCGGTGTCAAAACCGGCAGATCTCGGGTAGGGGGTCCCGAACTATGCGTCTAAGGTCGATGGTAACAGGAGACGGGGGACACGATGTTTACCCAGGTTCGGGCCCTCTCTATGGAGGTAATACCCTACGTCCTGCTTGATTGATCTTGATGAATATGAGTATTACAAGGGTTGATCTACCACGAGATCGTAATGGCTAAAACCCTAGAAGTCTAGCCTGTCTGATTATGATTATGATTGCCTCTACGGACTAAACCCTCTGGTTTATATAGACACCGGAGGGGGCTAGGGTTGTACAAAGTCGGTTACAGAGAAAGGAATCTTCGTATCCAAACGCCAAGCTAATCGCCCACGCCAAGGAGAGTCCCATCCGGACACGGGAGAGAGTCTTCTTTCTTGTATCTTCATGGCCCATCAGTCCGGCCCATGTTACGTAGCCTGGACGCCCGAGGACCCCTTAATCCAGGACTCCCTCAGCAGTGTTGCCGTCGGCTTGCGTCAGCGAGACGAGGGATGCACTGTAGCCATGCCGGCCCTGGCCAGCGGAGTAGGTGGGCCACTGTTGCCACGTTCCTGCCAGTCAGCGGGGTTGGTGGGCCACTATAGCCATGCTCGTCTCCTTACGGGGACTTGATCTATCGTACGCCTCGGATGGGACGGGAGCTGACCCGTGGTCGGGTTGAGGTGTGCGCCGTGGTGGCGCTTGCTTGTTGGAGAAGTCTTGGCTTTGGTGGGGTCAGCCGGCATGCGCCAGCGGGCCTGGCCGAGTTGCGGGACATGGCCGGGTTGCGAGACCTGGCCGGGTTGAGGGACCCGGCAAGGGGCAAGCCGGATTGAGGGGCGGAGCTGGCCCCGATGTTTTTGAAAAGGATCCGGGTTCAGTTGCCTGCCCGGGGTTCATCCCCCCGACAGTAGTCCCCGAAGCTGTGAAGGCTCGCCGGCTTTAAGCAGGGGGGCCTTCGCAGTTTCTCCCCCTAAGCAGGTGGCAGATGTTGATGAAGCTTGTGACCGCCGGGTCCGGCAACACCCACTGTGTGCCGGCTTCCGGAAGCCGAATCGGGGCATCCCGGCACGGGCGGGAAACCAAAAAGTCCATTGAGTCTTGAAGCGGAAGGGACGCGCCTCCTCGGTTTCGGCGCGGGCGCCACATGGCGGAAGGCAGCTGAAGAGGCCCTGACAAGCCACGTGCATGACGGGACATAACAGCGGGCCGGGGCCCACCACTCCGCGCCCTCGGCCCCCGCGTGGGGATTTAATGTGGCGGCCGCGGGCGGTTGCCCTTCTTGACGCAATTAATTTGCGAGGGGATTGTGCCCACACGATGCAGGGAAGTGGGAATGGCGGGCCCAACCGATCCCACTTCCCCATGTTCTCGCCGCGGCTATAAATCAGGGGGAGGGGGCGGCAGAAAATGTTTACACACGCGCCCCCTGCCTCCTTCTTCTTCTCTCGCCCTTGCTCCAGAGCTCGACGCCCACCGAACGCCAAGCGCCGCCTGAACTGCACTCCGGCCGCGCTAGCCTTCTTCTGCCGCCACGCCACACATCCTAGCCATGATTCAAAGATGGCACCGCAGAAGGGCACGTGGGAGAGGTCGGAGGTCACTGACGCTGACATCCAATATCTTCGCGACACCCGACGGCTGCCGCCAGTGGAGGACGTAGCCGCACGCGCACCCGGGGCGGAGAGGGAGCCCGAGCCGCAGAGGGCGAGCGTGTGGTCTTCATCAGCCATTTCTACCGTGGGTTCGGCCTCCCCGCAAGCAACTTCTTCCGCGCCTTTCTTTCTTTCTTCGGGCTGCAGCCGCACCACCTAGGCGCGAACGCCGTGCTGTAGCTCTCAGGCTTTGTTACTCTCTACGAGGGCTATCTGGGGTTGGAGCCAGATGTGGACCTCTGGAGCCTCCTCTTCTTCCTCAAGCAACAGGGACCGGAGGCCGGGACCATGGCCGACTGTGGAGCCGCCATTGTCTCGATCCGGCCCAATGGGGTGTGCCCCAAGATGCCCCTGGTGGATTCCGCCAAAGGTGGCAGAACACCTTCTTCTATGTGCGCAACATCAGCGGGAGGGGCGACGCCATCAACCTGCCCCCGTTCATCAACGAGTCGCCGGCCGCCAAGATGAACTGGGGCTACTCACTCAAGAACCTGTCGCAGGGGCTGGTGAACCTGCACAACCGGATCTGGGACATGGCGACGCGGGAAGGGCTCACGGGGACAGATCTTGTCTCCGCCTTCATCGCACGACGCGTCCTGCCGCTGCAGCGCTGATCCCACATCATCGGCCAGATGGGCGACCACCAGGATCCTACTCGGATGTCGTCCGGGAAGCTGACGTTGGCGCGGGTCGCCGACCGCATGAACGCCATCTCCAAGGCCGGGCTGACCGACAAATGGCGGTTTGGCAAGGCGCCCCAGAATGTCGAGTACCCGGCGCCATCGATTAGTCCTTGGTCTCCTTTCTTTGCAATGTCTCAACTTCTCCTTTGTCCTGACGCGATGAGGGAAGTGCTGCTGAACGTGATTCGGCCAACGCATGATGGAACGAGGACGCAGGTACTGGGAGTCTAACGGGCCCGCTCGGAGGAAGCGGAATCGTTCGCCGAGAACCCGGATGTGGCCGATGCTGAAGCCGGCGACGCGCGCCGCGCGGGTAAGTCTCTGTGCCTGGATCCCCTTCGGGATTGGTTGGACAACGACGCGGAGGTCCTAACGCACGTCGGTGGTGTAGCGCCGCCGAGGAAAGGAGACGGCACCGTCGATCCCCCAAGGCAGCTGCGGAAGACGGCCGATGCCGAGTCATCCCGCGTTTCGGTGGCGGCAAGCCGGCCGCACGGGAAGGAGGATGTGGCACCGAGGAAGCCGGCGCAAAGTGCACAGCAGATCTAGCCGCGGGCGGCAAGCCTGTCACCAAGAGGAGGTGCCGCGCCATCTCGGCAGCGCCGGCAAGGCCAGTCATCCCGACGACGATCGGGTAAGTTTCTCTTGCTGGCTCTGGCATGCTGTCGAGTCGTACTTTTCTCATGCTTTTCTTTGTCGTGGTCCAGGTCACCGTTGGAGCTGGCGCTGGCGGTGATAGATGCCGCGTCTGGGGGCAGCTTCATGTTCCGGAAGACCCGGACCAGCGACATCAACTTGCCCGAGGGGTCGCTGAGGAGGATCTTGGCCTGGACCCGGAGGACGTCGAGGGCATGGCCTGGCGAGACCGGAACAGGGCCGTGGAGGAGATGGAGGCAGCATCGACCCAGGCCTGGGCCAGGGCCGCGGAGGCGAGGGAGCGGGCCGTCGGGGAGCCGACTTGGCTGGAGATACCGGCAGGCTTGGAGCCGGCGGGGATGGTTTTCGTGCCGCCGACGGAGGAGGGGCGCAACACGGACGGCCGGGTGGAGGTGGCGGTGGGCGACCGGGAGGTCGTGGAGATCGGTGACGACACCTCGCCCCGGGACGACGTGGTCGAGCGGGTGGCGGTCGGAGGAGGCGGCTGGGGGTCTGCCCCGGAAGGGGCTCCACGGGCGACACCGGACGAGGCGCCGCAAGCGACGCTGGCCGGTGATGCGGCTTGAAGCTACGTCGGTATTTCCCCAAAGAGGAAGGGATGATGCAGCACAGCGGCGGTAGGTATTTCCCTCAGTGATGAAACCAAGGTTATCGAACCAGTAGGAGAACCAAGCAACACTACGTAAATAGCACCTGCACACAAATAACAAATACTCGCAACTCGACGTGTAAAAGGGGTTGTCAATCCCTTTCAGGCAACGGCATCAAAAATTGGCAAACGGACATGAGAGAGTAGTAAATATTGATAGATCGAACGCCAAATAAAATAAAGTGCAGCAAGGTATTTTTGTATTGTTGGTTTAATAGATCTGAAAAAATAAGTTGCAAATGAAGAAAAGAGAGAATAGCAAAACAGATCTTGAAAGCAAATATATTGGAAAAGAGACCCAGGGGCTGTAGGTTTCACTAGTGGCTTCTCTCGAGAAAAATAGCAAACGATGGGTGAACAAATTACTGTTGGGCAATTTATAAAACTTCAAATAATCAAGACGATATCCAGGCAATGATCATTATATAGGCATCATGTCCAAGATTAGTAGACTGACTCCTACCTGCATCTACAACTATTACTCCACACATCGACCGCTATCCAGCATGCATCTAGTGTATTAAGTTCATGGAGAAATGGAGTAATGCAATAAGAACGATGACATGATGTCGACAAGATCTATTTATGTAGAAATAGAGCCCATCATTTTATCCGTAGTAGCAACGATACATACGTGTCGGTTCCCCTTCTGTCACTGGGATCAAGCACCGTAAGATCGAACCCACTACAAAGCACCTCTTCCCATTGCAAGATAAATAGATCAAGTTGGCCAAACAAAACCCAAATATCAGAGAAGAAATACGAGGCTATAAGCAATCATGCATATAAGAGATCAAAGAAGACTCAAATAACTTTCATGGATAAAAAGATAGAACTGATCATAAACTCAAAGTTCATCGGATCCCAACAAACACACCGCAAAAAGAGTTACATCATATGGATCTCCAAGAGACCACTGTATTGATAATCAAACGAGAGAGAGAAAGCCATCTAGCTACTAACTACGGACCCATAGGTCTACAAAGAACTACTCACGCATCATCGGAGAGGCACCAATGGAAGTGGTGAAGCCCTCCATGATGGTGTCTAGATTGGATCTAGTGGTTCTGGACTCTGCGGTGGCTGGAATTGATTTTCGTCGACTCCCCTAGGGTTTCTGGAATATTGGGGTATTTATAGAGCAAAGAGGTGGTTCGGGGGGCACCCGAGGTGGGCACAACCCACCAGGGCGCGCCTGGGCCTCCAGGCGCGCCCTGGTGGGTTGTGCTCCCCTTGGAGCACCCCCCAGGCGCTTCTCCGGCCCACTGGATGTCTTCCTGTCCAAAAAAATCCACAAAAAGTTTCGCTGCGTTTGGACTCCATTTGGTATTGATTTCCTGCGATGTAAAAAACATGCAAAAAACAACAACTGGCACTTGGCACTATGTCAATAGGTTAGTACCAAAAAATGATATAAAATGACTACAAAATGATTGTAAAACATCCAAGAATGATAATATAACAGCATGGAACAATCAAAAATTATAGATACGTTGGAGACGTATCAGCATCCCCAAGCTTAATTCCTGCACGTCCTCGAGTAGGTAAATGATAAAAACAGAATTTTTGATGTGGAATGCTGCCTAACATGTCATCTCATATTCTTTCCTTTATAGCATGGACACTTGGACTTTTATATGATTCAAAGCAATAGTATAGTTTTGACATGATGACTTAAATACTCAAGCATATCAACAAGCAACTATGTCTTTCAAATATCAACGCTTAAATAAGTTATCCCTAGCCCATCATGCTCAACCATTGATCCATTCATGAAACACACTTGAATATTAACTACACCCAATGCTCAAGTACGATCATAGTGCCTCCTAGTTGGTGCTTTATAAGAGAAGATGGAGACACAAATTAAAAATAAAAATTGCATAAAGTAAAGAAAGGCCCTTCGCAGAGGGAAGTAGGGATTTGTAGAGGTGCCAGAGCTCAAAGCGAAAAACTTAGAGATAAAAACATTTTGGGAGGTGTGCCTTTCCCACCAACGAAAACGACTTAGAGTTCCCAACACTTTCCATGCTAAATATATCATAGGCGGTTCCCAAATAGAAAATAAAGTTTATTTCTTTTTCCACCATTTCTTTCACTTTCCATGGCTAGCCGTATCCACGGGTGCCCTCCATACCAACACTTTCCATGGAATTTATTATTTGACAACATAAAGTAAATTCATTTTTCATTTCGGGATTGGGCATCCCTAATACTTTTGCCTTACTCTCGTGCAATGACAAGTGAATGAACACTCATCATGAGAATAACACATCTAGCATGGAAAATATTAGCCACCCCTTACCGCCTCGCGAGCGGTACGAACACACAAAAGAGAAGTTTATTTTGAAAATTAGAGATGGCACATACAAATTTGCTTAGAACGGCAAAAGAATACCGCATATAGGTAGATATAGTGGACTCATGTGGCAAAACTCGTTTAATGGGTTTTGGATGCACAAGTAGTGATCATACTTAGTGCAAAATGAAGGCTAGCAAAAGATTGAGAAGCGACCAACCAAAAAATGAATAATCTCATAAGTGAGCATTAAGCATAATTAACACCAAATAATGCACCACAAGTAGGATATAATTTCATTGCATAGCTATTGACTTTCGTGCTTGCATAGGGAATCACAAACCTTAACACCAATATTCTTACTAAAGCACAATTACTCATCAACATAACTCACATATCACATCATCATATCTCAAAACTGTTACAAGGAATCAAGTTTATTTTGTCCAATGATCTTCATGAAATTTTTTATTATATCCTTCTTGGATATCTATCACTTTGGAGCTAATTTTCATGTGTTGCTTTTGATAAGCTCAAACAAATATAAGTGAAGATCATGAGCATAATACTTCTTTCTCTCAAATTAATTTAAGTGAAGCAAGAGAGAATTTCTTAAAAAATTTACTAACTCGCAAATAAATCTAAGTGAAGCATGAGAGCATTTCTTCAAAAATACTAACGCACGCCGTGCTCAAAAAGATATAAGTGAAGCACTAGAGCAAATCCATAGCTCATAAAAATTTAAGTGAAGCATAGAGAGCTATTCTAACAAGTCATGGCATAATTTTGGCTCTCTCAAATAGGTGTGTCCAGTAAGGATTCATAACTTAGAACACAAAGCAAAACAAGCAAAGACTCATATCATACAAGACGCTCCAAGCAAAACTCATAGTATGTGACGAATAAAAATATAGCTTCGAGTAAAACACCGATGGTCGTTAGAAGAAAGAGGGGATGCCACTCGGGGCATCCCCAAGCTTAGTTGCTTGCTTCTCTTTGGATAATAGCTTGGGATGCCATGGGCATCCCCAAGCTTAGGCTCTTCTTACTCCTTATTCCTTCATCCATCGTAAGATAACCCAAAACTTGAAAACTTCAATCACACAAAACTCAACAAAACCTTCGTGAGATCCGTTATTATAAGAAAGCAAATCACTACTATAAGTACTATAGAAAACCAATTCATATTTTATTCTTGCATTATATCTACTGTATTCCAACTTTTCTATGGCAAAAACTCATCAAAGAAAATCATGGAATCATCAAAACAATAACACAACGCAAAGAAAACAGAATCTGTCAAAAATAGAACAGTCTGTAGCAATCTAACTATTTAGAATACTTATGAAACTCAAAAAATTATGAAAAATTAGGAAAAGAGAGGCTATTTGTATTTAAACTTGTGTAAAAAATTCAGAATTTTTCGTCTCTTAAGTGAATTTTCAAAATTGTTTTACTGGACGAAAAAGTTTCTGTTTTCCAACAAGATCAAATCAACTATCACACAACATAATCCTAAAGGCTTTACTTGGCACAAACACTAATTAAAACACAAAAAACACAGTTATAATAGTAGCATAATTGTGCAAACACTCAAGAACAGAAAGCAAAAGGCAAAAATAAATTTTATTCATTGGGTTGCCTCCCAACAAGCGCTATTGTTTTATGCCCCTAGCTAGGCATAATGCAAGAGATCTAAGTTTTGTCATCTTTGTTTCGAGATCCATAAGATGCCCTCATGATTGATTCATATGGAGGCCTAGTTCTTGTTCTAGGGAAGTGTTCCATACCCTTCCTTAGTGGAAATTGAAATTTAATATTGCCTTCTTTCATATCAATCACGACACCACTAGTGCGTAAAAACGGTCTACCAAGAATAATTGGACAAGACGGATTACAATCAATATCAAGAATAATAAAATCTATGGGCACATAATTTCTATTTGCAAGAATAAGAATATCATTAATCCTTCCCATAGGCTTTTTAATAGTAGAATCCGCCAAGTGCAAATTAAAAGAGCATTCTTCAATATCGGTAAAACCAAGCACATCACATAAAGATTTCGGAATTGTAGAGACACTAGCACCCAAGTCACATAAAGCAAAACACTCATAATTTTTAATCTTGACTTTGATAGTAGGTTCCCACTCATCATGTAATTTTCTAGGAATTGAAACTTCTAATTCCAACTTTTCTTCCAAAGCTTTCATCATAGCATCAACAATATGTTTAGTAAAAGCTTTATTTTGTTCATAAGCATGGGGTGAATTCATCATGGATTGCAACAAAGAAATACAATCAATCAAAGAGCAGCTATCATAATTAAAGTCTTTGTAATCCAAAATAGTGGGCACATCACTAGTTAAAGTCTTGATCTCTTCAAACCCACTTTTATCAAATGTTTCAATAAGATTTTCACCCTCCAAATTATCGGGACGCCTTCTAACTAAAGTTGACTCTTCTCCAGTCCCTTTTTCATCAATCTTAAGTTTACTAAACAAGGAATCAATAGAAGAAACACCAATCATTTTAAGATCTTCGTCACTTTTATGAAAGCAATCACTAGAAAACGCCTTTTCTAAAAATTCTATTTTAGCTCTAAGCATAGCGTTTCTTTTCTTACTTTCATCCATAGAAACATAAAGAGCTTTAATTGATTCCTCAACTTTAGGCACAAAAATTTTCATCTTGAGATTTTCTACATCATGAGAAATTTTATCAACGCTTCTAGACAAATCATCAATCTTACTCAATTTTTCTTCCATCATAGTGTTAAAATTCTTTTGAGCATTGATAAATTCTTTAATATTATTCTAAAAATCAGAGGTGTTCCTATTATTATTATAAGAAGTATTACCATAGGAATTACCATAATTATTAGAGGAATTACTAGGAAAAGGCCTAGGATTAAAATTACCTCTACAAGCATTGTTATTGAAATTGTTTCGCGAGATAAAATTCACATCTACGGCATCACTATTTTGCTCAATCAAAGTAGACAAAGGCACATCATTAAAATCAATAGGAGCACTTTTACTAGAAACCAATTTCATAAGAGCATCAACTTTTTCACTCAAAGAAGAAATTTCTTCAACCGAATTAACTTTTTTACTAGTAGGAGCTCTTTCGGTATGCCATTGTGAATAATTTGCCATGATATTATCAAGAAATTTGGTGGCTTCACCCAAAGTAATTTCCATAAAAGTACCACCCGCAGCGGAATCTAAAAGATTACGAGAAACAAAATTCAACCCCGCATAAAATTTTTGTATGATCATCCAAAGATTTAACCCATGAGTTGGGCAATTCCTTAGCATCATTTTCATCCTTTCCCAAGATTGTGCAACATGCTCATGTTCAAGTTGCTTGAAATTCATGATCTGGGTTCTAAGGGAAATAATTTTTGCGGGTGGAAAATACTTAGTGATAAAAGCATCTTTGCACTTATTCCAAGAATCGATACTATTACGAGGCAAAGAAGAAAACCAAATTTTTGCATGATCTCGCAAAGAAAACGGAAATAATTTCAACTTCACAACATCATTGTCCACATCTTTTTTCTTTTGCGTATCGCATAATTCCTCGAATGTGTTAAGATGGGATGCGGCATCCTCATTAGGAGTACCGGAAAATTGATCTTTCATAACAAGATTCAGCAAAGCAGTATTAATATCACAAGTCTCCGCACTAGTGGCGGGAGGAGCAATCGGAGTGCTAAGAAAACATTGTTGTTGGTATTTGAGAAATCACACAACTTGGTGTTCTCTTGAGTCATTGTGACTACGCAACAAGATTGCACTCAAAAACAGATCCGGCAAGAAAACGGCGAATGAAAAAGAGGGCGAATAAAACGACAAATTTTTGTGAAGTGGGGGAGAGGAAAATGAGAGGCAAATGGCAAATAATATAAATTGCGAGGAGATGAGATTTGTGATTAGGAACCTGGTATATGTTGAAGATCCTCCCCGGCAACGGCGCCAGAAAATCTTTTTGATGCGGCTTGAAGCTACGTCGGTATTTCCCCAAAGAGGAAGGGATGATGCAGCACAGCGACGGTACGTATTTCCCTCAGTGATGAAACCAAGGTTATCGAACCAATAGGAGAACCAAGCAACACTACGTAAAGAGCACCTGCACAAAAATAACAAATACTCGCAACCCGACGTGTAAAAGGGGTTGTACATCCCTTTCGGGCAACGGCGCCAAAAATTGGCAAACGGACGTGAGAGAGTAGTAAATATTGATAGATCGAACGCCAAATAAAATAAAGTGCAGCAAGGTATTTTTGTATTTTTGGTTCAATAGATCTAAAAATAAAAGTTGCAAATAAAGAAAAGAGCGAATAGCAAAACAGATCTTGAAAGCAAATATATTGGAAAAGAGACCCGGGGGCCGTAGGTTTCACTAGTGGCTTCTCTTGAGAAAAATACAAACGGTGGGTGAACAAATTACTGTTGGGCAATTGATAAAACTTCAAATAATCATGATGATATCCAGGCAATGATCATTATATAGGCATCACGTCCAAGATTAGTAGACCGACTCCTGCCTGCATCTACTACTATTAGTCCACACATCGACCGCTAGCCAGCATGCATCTAGTGTATTAAGTTCATGGAGAAACGGAGTAATGCAATAAGAACGATGACATGATATAGAAAAGATCTATTTATGTAGAAATAGACCCCATCATTTTATCCTTAGTAGCAACGATACATACGTGTCGGTTCCCCTTCTGTCACTGGGATCAAGCACCGTAAGATCGAACCCACTACAAAGCACCTCTTCCCATTGCAAGATAAATAGATCAAGTTGGGCAAACAAAACCCAAATATCGGAGAAGAAATACGAGGCTATAAGCAATCATGCATATAAGAGATCAAAGAAGACTCAAATAACTTTCATGGATAAAAAGATAGATCTGATCATAAACTCAAAGTTCATCGGATCCCAACAAACACACCGCAAAAAGAGTTACATCATATGGATCTCCAAGAGACCATTGTATTGAGAATCAAACGAGAGAGAGAAAGCCATCTAGCTACTAACTACGGACCCGTAGGTCTACAAAGAACTACTCACGCATCATCGGAGAGGCACCAATGGAAGTGGTGAACCCCTCCATGATGGTGTCTAGATTGGATCTGGTGGTTCTGGACTCTGCGGTGGTTGGAATTGATTTTTCTCGACTCCCCTAGGGTTTCTGGAATATTGGGGTATTTATAGAGCAAAGAGGTGGTTCGGGGGGCACCCGAGGTGGGCACAAACCACCAGGGCGCTCCTGGGCCTCCAGGCGTGCCCTGGTGGGTTGTGCTCCCCTCGGAGCACCCCCTAGGCGCTTCTTCGGCCCACTGGATGTCTTCTGGTCCAAAAAAATGCACAAAAAGTTTCGCTGCATTTGGACTTCGTTTGGTATTGATTTCCTGCGATGTAAAAAACATGCAAAAAATAGCAACTAGCACTTGGCACTATGTTAATAGGTTAGTACCAAAAAATGATATAAAATGACTATAAAATGATTGTAAAACATCCAAGAATGATAATATAACAGCATGGAACAATCAAAAATTATAGATACATTGGAGACGTATCAGCCGGCGCGCAGGAATCGGGGCCCGCCGCGGAGGAGACGGCGGGGGGCGAGCATGCCTTGGCGATCAGGCAGCCGCCAGTGGCGTCGGGAAGCCGTCTTGCCGCCGGGCCTAGGTGAGCCGTCTTCGGGCCGCTAACGCAGGAGGAGGCCTCGATGGACGTCGCGCGCCGGCATCTCCGTGGGCGCACGGACCTGGTTCAGGCCTTCGCCCAATTCGAGATGGAGCGGGCATGGGAGCTGGAGCGCTCCATCTTCGTAAGGCTTCTTTCTTTAATTTTTTCCTTTGTAGCTCTAAGTGGGGGCGCGCCAGTGAACCCACTGGGTGTAGCCCCTGAGATTCGGGCCAACTACGTAGTAGTTGGGTCGAATCTTAAAGAGCTTCCCGTGCTAACTCTTGTTTCTCCGCAGCACCTGGATGCCCTCCGAGTCGGTGTCTACAACCGGCTTCTGGAGAAGCATTAGCAGGTCCTGGCGCAGCTTGCCGCCAAGGAGGAGGCGCTCCGCCTTGCCGAAGGTATGCTTCGCGTGCTCTTAGTGGGGGCGTGCTAGCGCACCCACTGGGTGTAGTCCCCAAGATTTGGGCCAACTACATAGTAGTTGGGTTGAATCTCAAAGTGTTCTTGTCCTTTCTTTCATGGTCTTGACTTTGAGTCTTTGCCGTGCAGCCACCGCGGCTGAGGTGCCGGACCTGCGAACCCGGCTGGTCGAGGCCGGTCGACAACATGACCAAGCGGCTGCCGACGCCGGCCACCAATGTGGCGGAGGCCCAGCAGGCGCTTGACGAAGCCGGCAAGCAGCGCGAGCAGCTGGCTGGCGACAAGAGCCGGCTGTAGGCCGAAGTAGAGCGCCTCGAGATGGAGGCGGCCAAGGTGGCAGAGGCCCAGCGGGCGCTTGCCGAAGCCGGCCAGCAGCGCGATCAGCTGGCCGACGACAAGGGCCAGTTCCAGGCCGAGGTGGAGCGCCTGAAGGCGGAGGCCGTCAAGGAGGAGCACGCGAAGGCGGCCGCTGCTAAGCACGCTGAGCTGAAGGCGGCCGTCGACAAGGGCGCCGAGCTAGAGAAGGCGCTCGAGGCACGCAACCGTGCCGGGGACTTGGAGCGGCACGGTACGTTGCTCGAAGCACAGCATCTAGATGAGGCCTTCGCCAGTAAGTGCTTTTTTGTTGACTTTGCCGGGTTGTGAAGCCGGCTTTGCTTTTCCATTGCTAACTGTCTTGCTTTTCTATTTGACAGAATGCTTTTCGGAAACACAGGAGACGGCGGAGGAGGCCGTTCGAGCTCAACGCTCGCCTCAGGGGAACCCGTGCGCTGGGCTTGAGCCGAACATCACCTGGAGCTTCTCGGAGATCATGCAGGCTGCCGAGGCCCGCCTGCAGGTCTTGGGTGAGCAAATGGCGCGAGTAACTGGAGCCAGCGTGGGGATGATGATGGCCCTTTGGCCCAGCGCCGTTGTGCCCAACAACTTCACGTGGCTAGCGCGGTGGCTGGAGGAAGGGCCGGCGCGGCTTCACGCGTGGCGCGCTTTTGCTACCCGTGCCGGCGCCGATGCGGCGCTGAGGTTCGTCATGTCCTGGTACAAGGACCTGGCGCTGGACCGGCTGGCAGCTCAGCGAGCCGGCGTGGAGCCCCAGCTGCAGCGGAGGCGGGCCGGATCGCCGCTCGGGCCAGCCACCTGGCCTCGTTTGCTTTGCATGCCGAGTTCTAGGTAGAGCAGACCAAAGACGGCGAGGTGGTGCCGCCTGACAACTTCGGCTTGCTGCTTGATGACCCGTCGGGCAGCTCTGAGGAGTCAGGCCCCTATGCGGATGATGACGCCGGGTTCGCCGTTACCGGCGCCTCGATGGACCTGGAGGCCACGGAGGAGGAGCCGGCAGTTGCGCAACCCGACGCGAGAGCCGTCTGAAGCCGAGGCCGTCCTGCTTATCTTTTTCGTACTTTTGTTAGGTAGGAGGTCCACCCACCAACTGGGATGTGTTGGTGAAATGCAATGAACTCTGGCCTTGGGCCCATATTGCTGTAATGTAAATATCTTCGCGAATGTTTGCGCTTTTGCTCTTTGTTTTCTAAGCCTTTTTCCTTGCTTGCTCCTTCTTTGGGCCTCCCCCCCGCGAGTCGAACAGCCGGGTTCCGGTCTGTGACAAGGAGTTCGGTCCTTGGAAAGAGCATGCAGTACTTAGGCCCTTCGAACATTGAGCGCGAGCGAAACACCCACTGGGCCTGCTGGCGGCAGCCAGCAAAGCCGGCTGGTGAGCAGCCGGTTGTGCGGCAACTTAGTGCGGTGAGGCCGGGTTGCCCAATCCGGCAGACCCAACTAAGTGTTTCGCGGCATGTAGGTGCTTTGGCCCATAGTTCTTGCCGGCCAACAGCCCAAGCCGGACTGTGGCGTAGGGCAAAGTGGAGGGCCTTGGCTACCCGAACACGCCGGGATGTGCTAAGGAGGATGGCGGGTTGTGGCCAAGCCGACCAGCCCCCGAGCCCCTGGGTTGGTCGTACCAACCCGGCGGTGGAGGTTTAAGAAAATTTACAAGGATGTGTAAAACACAATAACTTGCAGGAAAAGTTTGCCCCCGAGTGTCGTTCAGGGGTCCCATTGTCTTTCATAAGATTACAAAAGGTAGCGATACATACGTGCATACAGCTAACTGTAAAACGGGCGGAGGAGCTCTGCATTCCAGGGCCAGCTTGTTTCTTCGCCGGTGGTATCTCTCTTGCGCTTGTTCGGCTTGCGGGCGTCGATTAGGTAGTAGGCGTTGCAGTCACACAGGGCTTTGCTGATGATGAAGGGGCCCTCCCATGGGGAGGCCAACTTGTGCTGGCCGGCTTGCCGCTGGACAAGCCGGAGGATGAGGTCTCCCTCGCGGAACATGAGGGGCTTGATCTTTTTGCTCTGGTAATGCCTCAGGCATTGCTGGTAGATGGCGGATCGGCTAAGGGCCAGGAGGCGTGCTTCTTCGAGTAAGTCAACGCCGTCTTCGCGGGCTTCCTTGGCTTGGGCTTTTGTGTACATCACGACTCGCGGCGAGTCGAACTCGATCTCGGTTGGGATGACGGCTTCTGCTCCGTAGACGAGGAAGAACGGGGTGAACCCGGTCGACCGGTTTGTCGTTGCTCGGAGACTCCAGAGGATGGCTGGCAACTCGTCAAGCCAGCTGCCGGGTGAACGGATGAGGGGCTTGACGAGCTGGGGCTCAATGCCGAATAGGATGAGGCCGTTGGCCCGCTCGACCTGGCCGTTGGATTGAGGATGAGCCACGGAGGCCAGGTCAAGCCGGATGCCGGAGATGGAGCAGTATTGCGCCAGGGCGCCCTTGGAAAAGTTGGTGCCGTTGTCCGTGATGATGCTGTGCGGGAAGCCGTAGCGCACCGTGATATCTTTCATGAACCGGACGGCCATCGGCCCGTCCAGCTTCTTGATCGGCCGCATCTCGATCCACTTGGTGAACTTGTCGACCGCCACTAGCAGATGCGTCATGCCGCCCCGAGCGGTCTTGTAGGGGCCCACCATGTCGAGCCCCCACACCGCAAAGGGCCAGGTGATTGGGATGGTTTGCAAGGCCGAAGCCGGCTGGTGTATGCGCTTGCTGAAGCGTTGGCAACCCTCGCACTTGAGGACGAGCGACTCGGCATCTTTGAGGGCCTTGGGCTAGTAGAAACCATGGCGAAAAGCCTTTGCCACCAGGGACCTGGAGGCGGCGTGGTGCCCGCACTCGCCCTGATGTATGTCGAGGAGGATCTCTATGCCCTTGTCTTGCTCGACGCAGTGCTGGAACACGCCTATCACGCTGCGCTTGATGAGCTCGTTGTTGATGATGTTGTAGGCGGACGCCCGGCGTTGCACTTGTCGGGCCTCGGTCTCATCCATGGGGAGTACTCCATTCTCCAAGAATGCTAAGATCGGTTGGGCCCAAGATGGAGCCGCTACCACGGTGAGGACGACCACGAAGATGGGTTCTGGGGCGGCAGCCCTCGAGCAGGGTTGAGCAGCCCCCGGGTCGAAGACAGCGGTGACGAGGACATGTATTGGGGGTAGGGTAATAGGCCTGACCTAAAGACCCTACCCTAGGACACCACACACCTTATACTAGGCCCCAGGGCCAGATCAGCAGTCAGATGTTCTGCAGAGTGACATTCACTCGGAAGGCAACAACCACTCGGAGCATAGCACTCCACTCGACGAACTCATTCCACTCGGAGCACCTGATCTCACTCAGATATGCAAAGACCAAACAGTCGACGAGGCAGTCGGAGCATCATTCTCATAGTGGAGGTTTCGTAGTGGGCTGACATTATGGCATTTATGCCCTTCTTTGTAACATAGGAGGTGAGGGGGTGGCGCACTCTATATAAGCCACCCCCACCACTAGACTGGGGGGCTTTTTTCTTCCATCTATCTCTCTCTTTCACCATTGGGCTAAGGCATGGAGATTCGTTCTCCCCCCCTCTCTCTCAAATACATCATGTAACTCCGCGTTCATGACAGATAAGGAAAGCCTCTCCGGAGCATGAGACGTAGGGTTGTTATCTCCACCATGAGAGGCCCGAACTCGCTAAAACCATTGTGTCACCCATATGCATCTAGATAGATCATGCTCCTTTATCCTACCCCTCTCTCATTGTCGGAATCGTTCCCACGACAGTTGGCGCCCACCGTGGGGCCTGGCGTCTATCGAGCCATGATGCAGATGGTTATTTCTTCAATCTCGCTGCGCTCCTCCATTGTTCACTCGTCGTCTTCGATCTTGTCTGCGAACGCCGTCACCGCTCTCTCGCACACGGCAGAGGCACATGCGGACGAGTAGGCGAAGAAATCGGACCCGTCCGACCCCTGGAGCGCTGAAGTGCCGTGTCGCACTCGCCGGCCTCAACCGCACTCACCGGCCCATCACCGTGCTCGCCCGCCCTGCAGCGCGCTCGGTGGCCCCGCACCATGGGTGCCGCTCAGCGACGCGCTCGCCGGCCCTTGCCTTCATCACCAGCAGCACGAGGTACCTGGCCACATGCTTCTTCTTCATCTGCGTCGTCTACATCGGAGAGTATGTACCCCGCAATTCCAAGTGCATAACGTGGTCTTCAAAATTCTTCGTGTAGTGGATTGGCCGTTTCGTTGAGGTAATCACCTCATTAAGCGGCCAATTAGATGAGGATTTCCATTGCCGGTTACTCCATGGAGTGAAGGCCTAATTACCGCAGCCAATTAATGCTCATCGCATGGCGCTCCACCTCCTTGCATGCATCCTTACACTCCCGTATGGTTGGGCTAGTGCATTCGTGCACTCAATTGGCAAAGGCACTTAACCCAATTGCATGCCTTGTGCTAGTTACCATTCCATTAAGATACACATCTCATTAAGCGACCAATTAGGCGAGGATTCCGTTACCTAATTAGGGTGATTGATTTCCTCCCCTTTTTCCACAATCTGATGGCTTAATTGCTTACCTTTCGGTTTCCACGTAGATTAATTTGTGCATGCATGCATGGCCATCCGTGGTCTTTAATCCTTGCCAGATGGCATCCGCGCAGTGACACTTTAGTCCAGCAAAAAATATACGCGGATGTACATGTACTTGCTAACTTGCAGGCTTACTGAGACAAACAATGTCGCCCGACCGACTGATCATTTATTCCACTCCACTGATGGCGTGGCGACCGGATCGCAGCCCAGCTGTGTTTCGCTCAGCCGATTCACCTTTTTACTCGGCCGGCTAACCCGGATATGATTTTTGCACTCTGGACAACTAACATGCAGGTTACACATACAACTAAATGTCCAGCATCATTCGGGTGAGTTATGCACTCGGACAAGCAATGCGCCGGTTTTCTCGGACAATTAAACGTCCGGGCACTCACCCGCCAGGTTTGTCGCCACTCGGTTGGGCTCGGCACTCCGTGGGACTCGTCTATTTCACATGGACACCCCGTGCATCGCCACTCTGCGGGACGCGTCTACTTCACTTGGACGCCCCGCGCATCGCCACTCCGCGGGACGCGTCTACTTCACTCGGACGCCCCGCGCATCGCCACTCCGCGGGACGCGTCTACTTCACTTGGACACCCCGTGCGTCGCCACTTCGCGGGACACGTCTACTTCACTTGGACACCCCGTGCGTCGCCACTCCGCGGGATGCGTCTACTTCACTCGGACGCCCCGCGCATCGCCACTCCACGGGACGCGTCTACTTCACTCGGACGCCCCGCGCATCGCCACTACTTGGTGAATCCGGCTTGACTCGTCTCGTTCACTTTTACCAACCCCTTGTTTCTCCACTCCACCCCGCGGGACGCATCTGCTTCAACTCGACGCCCCCGCGCATCGTCACTCCGCGGGAAGCGTCTCTTCACTCGGACGCCCCGCACGTCTACTTCCCTTGACACCCCCGGGTGTCCCGTCCCTCACGAGGACGCGTCTGTCTTCACTCGGACGCCCCCGCGCACTTCGTCCTTCCTTAGCCCGCCTTACGGCTTCTCCTTCACTCTGGACGCCCCGCACGTCTACTTCACGCGGAACGCCCCGTGCGTCGCCACTCCACGGTGGATGCGTCTTCATCACTCGACGCCCCGCGCGTCGTCACTCTCGGCTGGTCACTCATCCTACACACTTGCGGCCCCGCCCACGTCCGCGTCGCCCTGTTGGTCACCTCATCACTCACTCGCCCGCCCCCGTGGCGTCTTGTTGGTCACCTCCTCACCACTCGGAGCCGCGCCCGCGCGTCGCCTCTCTTGTTGGTCACCCCCCCTCATCACCACTCGTCCGCCCCTTCCCTTCTCTTGTTTCCCTCATCACCACTCGGACTGCCCGCGCTTCGCCACTTCGGTTGGTCACCACCTCATCACCACTCGGCATCGCCCCTGCGCGTACGCCACTACTCGGTTTCACCTCTCACACTCGCTTCCCTCTCCCCACTCCAGTTGTCACCTCATCACCACTCAGACGCCCCGCGCGTCGCCACTGCGTTTTCACCTCATCACCACTCGCCGCGCCCTCGCCTCCCACACTTCCACCTCATCACCACTCGACCTCCCCCTCATCACCACTCCATGCCGCCCCGCGCGTCGCCTCTCTTTTGTCACCTCATCACCCACTCGGCTGCCCCGCGCGTCGCCACTCGTTGGTCACCTCATCACCACTCGGCGCCCCGGCGCTCGTCCACTTCATGTGGTCACCTCATCACCACTCCCGCCCTCTCGTTCTTTCTCTCTTGGTCACCTCCATCAACTCGGCCGCCCCCCGCGCTTCGCCTCTCGTTTGTGACCTCATCACCACTCGGCCGCCCCGCGCGTCGCCACTCGGTTGGTCACCTCATCACCACTCAAACCCCAGCGCATCGCCTCTCGGTTGGTCACCTCATCACCACTCGGCCGCCCCGCGCTCGCCTCTTGGTTGGTCACCATCTCACCACTCTCCCGCCCCCGTGTGTCGCCACCCCGCGGGACGCGTCTGCTTCACTCGGACGCCCGGCGCTTGTCACTCTCGCGGACACGTCTCCTTCACTCTGACGCCCCGCACTTCTATTTCACCCCCCGGACGGCCCTTGCTTCGCCACTCCGCGGGACCGCTCTACTTCAATTGGACACACGTGCGTCGCCACTCCGTGGGACGCGTCTACTTCACTAGGACATCCCGTGCGTCGCCACTCTCCCGGACGCGTCTACTTCCTCACTAGGACGCCCCGCGCATCGCCACTCCGCGGGACACGTCTACTTCACTCGGACGCCCCCGCATCGCCACTCCACGGATGCTCTATTTCACTTGGCAACCCCGTGTGTCGCCATCCGCGGGACGCGTCACTTCACTCGGACGCCCCGCACATCGTCACTCCGAGGGACGCGTCTCCTTCAATCGGACGCCCCGCACGTCTACTTCCACTCGACGCCCCATGCTTTGCCACTCCGCTGGATGCGTCTTCATCACTCGATGCTGCCCCGCGCTTTGTCACTCGGTTGGGTCACCTCATCACCACTCGGCCCCCGCCCCCCGCGTCGCCACTCTGGTTGGTCACCTCATCACCACTCGGCCGCGCCACGCGTCACCACTCGGTTGGTCACCTCATCACCACTCGGCCGCCCCGCGCGTCGCCTCTCGGTTGGTCACCTCATCACCACTCGACCGTCCCGCGCGTCGCCTCTCGGTTGGTCACCTCATCACCACTCGGCCGCCCCTCACGTCGCCACTCGGTTGGTCACCTCATCACCACTCGGCCGCCCCGCGCATCCCCTCTCGGTTGGTCACCTCATCACCACTTGGCCGCCCCGCGCGTCGCCTCTCGGTTGGTCACCTCATCACCACTCGGCCGCCCCGCGCGTCGCCACTCGGTTGGTCACCTCATCACCACTCGGCCGCCCCGCGCGTCGCCACAGGGTTGGTCACGTCATCACCACTCGGCCGCCCCGCGCGTCGCCACTCGGTTGGTCACGTCATCACCACTCGGCCGCCCCGCGCGTCGCCTCTTGGTTGGTCACCTGATCACCACTCGACCGCCCCGCGCGTCGCCTCTTGGTTGGTCACCTCATCACCATTCGACCGCCCCGCGCGTCGCCACTCTGTTGGTCACCTCATCACCACTCGGCCACCCCGCGCGTCGCCACTCGGTTTGTCACCTCATCACCACTCGGCCGCCCCGCGCGTCGCCACGGTTGGTCGCCTCATCACCACAAGGCCGCCCCGCACGTTGCCTCTCGGTTGTTCACCTCATCACCACTCGGCCGCCCCGCGCGTCGCCTCTCGGTTGGTCACCTCATCACCACTCGGCCGCCCCGCGCGTCGTCACTTGGTTGGTCACCTCATCACCACTCGGCTGCCCTGCGCGTCGCCACTCGGTTGGTCACCTCATCACCACTCGGACGCCCCGCGCGTCGCCACTCGGTTGGTCACCTCATCACCACTCGGCTGCCCTGCGCGTCCACTCGGTTGGTCCACCTCATCACCACTCGGATGCCCCGCCGCGTCGCCACTCGTTGGTCCCCTCATCACCACTCGGCGCCCCGCGCTCGCCACACGGGTTGGCCACCTCATCACCACTTGGACGCCCCGCGCATCGCCTCTCGGTTGGTCACCATCATCACCTCGGCCGCCCCGCGCGTCGCCTCTCGTTTGGTCACCTCATCACCACTCTGCTGCCCACGCTCGCCACTCGGTTGGTCACCTCATCACCACTCGGCGCCCGCCCCGCCGTCGCCACTACTGTTTTTCCCTCTCACCCACTCGGCCGCCCCCGCGTCTTTTCTCTCTCGGTTGGTCACCTCATCACCACTCTGGCCGCCCCGCGCTTCGCCCTCGTTTGGTACACCTCATCCCACTCCGCCGCCCCCGCTCTCGCATCGGTTGGTCACCTCATCACCACTCAAACGGCCCGCGCATCGCCTCTTCGGTTGGTCACCTCATCACCACTCGGCGCCCCGCTCTCGCCCTCTGGTTGGTCACCTCATCACCACTCAAACGCCCACCGCATCGCCTCTCTGGTCTGTCACTCATCACCACTCTTCGGCCGCCCGCGCGTATCCGCCTCGGGTCCCCACTCATCACCTCACCACGTCCCTCTCGACCCGCCCCGTGTGTCGCGCACCCCGCGGGACGCGTCTGTTTAATTCACTCGGAGCCCGGCGCATCGTCCATCCCGGGACACTCTCTCACTCCGGACGCCCCGCCGCTCTATTTCACCGCCCCGTGAGTCGCCACTACGTCCGCGGGACCTCTCTTCAATTGCCACCCCGTGGGCGACTCGACTTCCTCCGTGGGAGTGCCTACTTCACTAGGACATCCCGTCGTCGCACCTTCAATCTTCCCTCGCCTATGGCCTGCGAGCACTCTCTACTCCACTAGGACAGCCCCCGAAACTCTCGCACTTCTCCCGACCCTTCTACCTCACCACATCGGACGCCCCGCGCATCCGCCACCTCCTCACACTGGACGCTTCTACTTCTTCACTTGGACACCCCCGTGTGTCCGCCTATCCCCCCCGCGACGCGTCATGCTTTCACTCGGATCCCCGCACATCGTCACTGTCCGTGACCGTACTCAAGGGCCCCCCGCACGCACCTCACTCTGACCGCCCCATGCTTCGCCACTTTTCCTCGCTTGTCTCTCTGTACTCGGGATCCCCTTCACACTTCACTGCACTGCTCCCCTCTGCCTCATCACTGGAGCTTATTCCCCCTCTCCGCCAGGCCTTTTTTCCTCATCACGCGTCTCTGTTTGCAGCCATCCCCTCTCCTCCACTCTTTTTTATGTTCACGTCCCATCCCCTAACTACTTTCTCCCGACGTCGCCCTCGGTTGGGTCCCTCATCACCACTCGGCCGCCCCCGCGCGTCGCCTCTCGTTGGTCACCTCATCACCACTACTCGACCTGCCCCCTCGCCCTCGTTTTCACACCTCATCACCACCTCTTCGGCCCCCCCACATCCCCCTCTTTCTTTCACCCTCGTCACCCATCGCGCCCCGCCGTCCCGCTCTCGTTTGGTCACCTCATCACCACTCTGGCCCGCACCGCCGCGCTACTCGTCCTCTCTGTTTGGTCACCTATCACCTCACTCTCTCTCTGCCGCCCGACTCCTCCACTTTCGGTTGGTCACCATCATCACCACTCGGCCGCCCCCGCGTCGCCCAAGGGTTGCTCACGTCATCACTACTCGGCCCGCCCGCGCGTCGCACTTCGTTGTCACGTCTCCCACTCGGCCGCCCCGCGTCGTCGCCTCTTGGTTGGTCACCTGATCACCACTATTCGACCGCACCCCGCGCGTCGCCTTGGTTGTCACTCATCACATTCGACGCCCCCGCGCGTCGCCACTTCGGTTTGTCACCTATCAACCACTGGCCCCCCGTCTCGCCCCACCCGCGCGAGTTTTGTCCACCTCATCACCACTCGGGCCCCGCGCGTGCCCCGTTGGTCGCCTCATCACCACAAGCCGCCCCGCACGTTGCCTCTCGGTTGTTCACCACCTCATCACCACTCGGCCGCCCGCGCGTCGCCTCTCGGTTGGTCACCTCATCACCACTCGGCCGCCCCCGCGCGTCGCTCCTGGTTGGTCACCTCATCACCACTCGGCTGCCCGCGCGTCCACTCGGTTGTCACCTCATCACCACTCGGCGCCCCGCGCGTTCGCCACTTCTTTGTCACCCCACCTCATCACCATCGCTCCCTCCTCGCCACTCGGTGGTCACCTCATCACCACTCGGACGCCCCGCGCGTCGCCACCTGTTGGTCACCTCACACCACTCGCCCCCCCGCTTGCCGCCAGCACTGTTTTGTCCACCTCATCACACTTGGACGCCCCCGCGCTCGCCTCTCGGTTGGTCACCTCTCACCACTCGGCCGCCCCGCGCGTCGCCCTCTCGGTCACCTCATCCCCACTCGCGCCCCCCTTCGCACTACTTTGTCACCTCATCACCACTCCCCCACCCCCGCTTCTCCCGCCTATCTTTTTCACCTCATCACCACTCATCCCACTCGCCCCCGCGCGTCGTCTCTCTCGGTTGGTCACCTCATCACCACTCGGCCGCCCGCGCTTCGCCTCTCGGTTGGTACCTCATCACCACTCGGCCCCCCGCGCGTGCCACTCGTTCGGTCACCTCATCACCACTCAAACCGCCATCGCTCGTCGCCTCCTCGGTTGGTCACCTCATCACCACTCGCCGCCCCGCGTCGCCTCTTGGTTGGTCACCTCATCACCACACTCGCCCGCCCCGTGTGTCGCCACCCCCGGGACGCGTCTTCTTCACTCGGACGCCCGCGCATGTCACTCCGCGGGGCACGTCTCCTTCACTCGGACGCCCCGCACGTCTACTTCACTCGGACGGCCCGTGCGTCGCCACTCCGCGGGACACGTCTACTTCAATTGGACACCACGTGCGTCGCCACTCCGTGGGACGCGTCTACTTCACTAGGACACCCCGTGCGTCGCCACTCCGCGGGACGCGTCTACTTCACTAGGACGCCCCGCGCATCGCCACTCCGCGGGACACGTCTACTTCACTCGGACGCCCCGCGCATCGCCACTCCACGGGACGCGTCTATTTCACTTGGACACCCCTTGTGTCGCCATCCCGCGGGACGCGTCCTTCACTCGGACTCCCGCCATCGTCACTCGCCTCCGAGGGACGCGTCTCCTTCAATCGGACGCCCCCACGTCTACTCTCACTCCGGACGCCCCATGCTCGCCACTCCGCTGGATGCGTCTTCACACTCGGATGCCCCGCGCTTTGTCACTACGGTTGGTCACCTCATCACCACTCGGCGCCCGCGCGTCGCCACTCGTTGTCACCTATCACATACCCCCACTCGTCCCCACTCGGTTGGTCCTATCACCTCGGGCATTCACCACGTCGCCGCCCCTCGCTCGCCTCTCGGTTGGTCACCCACCCCCTCATCACCACTCGACCGTCCCGCGCGTCGCCTCTCGGTTGGTCACCTCATCACCACTCGCCGCCCCTCACGTCTCCACTCGTTGGTCACCTCATCACCACCACTGCCCCCCGCGCATCCCTCTCGGTTGGTCCCTCATCACCACTTGGCCGCCCCGCCCGTCGCCTCTCGGTTGGTCACCTCATCACACCTCGGCCGCCCCGCGCGTCGCCACCGGTTGGTCACCTACACCACTCGAGGCCAGTCCCCCGCCGCGCCCGCGCGTCGCCACTCGGTTGGTCACGTCATCACCACTCGGCCGCCCCGCGCGTCGCCTCTTGGTTGGTCACCTGATCACCACTCGACCGCCCCGCGCGTCGCCTCTTGGTTGGTCACCTCATCACCATTCGACCGCCCCGCGCGTCGCCACTCGGTTGGTCACCTCATCACCACTCGGCCACCCCGCGCGTCGCCACTCGGTTTGTCACCTCATCACCACTCGGCCGCCCCGCGCGTCGCCACGGTTTGGTCGGCCTCTCACCACAAGGCCCCGCCCCCGACTTTGCCTCTCGGTTGTTCACCTCATCACCACTCGCGCCTCCGCTGGTCCGCCTCTCGGTGTCACCTCATCACCACATCGGCCGCCCCGCGCGTCGTCACTTTGGTTGGTCACCTCATCCACCACTCGGCTGCCCGGACGCGTCGCCACTCCGGTTGGTCACCTCAGTCACCCACTCGAGCCACCGCTCCCAATCGGTTTGTGTCACCCTCATCACCACTCGCTCCCTGTCGTCTCGTCCATCTGGTTGGTCACACTCATCACCACTCGGGACGCCCCGCGCGATCGCCACTTCGGTTTGTTCACCCTCATCACACTCGGCCGCCCCGTGCGTCTGCCACAGGTTTGGCCACCTATCACCACTGGAGCGCATCCGCGCGCAATCGCCTCTGTGTGGTCACCTCATCACCACTCGGCCGCCCCGCGCGTCCGCCTCTCGTTGTGTCACCTCATCACCACTCGGCTGGCGGCCACCACGCGTCGCCACTCGCGTGGTCACCTCATCACCACTCGGCCGCCCCGGCGCGCCACTCGGTGGTCAACACTCATCACCACCGGCGCCCCGCATGATCGTTTCTCGGTTGTGTCCCACTCATAACCACTTCGGCCGGCCCCGCGCTTCGCCTCTCGGTTGGTGACCTCATCACCACTTGGCCGCCCCGCGCGTCGCCACTCGGTTGGTCACCTCATCACCACTCAAACGCCCAGCGCATCGCCTCTCGGTTGGTCACCTCATCACCACTCGGCCGTCCCGCGCGTCGCCTCTTGGTTGGTCACCTCATCACCACTCGCCCGCCCCGTGTGTCGCCACCCCGCGGGACGCGTCTGCTTCACTCGGACGCCCGGCGCATCGTCACTCCGCGGGACACGTCTCCTTCACTCGGACGCCCCGCACGTCTATTTCACCCGGACGGCCCGTGCGTCGCCACTCCGCGGGACGCATCTACTTCAATTGGACACCCCGTGCGTCGCCACTCCGTGGGACGCGTCTACTTCACTAGGACATCCCGTGCGTCGCCACTCCGCGGGACGCGTCTACTTCACTAGGACGCCCCGCGCATCGCCACTCCGCGGGACACGTCTACTTCACTCGGACGCCCCGCGCATCGCCACTCCACGGGACGCGTCTATTTCACTTGGACACCCCGTGTGTCGCCATCCCGCGGGACGCGTCAGCTTCACTCGGACGCCCCGCACATCGTCACTCCGAGGGACGCGTCTCCTTCAATCGGACGCCCCGCACGTCTACTTCACTCGGACGCCCCATGCGTCGCCACTCCGCTGGATGCGTCTTCATCACTCGGATGCCCCGCGCTTTGTCACTCGGTTGGTCACCTCATCACCACTCGGCCGCCCCGCGCGTCGCCACTCGGTTGGTCACCTCATCACCACTCGGCCGCGCCACGCGTCGCCACTCGGTTGGTCACCTCATCACCACTCGGCCGCCCCGCGCGTCGCCTCTCGGTTGGTCACCTCATCACCACTCGACCGTCCCGCGCGTCGCCTCTCGGTTGGTCACCTCATCACCAACGTCCGGTGGCGGGCTCGTGATGAGCCGCGCGTAGCCATCGGTGTTGGTCAACCCTCTGAGCGCGACACTCGGCCGGGGCCTGATGACGGTGACCACCCAACCGAGCCGGGCCGACCGGCGGTGTCCACTTGTTGTCATCGCAGTCATCACCACTCAGCCGGCCACGACGCGCGGTCGCCTATCTCGGTTTGTCGTGACCGTGTGGTGTCATCACCTACGCTGATCGGCCGGCCCCGGCGGCTGATCGCCTCCACTACACGCGGAGTGGTTGCGACTTTGTCAGACTAGAGCCGATCACCGACACTGAGGGCCAGCCCGCCGCCGCCGCGTCGCCTTTGGTTGGTCTCACTCATCACCACTCGCCCGCCCCCGCGTCGCCACTCGGTTGGTCACCTAATCCATCGGCCGCCCCCGCGCGTCGCCACGGGTTGGTCATCATCACCAATCGGCCGCCCGCGTCGCCTCTTGTTGGGTCACGTCATCACACTCGGCCCGCCCGCGCGTCGCCTCTGTGGTTGTCACCTCATCACCATTCGCCACCCCCGCGTGTCGCCACTCAGGGTAGTGGGGTGTCACCTTGCAATTGCACAGCCGAGTACACCAGAGCCACTCGAGCCTGCGCGCGACGGCGGGCGCGCGTTCGCCACTCGAGGTTGGTCACTCGTCACCACTCGGCCGCCCCGCCGCGCTGGTGAGCCCACTCGTTGGTCACCTCATCAGCAGTAGCGTCGTGGTGACCAACTAGAGGCCCGACGCGCTCGGGGCCGGCCCGCCGCGTCGGTGCGGCTGAAGCCCGGGGTTGGTCTGACCTCAACCATGCAAGCGCCGACACGCTAGCGCCGCCCCGCGGCGTAGCCTCAGTTGGTTGTGTCCAGAGATCCGAATTGTGACAGATGATGCGCAGGTCGTGACCCAGACCGCGCGTCACCTCTGAGTTGAGTTGGCGTAACCTCATGCACCACTCAAGCCGCCCCTGTGCTGGCCGCCCGCGCGTCGCCGACTCGGCCGTAGTGTGTGGTGTCATGCAATGATCACCACTCGACAGCCGGTGACCAACCAAGTGGCGACGCGCGGGGTGGCTGAGTGGTGATGAGGTGACCAACCAAGAGGCGACGCGCGGGGCGGCCGAGTGGTGATGAGGTGACCAACCGAGTGGCGACGCGTGGGGCGGCCGAGTGGTGATGAGTGTTGGGGATCGTAGCAGAATTTTAAAATTTTCTACGCATCACCAAGATCAATCTATGGAGTCATCTAGCAACGAGAGAGAGGGGAGTGCATCTGCATACCTTTGTAGATCGTGAGCGGAAGCGTTCAAGAGAACGGGGTTGATGGAGTCGTACTCGTCGTGATCCAAATCACCGATGACCGAGCGCCGAACGGACGGCACCTCCGTGTTCAACACACGTACGGTTGGGAGAGACGTCTCCTCCTTCTTGATCCAGCAAGGGGGAAGGAGAGGTTAATGAGGATCCAGCAGCACGACGGCGTGGTGGTGGAAGCAGCGGGATCTCGGCAGGGCTTCACCAAGCACCAACGAGAGGGAGAGGTGTCACGGGAGGAGAGGGAGGCGCCAGGGGCTGGGGTGTGTCCTCCCTTCCACCCCTCCACTATTTATAGGGGGAAGGGGAGAGGGGGCCGGCCCCCTCAGATCCAATCTGAGGGGAGGGGCGGCGGCCAAGGGGGTGGCTTGCCCCCCAAGCCAGGTGGAGGCGCCCCCCACCCCTAGGGTTCCCAACCCTAGGCGCAGGGGAGGCCCATAGGGGGGCGCACCAGCCCACCAGGGGCTGGTTCCCTTCCCACTTCAGCCCATGGGGCCCTCCGGGATAGGTGGCCCCACCCGGTGGACCCCCGGGACCCTTCCGGTGGTCCCGGTACAATACCGATTACCCCCGAAACCTTCCCGGTGGCCGAAACTGGACTTCCTATATACAATTATTTACCTCCGGACCATTCCGGAACTCCTCGTGACGTCCAGGATCTCATCCGGGACTCCGAACTACTTTCGGGTTACCGCATACTAATATCTCTACAACCCTAGCGTCACCGAACCTTAAGTGTGTAGACCCTACGGGTTCGGGAGACACGCAGACATGACCGAGACGACTCTCCGGTCAATAACCAACAGCGGGATCTGGATACCCATGTTGGCTCCCACATGCTCCTCGATGATCTCATCGGATGAACCACGATGTCAAGGATTCAATCAATCCCGTACGCAATTCCCTTTGTCTATCGGTACGATACTTGCCCGAGATTCGATCGTCGGTATACCGATACCTTGTTCAATCTCGTTACCGGCAAGTCTCTTTACTCGTTTCCGTAACACATCATCCTGTGAACAACTCCTTGATCACATTGAGCTCATTATGATGATGTCCTACCGAGTGGGCCCAGAGGTACCTCTCCGTCACACGGAGTGACAAATCCCATTCTCGATTCGTGCCAACCCAACAGACACTTTCGGAGATACCCGTAGTGCACCTTTATAGCCACCCAGTTACGTTGTGACGTTTGGTACACCCAAAGCACTCCTACGGTATCCGGGAGTTGCACAATCTCATGGTCTAAGGAAAAGTTACTTGACATTGGAAAAGCTTTAGCAAACGAACTACACGATCTAGTGCTAGGCTTAGGATTGGGTCTTGTCCATCACATCATTCTCCTAATCATGTGATCCCGTTATCAATGACATCCAATGTCCATGGTCAGGAAACCGTAACCATCTATTGATCAACGAGCTAGTCAACTAGAGGCTTACTAGGGACATGTTGTGGTCTATGTATTCACACATGTATTACGATTTCCGGATAACACAATTATAGCATGAATAACAGACAATTATCATGAACAAGGAAATATAATAATAACCATTTTATTATTGCCTCTAGGGCATATTTCCAACAGTCTCCCACTTGCACTAGAGTCAATAATCTAGTTACATTGTGATGAATCGAACACCCATAGAGTTCTGGTGTTGATCATGTTTTGCTCGTGAAAGAGGTTTAGTCAACGGATCTGCTACATTCAAATCCGTGTGCACTTTACAAATATCTATGTCTCCATCTTGAACATGTTCACGTATGGAGTTGAAGCGACGCTTGATATGCCTAGTCTTCTTGTGAAACCTGGGCTCCTTGGCAAGGGCAATAGCTCCAGTGTTATCACAGAAGAGAGCCATTGGACCCGACGCATTTGGAATGACTCCTAGGTCGGTGATGAACTCCTTCATCCATACTGCTTCGTGTGCTGCCTCCGAGGCTGCTATGTACTCCGCTTCGCATGTAGACCCCGCCACGACGCTTTGCTTGCAACTGCACCAGCTTACCGCTCCACCATTCAAAATATACACGTATCCGGTTTGTGACTTGGAGTCATCCGGATCTGTGTCGAAGCTAGCGTCGACGTAACCCTTTACGACGAGCTCTTCGTCACCTCCATATACGAGAAACATATCCTTAGTCCTTTTCAGGTACTTCAGGATGTTCTTGACCGCTGTCCAGTGTTCCTTGCCAGGATTACTTTGGTACCTACCTACCAAACTTACTGCAAGGTTTACATCAGGTCTGCTACACAGCATGGCATACATAATAGACCCTATGGCTGAGGCAGAGGGGATGACACTCATCTCTTCTATATCTTCTGCCGTGGTCGGGCATTGAGCCGTGCTCAATCTCACACCTTGCAATACAGGCAAGAACCCCTTCTTGGACTGATCCATATTGAACTTCTTCAATATCTTATCAAGGTATGTGCTTTGCGAAAGACCTATGAGGCGTCTCGATCTATCCCTATAGATCTTGATGCCTAATATATAAGCAGCTTCTCCAAGGTCCTTCATTGAAAAACACTTATTCAAGTAGGCCTTTATACTTTCCAAGAATTCTATATCATTTCCCATCAGCAGTATGTCATCCACATATAATATGAGAAATGCTACAGAGCTCCCACTCACTTTCTTGTAAACACAGGCTTCTCCATAAGTCTGTGTGAACCCAAACGCTTTGATCATCTCATCAAAGCGAATGTTCCAACTCCGAGATGCTTGCACCAGCCCATAGATTGAGCACTGGAGCTTGCATACCTTGTCAGCATTCTCAGGGTCGACAAAACCTTCCGGTTGCATCATATACAACTCTTCCTTAAGAAAACCATTAAGGAATGCCGTTTTGACGTCCATTTGCCATATCTCATAATCATAGTATGCGGCAATTGCTAACATGATTCTGACGGATTTCAGCTTCGCTACGGGTGAGAAAGTCTCATCGTAGTCAACCCCTTGAACTTGTCGATAACCCTTAGCGACAAGCCGAGCCTTATAGATGGTCACATTACCATTCGCGTCAGTCTTCTTCTTAAAGATCCATTTATTTTCTATGGCTTGCCGATCATCGGGCAAGTCAGTCAAAGTCCATACTTCGTTTTCATACATGGATCCTATCTCGGATTTCATGGCTTCAAGCCATTTGTCGGAATCCGGGCCCGCCATCGCTTCTTCATAGTTCGAAGGTTCACTGTTGTCTAACAACATGATTTCCAGGACAGGATTGCCGTACCACTCTGGTGCGGAACGTGTCCTTGTGGACCTTCGAAGTTCAGTGGTAGCTTGATCATGATCATTATCATTAACTTCCTCTCTAGCCGGTGCAGGCTCCACAGAAACATTTTCCTGTGCTGCGCTACTCTCCGGTTCGAGGGTCATCTCATCAAGCTCCACTTTCCTCCCACTTACTTCTTTCGAGAGAAACTCTTTCTCTAGAAAGGATCCATTCCTGGCAACAAAGATCTTTCCCTCGGATCTTAGGTAGAAGGTATACCCAATAGTTTCCTTAGGGTATCCTATGAATACGCATTTTTCCGACTTGGGTTCGAGCTTCTGTGGTTGAAGTTTCTTCACATAAGCATCGCATCCCCAAACTTTCAGAAACGACAGCTTAGGTTTCTTCCCAAACCATAATTCATACGGTGTCGTCTCAACGGATTTTGACGGTGCCCTATTTAAAGTGAATGCGGCAGTCTCTAAAGCATAACCCCAAAAAGATAGCGGTAGATCAGTAAGAGACATCATAGATCGCACCATATCCAATAGAGTGCGATTACGACGTTCGGACACACCGTTACGCTGAGGTGTTCCAGGCGGCGTGAGTTGTGAAACTATTCCACATTTCCTTAAGTGCGTGCCAAATTCATGACTCAAATATTCTCCTCCACGATCTGATCGTAAGAACTTTATTTTCTTGTCACGTTGATTCTCAACCTCATTCTAAAATTCCTTGAACTTTTCAAAGGTCTCAGACTTGTGCTTCATCAAGTAGACATACCCATATCTACTCAAATCATCGGTGAGGGTGAGAACATAACAATAACCACCGCGAGCCTCAACACTCATTGGACCACACACTTCTGTATGTATGATCTCCAATAAGTTGGTTGCTCACTCCATTGTTCCGGAGAACGGAGTCTTGGTCATCTTGCCCAAGAGGCATGGTTCGCATCTGTCAAATGATTCATAATCAAGAGACTCCAAAAGTCCATCTGCATGGAGTTTCTTCATGCGTTTAACACCGATATGACCAAGGCGGCAGTGCCACAAGTATGTGGAACTATCGTTATCAACCTTGCATTTCTTGGCATTCACATTATAAACATGTGTAACATCACGTTCGAGATTCAATAAAAATAAACCATTCACCAGCGGGGCATGACCATAAAACATATCTCTCATATAAATAGAACAACCATTATTCTCAGATTTAAATGAGTAGCCATCTCGCATTAAGCGAGATCCAGATACAATGTTCATGCTCAAAGCTGGCACTAAATAACAATTATTGAGGTTTAAAACTAATCCCGTAGGTAGATGCAGAGGTAGCGTGCCGACGGCGATCACATCGACCTTGGAACCATTCCCGAAGCGCATCGTCACCTCGTCCTTTGCCAGTCTACGCTGATTCCGCAGTTCCTGCTTTGAGTTACAAATATGAGCAACCGCACCGGTATCAAATACCCAGGAACTACTACGAGTGCTGGTAAGGTACACATCAATTACATGTATATCACATATACCTTTGGTATTGCCGGCCTTCTTATCTGCTAAGTACTTGGGGAAATTCCGCTTCCAGTGACCGGTTCCCTTGCAATAAAAGCACTCAGTCTCAGGCTTGGGTCCATTCTTTGACTTCTTCCCAGCAGCTGGCTTACCGGGCGCGGCAACTCCCTTGCCGTCCTTCTTGAAGTTCTTCTTACCCTTGCCCTTCTTGAACTTAGTGGTCTTATTCACCATCAACACTTGATGTTCCTTTCTGATCTCTGCCTCCACTGACTTCAGCATCGCATATACCTCAGGAATGGTCTTTTCCATCCCCTGCATGTTGAAGTTCATCACAAAGCTCTTGTAGCTAGGTGGAAGCGACTGGAGGATTCTGTCAATGACCGCGTCATCCGGGAGATTAATCCCCAGCTGAGACAAGCGGCTGTGCAACCCAGACATTTTGAGTATGTGCTCGCTGACAGAACTATTTTCCTCCATCTTACAGCTGTAGAACTTATCGGAGACTTCATATCTCTCGATCCGGGCATGAGCTTGGAAAACCATTTTCAGCTCTTCGAACATCTCATATGCTCCGTGATGCTCAAAACACTTTTGGAGCCCCGGTTCTAAGCTGAAGAGCATGCCGCACTGAACGAAGGAGTAATCATCGGTGCGTGTCTGCCAAACGTTCAAATCGTCTGGCAGTGCTGGGAGAGCAGGTGGGCCACCTTACGGTGCTTCAAGGACATATGATTTCTTGGCAGCTATGAGGATAATCCTCAAGTTACGGACCCAGTCCGCATAGTTGCTACCATCGTCTTTCAGCTTGTTTTTCTCTAGGAACGCGTTGAAGTTGAGGGTAACATTAGCGTTGGCCATTTGATCTACAAGGTAGATATGTAACATTTAGACTAAGTTCATGACAATTAAGTTCATCTAATCAAATTATGTAATGAACTCCCACTCAGATAGACATCCCTCTCGTCATCTAAGTGATACATGATCCGAATCGACTAGGCCGTGTCCGATCATCACGTGAGACGGACTAGTCATCAACGGTGAACATCTCTATGTTGATCGTATCTTCTATACGACTCATGTCCGACCTTTCGGTCTCTTGTGTTCCGAGGCCATGTCTGTACATGCTAGGCTCGTCAAGTCAACCTAAGTGTATTGCTGTGTAAATCTGGCTTACACCCGTTGTATTCGAACGTTAGAATCTATCACACCCGATCAACACGTAGTGCTTCGAAACAACGAACCTTTGCAACGGTGCACAGTTAGGGGGAACACTTTCTTGAAATTTTAGTGAGGGATCATCTTATATGCTACCGTCGTTTTAAGCAAATAAGATGCAAAAACATGATAAACATCACATGCAATCAAAATAGTGACATGATATGGCCATTATCACTTCGCTCCTTTTGATCTCCATCTTCGGGGCTCCATGATCATCATCGTCACCGGCATGACACAATGATCTCCATCATCGTGTCTTCATGAAGTTGTCTCGCCAACTATTACTTCTACTACTACGGCTAACGGTTAGCAATAAAGTAAAGTAATTACATGGCGAATTTCAATGACACGCAGGTCATATAATAAATTAAGACAACTCCTATGGCTCCTGCCGGTTGTCATACTCATCGACATGCAAGTCGTGATTCCTATTACAAGAACATGATCATCTCATACATCACATATATCATTCATCACATCCTTTGGCCATATCACATCACAAAGCACTTGCTGCAAAAACAAGTTAGACGTCCTCTAATTGTTGTTGCAAGTTTTTATGTGGCTGCTATAGGTTTCTATCAAGAACGTTTCTTACCTACGCCAAAACCACAACGTGATATGCCAATTTCTATTTACCCTTCATAAGGACCCTGTTCATCGAATCCGATCCGACTAAAGTGGGACAGACAGACACCCGCTAGCCACCTTATGCAACTAGTGCATGTCAGTCGGTGGAACCTGTCTCACGTAAGCGTACGTGTAAGGTCGGTCCGGGCTGCTTCATCCCACAGTGCCGCCGAATCAAGATAAGACTAGTAACGGCAAGAAGATTGACAAATCGACGCCCACAACTACTTTGTGTTCTACTCGTGCAAGATACTACGCATAGACCTGGCTCATGATGCCACTGTTGGGGATCGTAGCAGAATTTTAAAATTTTCTACGCATCACCAAGATCAATCTATGGAGTCATCTAGCAACGAGAGAGAGGGGAGTGCATCTACATACCTTTGTAGATCGCGAGCGGAAGTGTTCAAGAGAACGGGGTTGATGGAGTCGTACTCGTCGTGATCCAAATCACCGATGACCGAGCACCGAACGGACGGCACCTCCATGTTCAACACACGTACGGTTGGGAGAGACGTCTCCTCCTTCTTGATCCAGCAAGGGGGAAGGAGAGGTTGATGAGGATCCAGTAGCACGACGGCGTGGTGGTGGAAGCAGCGGGATCTTGGCAGGGCTTCACCAAGCACCAACGAGAGGGAGAGGTGTCACGGGAGGAGAGGGAGGCGCCAGGGGCTGGGGTGTGTCCTCCCTCCCACCCCTCCACTATTTATTGGGGGAAGGGGAGAGGGGGCCGGCCCCCTCAGATCCAATCTGAGGGGAGGGGCGGCGGCCAAGGGGGTGGCTTGCCCCCCAAGCCAGGTGGAGGCGCCCCCCACCCCTAGGGTTCCCAACCCTAGGCGCAGGGGAGGCCCATAGGGGGGCGCACCAGCCCACCAGGGGCTGGTTCCCTTCCCACTTCAGCCCATGGGGCCCTCCGGGATAGGTGGCCCCACCCGGTGGACCCCCGGGACCCTTCCGGTGGTCCCGGTACAATACCGATTACCCCCGAAACCTTCCCGGTGGCCGAAACTGGACTTCCTATATACAATTCTTTACCTCCGGACCATTCCGGAACTCCTCGTGACGTCCGGGATCTCATCCGGGACTCCGAACTACTTTCAGGTTACTGCATACTAATATCTCTACAACCCTAGCGTCACCGAACCTTAAGTGTGTAGACCCTACGGGTTCGGGAGACACGCAGACATGACCGAGACGACTCTCCGGTCAATAACCAACAGCGGGATCTGGATACCCATGTTGGCTCCCACATGCTCCTCGATGATCTCATCGGATGAACCACGATGTCGAGGATTCAATCAATCCCGTACGCAATTCCCTTTGTCTATCGGTACGATACTTGCCCGAGATTCGATCGTCGGTATACCGATACCTTGTTCAATCTCGTTACCGGCAAGTCTCTTTACTCGTTTCCGTAACACATCATCCTGTGAACAACTCCTTGATCACATTGAGCTCATTATGATGATGTCCTACCGAGTGGGCCCAGAGGTACCTCTCCGTCACACGGAGTGACAAATCCCAGTCTCGATTCGTGCCAACCCAACAGACACTTTCGGAGATACCCGTAGTGCACCTTTATAGCCACCCAGTTACGTTGTGACGTTTGGTACACCCAAAGCACTCCTACGGTATCAGGGAGTTGCACAATCTCATGGTCTAAGGAAAAGTTACTTGACATTGGAAAAGCTTTAGCAAACGAACTACACGATCTAGTGCTAGGCTTAGGATTGGGTCTTGTCCATCACATCATTCTCCTAATGATGTGATCCCGTTATCAATGACATCCAATGTCCATGGTCAGGAAACCGTAACCATCTATTGATCAACGAGCTAGTCAACTAGAGGCTTACTAGGGACATGTTGTGGTCTATGTATTCACACATGTATTACGATTTCCGGATAACACAATTATAGCATGAATAACAGACAATTATCATGAACAAGGAAATATAATAATAACCATTTTATTATTGCCTCTAGGGCATATTTCCAACAGTCTCCCACTTGCACTAGAGTCAATAATCTAGTTACATTGTGATGAATCGAACACCCATAGAGTACTGGTGTTGATACCACTGTTGGGGAACGTAGCAGAATTTTAAAATTTTCTACGCATCACCAAGATCAATCTATGGAGTCATCTAGCAACGAGTGAGAGGGGAGTGTATCTACATACCCTTGTAGATCGCGAGCGGAAGCGTTCAAGAGAACGGGGTTGATGGAGTCGTACTCGTCGTGATCCAAATCACCGATGACCGAGCGCCGAACGGACGGCACCTCCGCGTTCAACACACGTACGGAGCAGAGACGTCTCCTCCTTCTTGATCCAGCAAGGGGGGAGGAGAGGTTGATGGAGATCCAGCAGCACGACGGTGTGGTGGTGGAAGCAGCGGGATTTCAGCAGGGCTTCGCCAAGCGCTACTGGAGGAGGAAGAGGTGTCACGGGAGGGAGAGGGAGGCGCCAGGGGCTGAGCTCTTTCTCCCATGCACCTCCCCACTATATATAGGGGTGGAGGGGGCTGGTTTCTTTCCCTCCAAGTCCATTGGGGCGTTGGCAAAGGTGGAAGGAAAGAAATCCCATCCTTTCCCTTCCCCACCGATTGTTATCCCCCTTTTTTAGGGATCTTGATCTTATCCCTTCGGGATATGATCTTATTCCTTCTAAGGGGGAATCTTGGTGCGCCTTGACTAGGGGTGTGGGGCCTTGCCCCCACTACCCACATTCATGTGGGTCCCCCCATGCAGGTGGGCCCCACTCCGGAACCTTCTAGAACCTTCTCGGTACAATACCGAAAAATCCCGAACATTTTCCGGTGGCCAAAATAGGACTTCCCATATATAAATCTTTACCTCCGGACCATTCCGGAACTCCTCGTGACGTCCAGGATCTCATCCGAGACTCCGAACAACCTTCGGGTTACCGCATACTAATATCTCTATAACCCTAGCGTCACCGAACCTTAAGTGTGTAGACCCTACGGTTTCGGGAGACACGCAGACATGACCGAGACGACTCTCCGGTCAATAACCAACAGCGGGATCTGGATACCCATGTTGGCTCCCACATGCTCCTCGATGATCTCATCGGATGAACCACGATGTCGAGGATTCAATCAATCCCGTACGCAATTCCCTTTGTCTATCGGTACGATACTTGCCCGAGATTCGATCGTCGGTATCTCGATACCTTGTTCAATCTCGTTACCGGCAAGTCTCTTTACTCGTTTCCGTAACACATCATCCCGTGAACAACTCCTTGATCACATTGAGCTCATTATGATGATGTCCTACCGAGTGGGCCCAGAGGTACCTCTCCGTTACATTGAGTGACAAATCCCAGTCTCGATTCGTGCCAACCCAACAGATACTTTCGGAGATACCCGTAGTGCACCTTTATAGCCACCCAGTTACGTTGTGACGTTTGGTGCACCCAAAGCACTCCTACGGTATCCGGGAGTTGCACAATCTCATGGTCTAAGGAAAAGTTACTTGACATTGGAAAAGCTTTAGCAAACGAACTACACGATCTAGTGCTAGGCTTAGGATTGGGTCTTGTCCATCACATCATTCTCCTAATGATGTGATCCCGTTATCAATGACATCCAATGTACATGGTCAGGAAACCGTAACCATCTATTGATCAACGAGCTAGTCAACTAGAGGCTTACTAGGGACATGTTGTGGTCTATGTATTCACACATGTATTACGATTTCCGGATAACACAATTATAGCATGAATAACAGACAATTATCATGAACAAGGAAATATAATAATAACCATTTTATTATTGCCTCTAGGGCATATTTCCAACAGTCTCCCACTTGCACTAGAGTCAATAATCTAGTTACATTGTGATGAATCGAACACCCATAGAGTTCTGGTGTTGATCATGTTTTGCTCGTGAAAGAGGTTTAGTCAACGGATCTGCTACATTCAAATCCGTGTGCACTTTACAAATATCTATGTCTCCATCTTGAACATGTTCACGTATGGAGTTGAAGCGACGCTTGATATGCCTAGTCTTCTTGTGAAACCTGGGCTCCTTGGCAAGGGCAATAGCTCCAGTGTTATCACAGAAGAGAGCCATTGGACCCGACGCATTTGGAATGACTCCTAGGTCGGTGATGAACTCCTTCATCCATACTGCTTCGTGTGCTGCCTCCGAGGCTGCTATGTACTCCGCTTCGCATGTAGACCCCGCCACGACGCTTTGCTTGCAACTGCACCAGCTTACCGCTCCACCATTCAAAATATACACGTATCCGGTTTGTGACTTGGAGTCATCCGGATCTGTGTCGAAGCTAGCGTCGACGTAACCCTTTACGACAAGCTCTTCGTCACCTCCATATACGAGAAACATATCCTTAGTCCTTTTCAGGTACTTCAGGATGTTCTTGACCGCTGTCCAGTGTTCCTTGCCAGGATTACTTTGGTACCTACCTACCAAACTTACTGCAAGGTTTACATCAGGTCTGGTACACAGCATGGCATACATAATAGACCCTATGGCTGAGGCATAGGGGATGACACTCATCTCTTCTATATCTTCTGCCGTGGTCGGGCATTGAGCCGTGCTCAATCTCACACCTTGCAATACAGGAAAGAACCCCTTCTTGGACTGATCCATATTGAACTTCTTCAATATCTTATCAAGGTATGTGCTTTGCGAAAGACCTATGAGGCGTCTCGATCTATCCCTATAGATCTTGATGCCTAATATATAAGCAGCTTCTCCAAGGTCCTTCATTGAAAAACACTTATTCAAGTAGGCCTTTATACTTTCCAAGAATTCTATATCATTTCCCATCAGCAGTATGTCATCCACATATAATATGAGAAATGCTACAGAGCTCCCACTCACTTTCTTGTAAACACAGGCTTCTCCATAAGTCTGTGTGAACCCAAACGCTTTGATCATCTCATCAAAGCGAATGTTCCAACTCCGAGATGCTTGCACCAGCCCATAGATTGAGCGCTGGAGATTGCATACCTTGTCAGCATTCTCAGGGTCGACAAAACCTTCCGGTTGCATCATATACAACTCTTCCTTAAGAAAACCATTAAGGAATGCCGTTTTGACGTCCATTTGCCATATCTCATAATCATAGTATGCGGCAATTGCTAACATGATTCTGACGGATTTCAGCTTCGCTACGGGTGAGAAAGTCTCATCGTAGTCAACCCCTTGAACTTGTCGATAACCCTTAGCGACAAGCCGAGCCTTATAGATGGTCACATTACCATCCGCGTCAGTCTTCTTCTTAAAGATCCATTTATTTTCTATGGCTTGCCGATCATCGGGCAAGTCAGTCAAAGTCCATACTTCGTTTTCATACATGGATCCTATCTCGGATTTCATGGCTTCAAGCCATTTGTCGGAATCCGGGCCCGCCATCGCTTCTTCATAGTTCAAAGGTTCACTGTTGTCTAACAACATGATTTCCAGGACAGGATTGCCGTACCACTCTGGTGCGGAACGTGTCCTTGTGGACCTTCGAAGTTCAGTGGTAGCTTGATCATGATCATTATCATTAACTTCCTCTCTAGCCGGTGCAGGCTCCACAGAAACATTTTCCTGTGCTGTGCTACTCTCCGGTTCGAGGGTCATCTCATCAAGCTCCACTTTCCTCCCACTTACTTCTTTCGAGAGAAACTCTTTCTCTAGAAAGGATCCATTCCTGGCAACAAAGATCTTTCCCTCGGATCTTAGGTAGAAGGTATACCCAATAGTTTCTTTAGGTTATCCTATGAATACGCATTTTTCCGACTTGGGTTCGAGCTTCTCTGGTTGAAGTTTCTTCACATAAGCATCGCATCCCCAAACTTTCAGAAACGACAGCTTAGGTTTCTTCCCAAACCATAATTCATACGGTGTCGTCTCAACGGATTTTGACGGTGCCCTATTTAAAGTGAATGCGGCAGTCTCTAAAGCATAACCCCAAAAAGATAGCGGTAGATCAGTAAGAGACATCATAGATCGCACCATATCCAATAGAGTGCGATTACGACGTTCGGACACACCGTTACGCTGAGGTGTTCTAGGCGGCGTGAGTTGTGAAACAATTCCTCATTTCCTTAAGTGCGTGCCAAATTCATGACTCAAATATTCTCCTCCACGATCTGATCGTAAGAACTTTATTTTCTTGTCACGTTGATTCTCAACCTCATTCTGAAATTCCTTGAACTTTTCAAAGGTCTCAGACTTGTGCTTCATCAAGTAGACATACCCATATCTACTCAAATCATCGGTGAGGGTGAGAACATAACGATAACCACCGCGAGCCTCAACACTCATTGGACCACACACATCTGTATGTATGATCTCCAATAAGCTGGTTGCTCGCTCCATTGTTCCGGAGAACGGAGTCTTGGTCATCTTGCCCAAGAGGCATGGTTCGCATCTGTCAAATGATTCATAATCAAGAGACTCCAAAAGTCCATCTGCATGGAGTTTCTTCATGCGTTTAACACCGATATGACCAAGGCGGCAGTGCCACAAGTATGTGGAACTATCATTATCAACCTTGCATTTCTTGGCATTCACATTATAAACATGTGTAACATCACGTTCGAGATTCAATAAAAATAAACCATTCACCAGCGGGGCATGACCATAAAACATATCTCTCATATAAATAGAACAACCATTATTCTCAGATTTAAATGAGTAGCCATCTCGCATTAAGCGAGATCCAGATACAATGTTCATGCTCAAAGCTGGCACTAAATAACAATTATTGAGGTTTAAAACTAATCCCGTAGGTAGATGCAGAGGTAGCGTGCCGACGGCGATCACATCGACCTTGGAACCATTCCCGACGCGCATCGGCACCTCGTCCTTTGCCAGTCTACGCTGATTCCGCAGTTCCTGCTTTGAGTTACAAATATGAGCAACCGCACCGGTATCAAATACCCAGGAACTACTACGAGTGCTGGTAAGGTACACACCAATTACATGTATATCACATATACCTTTGGTATTGCCGGCCTTCTTATCTGCTAAGTACTTGGGGCAATTCCGCTTCCAGTGACCGGTTCCCTTGCAATAAAAGCACTCAGTCTCAGGCTTGGGTCCATTCTTTGACTTCTTCCCAGCAGCTGGCTTACCGGGCGCGGCAACTCCTTTGCCGTCCTTCTTGAAGTTCTTCTTACCCTTGCCCTTCTTGAACTTAGTGGTTTTATTCACCATCAACACTTGATGTTCCTTTCTGATCTCTGCCTCCGCTGACTTCAGCATCGCATATACCTCAGGAATGGTCTTTTCCATCCCCTGCATGTTGAAGTTCATCACAAAGCTCTTGTAGCTAGGTGGAAGCGACTGGAGGATTCTGTCAATGACCGCGTCATCCGGGAGATTAATCCCCAGCTGAGACAAGCGGCTGTGCAACCCAGACATTTTGAGTATGTGCTCGCTGACAGAACTATTTTCCTCCATCTTACAGCTGTAGAACTTATCGGAGACTTCATATCTCTCGATCCGGGCATGAGCTTGGAAAACCATTTTCAGCTCTTCGAACATCTCATATGCTCCGTGATGCTCAAAACGCTTTTGGAGCCCCGGTTCTAAGCTGAAGAGCATGCCGCACTGAACGAAGGAGTAATCATTGGTGCGTGTCTGCCAAACGTTCAAATCGTCTGGCAGTGCTGGGAGAGCAGGTGGGCCACCTTACGGTGCTTCAAGGACATATGATTTCTTGGCAGCTATGAGGATAATCCTCAAGTTACGGACCCAGTCCGCATAGTTGCTACCATCGTCTTTCAGCTTGTTTTTCTCTAGGAACGCGTTGAAGTTGAGGGTAACATTAGCGTTGGCCATTTGATCTACAAGGTAGATATGTAACATTTAGACTAAGTTCATGACAATTAAGTTCATCTAATCAAATTATGTAATGAACTCCCACTCAGATAGACATCCCTCTCGTCATCTAAGTGATACATGATCCGAATCGACTAGGCCGTGTCCGATCATCACGTGAGACGGACTAGTCATCAACGGTGAACATCTCTATGTTGATCGTATCTTCTATACGACTCATGTCCGACCTTTCGGTCTCTTGTGTTCCGAGGCCATGTCTGTACATGCTAAGCTCGTCAAGTCAACCTAAGTGTATTGCTGTGTAAATCTGGCTTACACCCGTTGTATTCGAACGTTAGAATCTATCACACCCGATCAACAAGTAGTGCTTCGAAACAACGAACCTTCGCAACGGTGCACAGTTAGGGGGAACACTTTCTTGAAATTTTAGTGAGGGATCATCTTATATGCTACCGTCATTTTAAGCAAATAAGATGCAAAAACATGATAAACATCACATGCAATCAAAATAGTGACATGATATGGCCATTATCACTTCGCTCCTTTTGATCTCCATCTTCGGGGCTCCATGATCATCATCGTCACCGGCATGACACCATGATCTCCATCATCGTGTCTTCATGAAGTTGTCTCGCCAACTATTACTTCTACTACTACGGCTAACGGTTAGCAATAAAGTAAAGTAATTACATGGCGAATTTCAATGACACGCAGGTCATATAATAAATTAAGACAACTCCTATGGCTCCTGCCGGTTGTCATACTCATCGACATGCAAGTCGTGATTCCTATTACAAGAACATGATCATCTCATACATCACATATATCATTCATCACATCCTTTGGCCATATCACATCACAAAGCACTTGCTGCAAAAACAAGTTAGACGTCCTCTAATTGTTGTTGCAAGTTTTTATGTGGCTGCTATAGGTTTCTAGCAAGAACGTTTCTTACCTACGCCAAGTGATGATGAGGTGACCAACCGAGTTGCGACGCGCGGGGCGGCCGAGTGGTGATGAGGTGACCAACCGAGTGGTCGACTCGTGGGGCGGTCAATGGGTATATGGACCACCATATGATCCGACTCGCTTGCTGCCCGATTTGTGATGATGGACCAACCAGTGGCGACGCGCGTGGCGACCGAGTGGTGATGAGGTGACCAACCGAGTGGCACAGCTCGCGGGCGGGCTGAGTGTAGCGATGGTGACCAACCAAGAGGACAGCGTGGGCGGTCGAGTGGTGATGAGGTGACCAACCAAGAGGCACGCCGGGCGGCCTAGGATGATGAGGTGACCAACCGAGTGGCGACGCGCGGGGCGACGAGTGGTGATTATGGGACCGACCATGAAGCGACGAGCGGGGCGGCTCAGTGGTGATGAGGTTAGCAACCAAATGGCGACGCGCTGGCCGCCGAGTGTTGATGAGGTGACCAACCGATGCCGCCGCGGCCGAGGGGTGATGGGTGACCAACCGTGAGGCAACGCGCGGGGCGGCCCAGTTGTGATGAGGTGACCAACCAGTGGCGACGCGTGGGCGGCCGAGTGGTGATGAGGTGACCAACCGAGTGGCGACGCGCGGGCGGCCGAGTGGTGATGAGGTGACCAACCGAGTGGCGACGCGCGGGCCGGCCGAGTGGTGATGAGGTGACCAACCGAGTGGCAACGCGCGGGCGGACGAATGGTGATGAGGTGACCAACCGAGAGGCGACGCGCGGGCGGCCCAAGTGGTGATGGTGTGACCCAACCGAGAGGCGACGCGCGCGGCGATGCTCGGCGGCGTCCCGAGTGTGATGAGGTGACCAACCGAGTGGCGACGTGCGGGCGGGCCGGGTGGTGATGAGGTGACCACCCGAGAGGCGATGCGCGGGGCGGCCGGGTGGGAGATGAGGTTGACCAACCGAGTGCGACGCGCTGAGGCAGGCCGAGTTTGATTGATTGTGACCAACCGAGAGGTGACGCACGTGCGGCCGAGTGGTGTGAGGGTATGAGTACCCAACCGACATGGCGACGTCGCTTTTCT